>VWPW01023369.1:3379545-3555071 GCA_013389825.1 Crypturellus undulatus
GCCCGCCCGCCCGCTCTGCGAGCGGAGGCGGCTGCGGGGGGCCGCGGGGAGCGGCTCGGCTCGAGCTGGCGGCCTTGGGGTCCCGCAGGTGCCCGCTGGGGCCCGGGTGGCCTCTGCTGGGCCGGGGCTGGTCTAGCGGCCGCTGCGGGGCAGGTACTTGTGCCCCGTGTACCTGCCCTGCTCTGCTGAGGCCAGAGGTGAGGGCTGTGCTCACCCGGCCGGTGAGGCTGTGCAGACCTGTGGTCAGGCAGGCCCTGGTGCCTCTGCGCTTCCTTTGGTTTTAGTTTAGGTGGGCTGTCACATACACTTGCTTCTAAAAAGCCTTAATGAGCAAAACTGCGAGTTGGCTTGAGGAGTGGCTCAGCTTGGGTGGATAACTGGAAATTAGACTTTACATTACGCCCTTTCTGCACCGTAGACACGACACATCAAACCTATTTGGTGTGTATTGTGTCATGACTGCACCTCTTCACCAAATAATGAGTATTGTTATTTACTTGTGGATCAAGCCTTCGTGATCAGGCACAGTGAATCCGTGTCTCTCCGTGCTGGCAGCTCCTTGAGCATGATATCTGTCGAGACTGTCAGGAAACAGGATGGGATGTAAACATAGCCCTCAATAGTGGGAGGGAGTGCTGAGTGTCCCTCATCATCATGTTATCCCAGCCACAGCAGAGCTAACATCGTCTCTCTGTGGCTTTCTGAGGTAAGCAGCCTGTATTTTATGGCACTTAGGAGTTTTAATCTTTTTGGCTGGGGCCTGTAGTTCAGGAGGGCCTCGTGGTTCTGGTTTAATGTAATCCCCACACCCACTCCAGAAAATCATAGAATCATAGAATGCCTAAGGTTGGAAGGGACAGAGGTCATCTAGTCCAACCCCCCTGCACACGCAGGGCCACCTAGAGCACGTGGCACAGGTCTGTGTCCAAGTGGGTCTTGATCTCCAGAGAAGGAGACTCCACAACCTCTCTGGGCAGCCTGTTCCAGGGTTCTGTCACCCTCACTGTCAGGAAATTTTTCCTTAAGTTCCTGTGGAACTTTTGGTGTTTCAGTTTGTGGCCATTTCCTCTAGTTCTGTCGGTGGCCACTACTGAAAAGAGGCCAGCCCCATCCTCCTCACTGCCTCCCTTGAGGTACTTATAGACACTGATCAGGTCCCCTCTCAGCCTTCTCTTCTCCAGGCTGAACAGGCCCAGCTCCCTCAGCCTCTCCTCATAGGGCAGATGTTCCAGGCCACTGATCATCTTCGTGGCCCTGCGCTGGACTCTCTCCAGCAGCTCCACATCCCTCTTGTACTGTGGGGCCCGGAACTGGACACAGTACTCCAGATGTGGCCTCACCAGGGCTGAGTAGAGGGGCAGGATCACCTCCCTCGACCTGCTGGAGAAGCTCCTCTTAATGTGCATGGACAATGATGATAACACTGCCAGAACTGGATAGAGCCTGCCAGACCATGAGTTTTACATCTGATATAAGGTGAAATACGTGAACTTCACTGACTTATTGGAAAGGAAGAAAAGGATGTAAGAATAGATAGAGGAAAACTTGGTAACTAGTAGGCTCTGCCTCCTGAATAGGGAATACATGCCATACTAGAAAGAAACAATATCTAATTCATTAAATCCAACAAATCTTTTATGTATATATAGGTGCTTTATTACTTTTATTAGTCACTGTACTTTGGAATTTGTACATGGTGCTCTGTGGAGTAGTAATGAAGCAATAAAAGTCAGGTCTACATGAAACCATTTCAAACATAGCTGGAGAAAAATGGAAAGACTTTAAAGTCTAGGTGCAGAAAGTGAGTTTTCACTTGACAGTGTTTTGGTGTAGTTTCACACTCTTATGTAAGTCTTGTAAAATGATGGAGTTGATGGACTTTGTAACAGATGCCTGTGGAAAGGCTGAAGTGGCCTTAAGCTGCAATTTCTCTCTTCTCCGGAGATAATTTTAAAAGAGATTTAGTTATTCAGTTGCGTCTGTGCTTATAACTAAGAACTTTTCCTCTTACAAATCATTGTATGAATAACTCATTTTTTTATGGATAACATTCCTTTACCTTTTGCACAGTACAGTGAAGAATTTTGATTAATTAGGAGAGAAACTTATAAATTTTCATCTTTTTTAGAGAGTGGGCTGTCTTTTCCTTTTTTTTAACTGACTTTTTTTTTTTTTGCCTCTAATTCCTCTATACTGCCTTCTGGGTATTTTCCTCCCTTTGATTCTGTTCATTTTTATTTCTTGACTTATTTCTTGATGAATGGTTCTGTTCAACCTGATTGCCTTGTAGCTCTGCTAGTTAAAATGATAAGGTGGAGCTTTGCTCCCAATGGGGAGTTGGTAAATGGGTCTTTTTTATTATTTTATTTTTTTAATAGTATGTTGAAATACTGTCTATTTTCTTATCAAATCTACTGCCGAATTACTGTTTTAGGTATATGTTTCTGAATTAGTTATTGAAATAAAGGTCAGAACTGTATTAACACTATATATGTATTTTGCAACATGCCAAGTGCTTATTATTTTGAAGAGGTTGCTGTAACCCAGCAGCGGGTTTTCTTGTTTGCTTGTTTGTGTTTTCCACTTTGGAATTCCTTGCTTGGAATCTTAGGTTTTATACAGTGAGTAACATTTCTGTCATCTGTAACTCAGTATTTTTTTTAATTACAGCAAATACTGAAAATACTTAAAGTTTGCATTTCAACATGCTGCTAACTTGTTTGTTTGCTTTGCTTTTTTTTAGTGATAAGTAGAGAAGCTGACCATGACAACCTTCCTAGAATTTATCCAGCAGAATGAAGACAGAGATGGAGTTAGATTCAGCTGGAATGTTTGGCCTTCAAGTCGTCTTGAAGCCACAAGAATGGTGGTCCCAGTGGCTGCTCTCTTCACACCACTAAAGGAACGACCAGACTTGCCTCCTATTCAGTATGAGCCAGTCCTATGCAGTAGGACCACATGTCGAGCTGTTCTGAATCCCTTATGGTAAATTCAGTATATTGGTTTATATTATTATCAGTATGCAAACAACTCACAAACAATCTTTAAAATACTATCAGTTAAACTACACAGATGATGTAATATCTTTGCATAGGAGTTCATGACTTTATAGCCCCATCTTGCAGCTTTTCTGAGTTTCTTAATGCACACAGATTTTCATTTGTAAAATACCCAGTTATTACATGGTTTTATAGGGTGCATACCTTTAACCAATCTTTTCAACATACCTCATTTATTTAGGAGCAACTAATAAAACTATATTTTATTTTGAATTTATAATATAGTTATTTAAGATATGTTATGATGAAGCTTTTTCAAAGTCAATACATTTTAGAAAATTAGAAGAGTCACGCATTCTATAGTCAATGAAGTAAAATGACTTGTTCCTGTTGCATTAACTTTTCTGATTGTATTTTTATAGCCAAGTGGATTATCGAGCAAAACTCTGGGCTTGCAACTTTTGTTATCAAAGAAATCAGGTAAGAAAATGAAACATTCAGAATACAGACCATTTCTTCTTTATGAGGTAAAAATAAAACCCATCTTTCAAATTATGTTTGTGAAGTGAAATTGACAACAAGAAAGTAAATGTGCGGCTGTATCTTCAGAGTGCACTGAGATTTTTTTCACAACAGCAATAGTTACGATCTGCTGTAGAGGAAAGTTGCGCATATATGTGTTTTTTTCCTTTTCTAGAAGTTGTAATCTTTTGTTTATATTAATTCTTTTCCTTTTTTTTTTTTTTTTATTTGCAGTTTCCTCCTACTTACGCTGGCATATCTGAAATGAATCAGCCGGCTGAACTTTTACCTCAGTTTTCTAGCATTGAATATGTAGTGCAGGTAAAATCATATAAAACCTTTAAGATTGTCTGCAAGCTATCCATATCAATTTTTAACTAATTTAAACTAATATCTAATTAAACTAATTAAGAATAAATTAAACTAATACCAGTTTAATTTCTTCACTGCATGTTAATCACTGTGAATATCAGCTTGTTAATAGATACTGTCATCAGCTAGCTTTGCTTGGAGCAATATAGACTTACTGTTTATTAAAAACTTAATAAAATTGGTATGTGCTTCAGAACTATCTTGGCACTCTGAAAGAAACTTTCTTCTGTAATCAGCATTTAATTCTGGTGTGGAGCTCATTATGATATGGGTTTTATTGTGCTTTAGCCTTAGATACTGGTTACTGCTTGAGAGGGAGGGAAGAAGCAAGTAGATTATTGATATGACTAAAATTAACAACGCTTATACAGAATTTAGTTTTATTTGATCGTTTTTGATACCCAAAATATTTGTTTTTCGTCTAATGGTATTTGTGTTTCTTAAAGCGTGGTCCTCAGATGCCTTTAATATTTCTTTACGTTGTGGACACATGCATGGAAGATGAAGATCTGCAAGCTCTGAAAGAATCCATGCAAATGTCGCTGAGTCTGCTGCCACCAACTGCATTAGTGGGTCTCATTACTTTTGGCCGAATGGTGCAAGTTCATGAGCTTGGCTGTGAAGGAATTTCTAAAAGTTATGTCTTCAGGGGAACAAAAGACTTATCTGCAAAACAGCTTCAGGTAAAACACAACATAAGCAAAAAGAAATCAAAATGATGATTAACTTTTAAATAGTATGTAAACAAATTTGGTACTAAAATCTTATTTATTTTATGACAGGAAATGTTAGGTCTAACAAAAGTAGCTGTTTCCCAAGTGGGCAGGGGTCCCCAAGTGCAGCAGCCACCACCTTCTAACAGGTAAAATCCTTAAAACACATCTTGACTACAGAGCTGTACTGAAAAAAATACTTTATATTGGTGATTAATGGCAAAATCAATTGAGAGTTGGGCGTTCTGGTCAGGAACAGACTTTAGAGGAATCTAATGGGTCTTACTCCTGCCAGTTTGTGCTGCGAAGTGGAGCAAGGACTTGCTGGGTGGTAGAGAATTCGTTCGGATGCTGCTTTGGAAATGTTCTAAGAGAATGTTATGCAGCTATACTACAGATTTCCAAATAATAATGATTGTCCTGGTATGTTGGAAAATGTTAAGGGCTGTTTCAGTTTCTCTTTGTTAGGTTAATGCCCCATTTTGCCATCCCTCTGTCTACCTCTAAAGTAGCTCCCCTCCTCTCTCCTCTCTCTTTTGAAGACCTTGGGGTAGTGTTTGATTCTCCTGAATCAGATTGTGACATGGAAGAAACTGATACAATGATAAGACAGGCAGTAAAAAGGCGAGGGTTTTGCAGTCTCTGCCTTTTACATGCTAAATAGCTGTTTCTGTACTATTGGGTTACTTGTAGCAGAAAGCATAAGTATGTAAATGTCTGTCCTGATTTTTGATTTTCACTAAAGTAGTGCCACTTTTGAGATTTTTGAGTCAATATCTGCCCTGTTTTTATTGTGGTTCTGTCTGGGTAGTAGCTGAATTTTTAAATCAGGTTTTTTTTCTTTTTTTTACACCTCTATGCTAAGCTACTTGAGCTGTGTATATGGTACTAGAAAACTGCATTGTCTAGGTGAGACAGATATTCTGCTCTGAATTCAGCCTAGAATCTTTGATACTGCAGTCCAGCCTGTTCTAGTGACCAGTCAGAATAATGTTTATTTGAAAATTCCAGTCTAAACTGATTCCATCAATTTGTTTCCAGGTTTTTGCAACCTGTGCAGAAAATTGATATGAATCTTACTGATCTTCTGGGTGAACTGCAGCGGGATCCTTGGCCTGTTCCACAAGGGAAAAGGCCCTTGCGTTCCTCTGGAGTGGCCCTTTCTATAGCTGTGGGGCTTCTTGAGGTAATAGTTTTAACCGTGGTTGAGTAAATATGTAAATAGTTCATTTTGTTACATAAAATCTATCATAAACAATATGTAATCCCCTTAATTCGTGCCTATTTGATTTGTATGATGATTCTGATGAATCTCATCCAACATTTGTAGGTATTTAAATACTCATTTTAATTAGACAAGATTTGAGTCTTTGAATAAATAGAAATTTGGGACTTTGCAGGGAAAAAGTACAGTTGTTGTTATAACTGTATCAATGTGATAAATATCTGGATAGCTATTTTTTTTTTCTGTTCCATTTATAGCAAAAAACAGTAGTCTCATCCATCTTTTTACCTGCAGTGCACTTTTCCTAATACTGGTGCTCGTATAATGATGTTCATTGGAGGACCAGCTACCCAAGGACCCGGAATGGTTGTAGGAGATGAATTGAAGTTACCTATAAGATCGTGGCATGACATTGAAAAAGATAATGCTAAATATGTTAAAAAGGGTACTAAGGTAAGATATCTCAATTGATATTTTATGAGTGAATTTTTACACATCCTGCTTGGCAATGTATCGTAGTGTTAGAAGTAGGGAACATGTAAAGAGATGTGAACTGTGTGTTTTTATCTCTGAATAGCTGCATGTCTTCAGGAATTTCAATATATTGGGTTAGGACTTTGTCTAGCTGTCATTCATGTTCATTGGAATGTTTCCTTGATTTTTGCTAGGAGAGGATTCATCTGATTAAAAGACAAATCTAGACTAATGATATCTACTGCTAAAGCAGTTAGTAAAGCAGACTGTGTGAGGTGGGGGGAGGATTTTGGCACAGTTCATTTCATCCTAAATAATTACATTTGATAATCCTAAAACTTTTGACTTCATCTTAATTGATTAATAGACACTTGAGATTAGGGAGGCAAATTCAATCACATGAGTTGGACCCAATCCTTAATGCACAATCTAAAAAGGAAAAAAAAAAAGAAAAAAAAAATGTATCATATGCTAGTCTAATAGCATACATCGGTCTTTCTAGTGTGAGTCAGATTCTCAATTGGTCAGAAAATAACCAAGAGTGCTGAAAATTCCAGTTGTTTTTCTTTCAAGAAAAAAAATATACTTTTGTATTACAATAATTCTGAATTAATTTTGACTGTGTTTCAGAAAAAAATGGGTAGTTTAGGATATATAGAGATGAAAAGAGTTCACATCTTAAATTGCTATGAACTATATTTTCTTGGATTTAGCATTTTGAAGCCCTGGCTAATCGAGCTGCAACAAATGGTCATGTTATTGATATATATGCCTGTGCTTTGGATCAGACTGGTCTGCTGGAGATGAAGTGTTGTCCCAACTACACTGGGTATGTGCCTGTTTTTTTTTTTTTTTTTTTNGTTTTTTTTTTTAGCAGTATGTTAAATGTGCGGGTTTTTTTTGTTGGTTTGTTTTTAATTTTCCTATGGCTTACTGTGATAGTGGGCAGCTCATGCTGTTATGACAACTTCTCAGCCTCTGGCAAATTCATCACCCTAAATGTGGACTTTGTCATTATCAACTTTTTACTGTTTTTCTTTAAACCATTTGAGGCTTAAATAATATGATTTAATGCTGTTTTTCTTCAATTTTTGTGTATATATAAGATTCCAGAGAATGGGAATATGAGCCTGTGTCCAATTATTCTTACTGTTCAGATGGGACAAAGTCCTCAGTTATTACTTCTATCTTGTTTATACCTTCTTCTAGATACTAGAATACTAAACCACTAGATACTAGATACTAAAACACTTCTAGTGGTTTATAGGTTCAGCAACTTTTGCAGGTTCCTACATTTTGCATAGGATCTTGTATGTCTTCCAGCTTGTCTTTCCATCAATTCATTTAATATGATAAAAGGAAATTCTATTTTATTTATTTATTATTTACTTATTAGTTTTACATCTACAGAAGATTGCTAAGCATAAAAAGATTATACTTTTTTAGGGTGGATTTAAGCCTAATATATTGTGTTGAAATAAGTTTGGAATATTGGAAGTAGTTAACTGACTTTGCAAATTTATGAGGCATTCATAGTGCAGAAGTCCAGTATAGTGTAAGTGTAAGATTTTGGTACATATTAAACTGAGGATGGCCTTAGGATGCTGATTGGGCAGGATCTAGTGATCTTTTATAAGATCATTTATAAAGTCAACCCCATTTTAGCTAAATATTGATTTAATGATGAAATAAAGAGTAGTTACTTCCAAGAAGACAAAAATTTGCCTTTCTTTTCTGCCTCCCTGTTTTTAGTTTTAACTAAGCTACATAAATCTTGTTTGCTGATTTACTGCATAATTATTCTTTTAACTTTTTTTTTTTCTTTTTTAGAGGTTACATGGTAATGGGGGATTCTTTCAATACATCTTTATTCAAACAAACCTTTCAGAGAGTATTCACAAAAGATATGCAAGGACAATTTAAAATGGGATTTGGTGGAACATTAGAAATAAAGGTAAGAATAAAAAATGCAGTTAGGGTAATGCAGCAGAATAGGATGACTAGTAGTAGCATGTTAATCTATGTTTTTCTTTTAAATGTGAAGACTTCGAGAGAAGTAAAGATTTCTGGAGCTATTGGACCTTGTGTCTCTCTCAACTCTAAAGGACCTTGTGTATCAGAAAATGTAAGTTAACTTTGCTAAAAAATGACCCAGTAGTTGTCAAAAATAATTATGTATAAAGGCTAGATCACAAAAGGTGATATTTCCCTTTTCTAAAAGTATTCTCTAAAATGTGTTTACAGGAAATTGGAACAGGAGGTACTTGTCAGTGGAAGATCTGTGGGCTTAATCCCACTACCACACTTGCCCTGTACTTTGAAGTGGTCAATCAGGTAACAAGTATTTGTCAACTTGTAATAAATTTTAAGTGCATTAGTAATGTTATGTGGCTGTTGATGCCTGTGTTGTTCCCTGAAGCACATTATCAGGGATACAGATGATGTTGCCATTCTCATTTTGGAGAGTTTAGTATCTCATTTGTCAGAGTTTAGGGGATGGACACTTAACAGTTTCATGGTCAGTTAATCTCTCTCTTAAGGAATGTGATAATGAGAACCAAAGCATTTTGTGAACTTTGGATAAGTTCATAAGCTGTGTCTAAACCTTTCTTTTTGGTTTATTGTGTATTAAAATGAAATGCAGTTATATCTGAGAATAGTGTAATCTGTATATTTAAAGGCGTTTTTCAACCTCTCTCTGACATTTTGCTAGGATAATCACTCTGTAATGTTATATATTAATTTATGCTGTTACAAGTCAGTATTTTTAAACAAATGTTGGCTGTATTAAAACCCATCCAAGATATTTTGCATGGTATCTTGTCTCCCATGGGACATGCCAGGGAAGAGGATGAAAACAGGAGAAATGACTGTGCTAGTACTTTCCCTTTCTCCCAGCATTTGCAAATCTGGGCTTTGTGAGCTGGATGTAGTTTCTTTGTATTTAGTTAGCTTTGTGGTGTACTTTGTTGCAAAGCTATAGGTTTTAACTTGTGGCTTACTTTAGTGTTTTTTTAATTTATTTTATTTTTTATGCATTTGTTTTATTGCTTTATCCAAAAACTAGACTGATGACCGTGCCTCCTAGTTGATTTCAACCTTTCTTCTCTTTTGAAATTACTTGCCTTGTTGGCAGTGTATAAACCTGTATTTCTACTGTACAGAGTTTTAAAATTTTAATTTGCCTCTAGATTCTAAACTTCTAAGTTTCAGTGGAACGTCGTGGGATTTGCTAATCAACAAATATTTGGTTGAGTAGTATTGGTGGTGTTATCCTGTAATGTAGCAAATTACATGACATTCTAATAGAATGTAACAAAATCAGCAATTGTAACATAGTCCCTTTGAAAGTAATGTCTCCAAATTTTAGCCTTGTTTAGCAAAGATACTCAGTGTAATAAAATGATGAAGTATGAATTTGAACTGCCTACTGCTAAGAGATTGTTTAATATTCTTTTATACATTTTCTAATTATAGTATAAAATCTTGAGATTCCCACTCAGTTTGTTTTTTTTTTTTTTTTTTTTTCCTTCCCACATTTAGCACAACGCTCCAATTCCTCAGGGAGGACGTGGTGCAATCCAATTTGTGACTCAGTACCAGCATTCTAGTGGACAGAGACGTATCAGAGTGACCACAGTTGCCAGAAAGTAGGCTTTGTTTGTGATGATTTTTGAAAGTGAATATTGTACATATTTGTTATTTAATCTATATTCTCAGATATGCAGCCCCACAGGTGGGGGAAGCAGGATCCTACCTGTGATGCTCTTGCTCGTATTCCATGGCTTGTTTCCTTTCCAAGAGGATCAATAGGTGTATAGCAATGCTGGGGGAATGGTGTGAAGTAACTCAGGTGATTTTAGAGGAAGAGAAGACACTGCATGGAAATTCTGTGGCATAAACTGAGGAGATGTTTAGACTTGGGGAATAATAGAGATTATTTCATATCTTAATCTATGTTAGCTGAGGTTTGGGTATCCTATATAGCTGTTCATGTATAAATGTTACCTGAAGCTTCCTTGATTCAATTTACTTTGCAAGTTTAGTAAGTGGTTTTTAGTATTAGGGACGCATTTTTCAATTATTTTTTCAAGTTCAAGGAGACTGAGTGGTTTAATTTGATTAAAAATTCTCCTCATCCTAAAGCATATTGTTCTTACAGTTGATAATGAGTATTCTGTTAACTTGTGTTCCTTATATTAGTAAAATCTTGATGACTAAAGAAGGGACAGAGTAATAGAACACCTTGCACGTGAAAAGAATGAGCAGCTAGATCCTAAAAGAGGGGTGCAAGAAAACAGTCTGGAAAGCATATTTTGTAGTTAGTTTGCTGGGTGGTGTTTTCTATAACTAGATTTTTTGTAAATTATCATTATTTAATGTGGTTTTTTTTAGTGACCTTATATTTTATTTCACTGGTTGCATGACATCTGTGCACAAATAAGAACCATCTCCAGAATAAGAGATGTCATAAGAAAGTATGGTAGCCGAGAGGCTGTTGATCTCTTCCCCAGTACTTTTTTTTTGGTAATTCCAGTATGAATTTACTAAACTGTGAATGCTGTTTTCTTTGCCACCTCCTTGAAGGGAACCTTTAATCTGTGGTCCTTTCACTGTGGTGCAGTCACATCACAACTGTTTTGGCAGCTGGGCAGATGCACAGACACAGATACAGAACATTGCTGCATCGTTTGACCAGGAAGCTGCTGCAATTCTGATGGCCAGATTGGCAGTGTATAGGGCAGAAACAGAAGAAGGGCCTGACGTGTTGAGGTGGCTGGACAGACAACTTATACGCCTGGTAAGCAGGACTACATTAAGAGGCGAATTGGTTTCTTGTTTCCGGACAAATAATTTGTTAATGGCTTGTCTTCAGTGGTTGTTACTAAAGCAGTAGAGGAATTGAATGCTAATTTTCACATGTGGATAGACAGAATGACCCCAGAATTTCTGTTTGCAAGGGTAGAAGAGCAACTATAGTTTTAGTTAGTTAATGTCTCAGTTCTGAACATTTTGTCATTACCAGCTTCTGAGAGAACATCTAGCATGAGACTTGTGGAAATTCAACCTTTATTTCAGCTGTCTATAATGATATTGTAAATAACATTTTAAAGCAAAATAAAAAAGCATATGGATTTTCCTTATTTTTAAAAAGT
Source organism: Crypturellus undulatus (assembly GCA_013389825.1). Taxonomy (NCBI): domain Eukaryota; kingdom Metazoa; phylum Chordata; class Aves; order Tinamiformes; family Tinamidae; genus Crypturellus; species Crypturellus undulatus. The sequence goes on from VWPW01023369.1 coordinate 3,391,007, forward strand.
CAGTTTGGTATCACATTTATTTCTCAGATGTAAGTAGCTAGTTACAGTATTAGTTTTAAACTTGTCTGATATTTAGTCATGGAACTTTTTCATGGTGATTTTTAAAGAGAAAAGAAAAAGCTAATAAAGCCTGAAATGCAAAGAAAACACTACTTGCTAGTGAAAGCACTTAGGTCTTTCTTAGATGTCTGTTTTATTACAAAGGCATAAGCATATATTATAAAAACAAACTTACAGCTAATAGTGTTACTAACTTACTGTATTTCTTAATTTAGACATATTTTTCTTTTGTTTCAGTGTCAGAAATTTGGAGAATATCATAAGGATGATCCAAGCTCTTTCAGATTTTCAGAAACTTTTTCACTTTATCCACAGGTGAGTAGGAGGAAGCTGTGTCTATAACAAATAAAGAATAAATGCTCTTTTTAATAGATTAAGAGATATTGTAACACAAAGTAAAGTAATGCTTTACACTAGATATCAGAGTGAAGAGTCACTACGTTAGCTACTCTCTGGCATGTGATGTTAGATGATTGCTCCTATAATCTATGTTTGTGTTTTTCCTCTTGCCTTCTGTTCTTACAACTACATTCCCTCTGATTTGTCTATACTGTTTGGTTCTTATCACTTTAACGGAATGCATAACTCAGATAATAACACTGTGTGTATTTTAAGTAGTCTTAATAAAGAAATTCAGAAAACATGAGAAAATGCATAATTTGGTTTTGTAGTTTCTTTCCCATATGATTTATAATGAAGAACTTGATATTAACTTCAGTTTGACTTAATTCTACTTTAAATCATTTCTTTATTAATAATCCATCCTGATAAAATCCTCTGTTTGGGTAAACTTTCTTACTTTGGGGTTCTTCAGACTTCAGTGATCTGTCTGTTGAATTTTACCTACTGACCTACCTGAAGCTGTTAACTGCTATGGAGAGGTTCATTCACCAGTCAAAGTATTTACTACTTCCATTTTGTTTCACAAAGTTCAGCTCTGCTGGGGTTGTGCTGCGAACTTGCGCTAACATTTCGTGTTTAAGTGAAGTGAAATTCATAGGAACTATGCAACTTGCAGTATGGTTTTAACGATATTTAGGTATACTCTCTATCAGTTAGTACTGGAGAATAAGAATTGTTAAAGTTTTGGCCATTCTTAGGTCTCTCTCTCGGTCTCTCTCTCTCTCTCTCACACACATAGATGTATATGCATATACAGTTACAAGACTCGTAAGTATTGCAGTGGCATTAGTCTCATCTGATTTCCCTTTGTGAAAAACATTTTCTTTCCTTGTTCAACACACACACACACACACATACATACATATATATGTATATATATATTTCTCTTTCAGTTCATGTTTCACTTGAGAAGGTCTCCTTTCTTGCAAGTTTTTAACAACAGTCCAGATGAGAGCTCATACTATCGTCATCATTTTATGCGTCAAGATTTAACCCAATCGCTTATCATGGTTCAGCCGATTCTCTACGCCTACTCCTTCAATGGACCTCCAGAGGTAACATTCCATGTAACATAATTGCTGGTTAAGAGAATCTGGTTTTTGCTTTGTTGAAATCACTAGATGCTTTGCTTCTGTTTTTGTGGCACCGGAATGTAAGCCATGATAGAAAATATTTTTATTGCAAAATGTACTTTTCCAGTGGATTGTACAATTCTCTTTCTCCCTCATCCAGAAAGGATTGTGTTCTGGTTTTGGCGTGGTTATCATAATGTATAGGTTTGTTATAAAACCTTGCATTTGACCTTATGGTACATCCCGCATAAACCTGGAATAAAGATCATCACCTAAGAAGAATGTAACAGAAATGTAACACAGAAGACTGCAAAATTAATTAGATAGATGGAAGAGAATGAAGAAACTGTAAAACCGTGGAAATTGACATCATACATAGTCAGGGCAATACTAACTCTTCTTAAAAAAAATAAATCAGACTGTCGTGGCAGGAAAGAAGGGGTTTTAAAGTGGAATCTTCATTAAAGTAATAAGGTAGTGAGAGCTGTTGTCTGTGTAAATAAGTTATGTGAGTGATGGAAACATGATCAAGCTCCTCCTCATTGAAAGGGGGAGCTGACTGTTAGTCAGTGCAGTCTGTTAGTCTAGAATGCGTAATAATTCAGTGTTTTGTTTTCCCAGTTGTTGTAGTAGTGTTTATTTTGGGTATCTTTAATATGATTGATTAAAATAAGTTATGTGATACTGATTCAATTAAATCATATGGCACCAACATTGTCATCTTTAAAAAGATAAACTACAACATTGCAGATTAATATACTACTTTAGAACTCATAAATCATGAGTATTATTATGCCACATGCTCTAGGTGACCCTGTATGTGCAGACAGGTTGGACTAGATGATCTCTAGAGGTCCTTTCCAACATTAACGATTCTATGATTACTATATGTATTCATATGTCTGTGTGTGTGTTTGTATCTATCTGTATCTATATAGATAGATACAAACACACATGCATGTGTGTATGTGGGTATAGACACAGCCACACGCACACAGAGTAATAGTAGTTGCAAGGATGAGACCCAAAAGGGAGGGGAAAAAAAAAAAGGAAAGAAGAAGAAAACCCACCCAAATCCCATGTTTGAATAATTGCTGAATCTTTAGGCATTGGAGTATCATTAAAGTTAATATTGTTGTACGGGTAAAAATGGAGGTCCTTGAAAGACTGAAAAAGTGCATAGTAAGAAAATAGCTCTAGGCTCATGGAATCCATTTTTATCACTCTGAAATTATCATTCAGAATCAAGCTGGATAACTTGAGAATGAGATAGGGTGTGTTGCAGATGTATAATTTGCAAATATGAAACTTTAAAATGATTTTTAGAAGTTTCGAAGAGCCAGTGACTGATTGAGAGAACCTATAATGCCATCTAATTGCTCAGTTCTGCATCAATTGATCAATTCTTATTTATGTATTTAATTTTATTTTAGCCTGTTCTTTTAGATAGCAGCAGCATTTTACCAGATCGCATTCTTCTTATGGACACCTTTTTCCAGATCCTTATTTATCATGGGGAGGTAAGGTTAATCATTTCTGATATAAATGTTCAATTTTTTTTCTGTAATAATACTTCATTATGTAATTAAAGCCCTGCTCCTAAAAAGTACCCCAGTGCTTGACCTCATCTGCATGGCTGGTACTATTCAGCTTGAGAGGATTCCTAATTTGCAGTTAGAGCCTAACATGCCCTGTATACAGGCCCCTGGCATTACTTGCTATTTAGGTTCTTTTTTTTTTTGTATGGTAAGTTTAAGATCAGTTGACTTCAATATGAGATTATTTGTTATAGATTAATATTTTTCTAATGTTTTAAAAATAGTATTTGCCCTTTACAATGCTCCCCCCTCCTGCTGCCATTTTTCATATACTTTTAGGCCTCTGGATTGGCAGCAGATTAGTCCTTTGGGGATGGGAGAGGGAGAGCACCATGTATTACAGTCAGCATTCATCTGCACTGTCCTAGAGGAACTAAGCTGCTTCTGGCAGTTGAGTAGACTGACATTCCCTTGTAATATAAATGCTTATTACTTGCTCTTGCTCTGCTGCCCTGGAGGGATTGAGCTGCTCCTTTTCACTGCTTTATAGCCCCAAAGGGTTCCCTACTAAGAGTCTGAGAAACATTCTTCTCGATCATGTCCTCCTAGCAGCAGTTACTAAACTTTAGCAGTTTTTAAAGTAGGAAAATGTTTTCTGTACTTGGTAAGGTGCTGCCAGGGAGCAGCAGGGGCGTTTTCTCCCTAGTGTTAGAAGCATTAGGAGCTGGGCACGTAATGAGGCAGGCAGGGGAGTGACCCCGGCCCCACAGTGTGGACCTGAGTGAGGCTGGCCCCATGGAAGCACTTCAGCCACGGGTACAGGCATCAGGCAAGTCCGTGCGGAGGAGGCAGGAGTGAGGTCAAGCCAGGAACTTGAGTCAACAGGTCAGGATCAGGATCAAGTGTGGAGGGGGCCACTGAGGTTGACCATGGCCCTGTGTTAGGCAAACACAGAGCAGTGAGGCAGGTCTGAGCTCAGGCCAGGAAGTCAATTCTGCAGGCTGGGGTCCAGAGCAGTGGGATATGTGGCCAGGTGCAGGTGCTGCTGCCATGTAGCTCAAGTATGAGAGCTGCGGCTTCAAGCAGCTCACAAGCCAAAGCAGGGAACCCTCCCTGAGGCTCCCTCCATTGAGCTTATCTTGAGAAGCCAGCATCTTGTTAGAACCTACATTGGCAGAGGCTCTAAAAAGAAAACTAACTTGCATTCTATAGGGTAGAAAGGAATGAGAGTTATAGAAGAGGTCAGCCATGGCATATTTTTTGTAAAGTTTCTTTATTCACTAAGAATGATTGATGAATCAGTTCTGTATTTCCTTCCTCCTCTAATATCCAGACCATAGCTCAGTGGCGTAAATCAGGTTACCAAGACATGCCAGAATATGAGAACTTCCATCACTTGCTACAAGCTCCGATAGATGATGCTCAAGAAATTCTTCATTCCAGATTCCCAATGCCCAGATACATTGATACAGAGCATGGAGGAAGCCAGGTATGGTCAAGTGTGTACTATATAATTTAGGAATGATATTTAGTAATACCTAGACACTTTATATAGCAAACTTGCATTTCTCTGCTAAAATATATGTGAATTGTATGTTAATATTTGGAAGTTTAAAACTTTGACATAGCCAGATACTTAATAGTTCCTCTTTGTCTAATTCATGGCTTCTGTTATTAATTTAATTTTATTGGCTTGGCCTCTCGAATTCCTTCTATGAGATGTGCAGATCAAAAACGCTTGTCGGAATCTCTGGGTCTACAGTAAATTTTTTTTTTTCCTTCTCCCAAAACCTTCTATACCAATGTTTTATTGATAGTCACGTTTGTTTTTCTGGAGCTTAAAAAAAGGAAAAGTTGTGTTACTTTCCAAAAGTATTAGCGTTTCTGCATTAGAACTATAGAATCCATGAAGTTACTGTTCCGGGGATGTTGCTCTGCTCTTCTAAACAGGCAACTGTGCACATCTTTTATCTGAAAATAGTAGAAATGGTATATTTTGCATACACAACTATTCTTTTCTGGACTTAAAAAGCTTTTGTTTTAGAAGATTAATTGTCTCTGTGTTTGCTTTTTAAGGCTCGTTTCCTGCTTTCGAAAGTAAATCCCTCTCAGACTCATAACAATATGTATGCATGGGGACAGGTAAGTGAATCTGCCAGTGAAGCTTGTATGTGTGAAATATTTTTGTTTTCTGTTACTCTTATTTCAGAAATCAGCTAAGGCATTGTGTGTATGTATAAGTAATAATACCAAATGTTGCAGCTGGAAAAGAAATGGCCTGATTCCATCAGAAGCTAAGGTTAAAAGAATGGTTTTCATTTTTTCTTCCAAAAATGTTAGTTTGCTGCTTTAAGCTTTAGCTAGTCTACTTTCACGTAGGCATCTGCCTTAGATAGCCCAATTCCAAAGAATTTGAATTTATTTTCCACAAAGACCAGTGAGGTTGGCTTTTTTTTTTTTTTTTTTTTTTTNACAGCAAATAAACGTTGAGATTACATTTAAGCAAGAACTGAAAAGTACAAAAGTACATCAGTTATCAGTACTGTTGTTTCCTGGATTTTTTTTCTTCTGTCGTGGTGAGGATTTAGCTTTTCAAATGTTGTTGCTTGGAGGAAAGTTATATGAGCTTAAAAAATAAACTCTGCAGCATCTAATATTTTTGACTATTGATCTCAGTTCCATGCTCCCTTTCAAAGTTCAGCTTCTGTAATAGAAAAAGAAACACTGCTGTGGGTGAACGCATCTGACACACAAATTCAGCTGTTCCTGGACCTATACATCAACTATACTCTTCAAGTATTTTGCAGAAGGGCATACAGTAATCAAGTCATAAGTAGAGCTTTGCAGGAAATTTATTACAGTATGTTTTGTCAGCTAATGTTTATCAGGGTACATTTTCATATAGATGCAGTGAAGCTATTTTTTCAGGAATGAGTGCTGAGTTTCAGAGCGGAAATACTTGCATAGCTTATACTGAGGCAGGTCAACAGGATTTTTACTTGGTTTTCCTTCCTCCAAAGTCAATACCTTCACCTGCAGTCTGTAGGTCTGTCTTTGTCCTGTTAAGGTCCACAAGACATGCTCAAATAAACCCCATAGTTTGAAACATCTGGTTTTTATCCAAATATTACATATATTTTTACATTACATACTTTTTGAAGTTTTGAGATTTCTCATGTGTTTCTGCTTACTTAATAATCAAATGAAAGTTATCCTTTCCACTGACAGTCATGTTTGTATCAACATAATAGCCCACTGCTTTTGTGTGAATTAAGTTTAACCAAGTAAAAATTATAAAATCAGGAATGTGACTGTTGAGAGAATTTTAAACTGAACTGTTTTTGCTCATGTTTTAGTTCTGAGCATCCTGAATTGTTTCATGTCACTTTGTGACTTTTGTCTAAGTTGAATTTCCAGAGAATATTGCTAGTCCACAGTGACCAGGAGAGGGCACTGGCAAACCACTGAAAACATGTTCAGGAGGTGATGAGCTGATTATTACTATTGTTTATAATATTGATTTTTTTTAATTTCAGCAGATAAGTGCCTTGTATTTAAGAGTTTTTCAGAAAATAATGATAACTTTTTATCATAAAGTTTTGCGCACATTCTGCTCACTTTCGAAGGATGTATTGGCAGTCTTTGAAGATATTTATTTGAGCTTGCTGTTTTTTTCAGCTTTTTTTTCTCTTTTGTCTTGGGATCTATGAGGAATTTGCAATTTAAAATGAAAGCGGTCAATAACACAAATCTTATCAGGTGCCTAACTAGCTATCCCTAAACTGTTGTTAATTCAATTTAAATCTTATCTGGATGTCTTAACTTGAGAATTTGAGGTCTTATAGTAAGTTATTTTTGAACGGAAAATACAAGTTATGGTGGTCTCTGCAACTGTACATCATGCAGCAAGACTTTGCTTTTTTTTTTGCTTTATTTTCCAGCAAATAAAGTACTCTGCAGTCTTGCGCACTGCAGTGAGGCCTTCCACATCTCCAGAGTGCAGCCCGTGCTGTTGGTGAGAGCAGCTGCCTCACTGGAGGTGGTGGTCAGCCTCGAGGGCAAAGCTTATTGGCTTTAGGTACCCTGGGTTACCACACCAATGGTAACTGTGTGGGGCTCCCTTCCTGGAGGTGTAAGAGCTGCATATTAACTAGGGGGTGATATGCTCCCTTTCCTTTTTAAGATCCAAGCTGGTGAGTTGTATCTGGTCCCCTAAAAAAGCTACTTCTAATTCCCTGGCAGCTTTTTAAGTGAGGAGACTCCAGACTTGAAAGGCTTGGAAGTAGATGGTGCTTTATTCTCACCCTGCCACCAACAGTTGATAGACCAAATTTAATGGGCATTTTCTAATATAGGCTATGTAGTGTGTTGAGTGTAACTGAGTGAAGCAAAAGCTCTTAGAGCTCCTGGATTTGTCCCTTGATTATTACCTGTTTCCTGCTGACTCTCAAAAGGAGCACTAGATTAGAGCCTCCTCATTAAGACTTTCCTGTCTCTGTTTTGAAAGGTTTGGTAAAGACTCAGACAGCTCTGATTTCATTTGGAATGGTGGGTGCTTAGTACCTTTGAAGTGATTGGTTTGTTGAGATTATAGGAATTCCTTCTATATCTGTAAATGGAAGTAAAAACAGATTTACTTCAGAGGTCTTGAGAGAGTTGCTATCTGACATTTGCAGAATCACCAGCTGTTTGATTTAGGCTGGGAATTTGCTTTAATAGTAAAAGAGAATCTTCTGAGGTCAAAAAGTAAATGGCAAAAATCTCCCCCCAAAAGATTTTCCTCTTTTTTTGATCTGATTTTCCAGTATATAACCTTCAGAAGATGTAAGATGTTTTTGTGGTTTTTTTTTTTTTTTTTGGAGTGACACAGGGCTATAGGAAAGAACTGGCCCAGCTTCCCTCGAAAAAACAGTTGACCTTCACTCAGTATCAGATCAGACCCACAGTGGGTCTTTCTTCCATTTGCCATTTTGATAAGTGTGGGCTTCATTGATTTACTGGTTGTGTCACTTGCATAATTCTGTTTCTCTCATTTTTGTCATGCTCCAGTGTGATAGTGATGAGAGTTGCTACATAGAAGTTATACTCACTTTATTCTCAGTTTAAAATGTTTAGGTCAGCATTTGGCAAAAGCTCTGGATTTGTGTGATTGTCTCACCACACTGGGATTTATTGCAATGTGCATTGATACATGAAAGAATGTAGTGGTGATTTATGCCTGAATTTATATAAGTATGTGAAAATATATACAGTAGCCTGCTTTATGTCAGACAATGTCAGCAATGATGTTTCTAAGGTATTTTTAAAGTTAGTGTTGATTTAATGGAACATGTTGCACATTAAAAATGTTTTTCTTTACAATAAGTATAAAACATTTCCCTTGTTTCCTTTACTTCTGTAGGAGTCTGGAGCACCCATTCTTACAGATGATGTCAGCTTGCAAGTATTTATGGATCATCTGAAGAAACTTGCTGTGTCTAGTGCTGCCTGAGTTTTTGCTGTATTAAAGGCACAGATAAGCTGGAGCCAAATTTCATCTTTTTCTCCTTCACCTTCTTTCATGTCTCTCTTGACAGAATGCTCTGATATGCATAAGCTGCCTGACTACATTTAAAGCATCGTTGGTTTCAGAGAAAAGCTTTTGTTACCAGCAAATGTCTTTATGTAAACTGCAGTGTGTAAAAAAAAAAAAAAAAAAAGACAGAATATTAAATAAGATTATAATTAGAGGAAAAAAAACAGTCATTTTGGTTACTGTGATACTAATTGCAATGGAAACATTTATAACAACTTTGTAATACGAATTTTCCTCCATTTTTTAAATGATTGAGGCTGATTCTGCTTTGCACTACAAAGGCACATTGAACAATAAAGGAAGTCTTTGGTGACACCAGGTTTTCCAGACTGCCATATGACTATTGTTTACTCAGTTTGAGCAAGAAGTAGACAAATAAGCAGCAAAAAAAACAAACAGAAAAACCTTGCAATGGTCATTTTTTTGTTTATGTGTTGGTTGTTCTAGGACTATTTAATTTCAAGTATTTCCTTTTCCCTTTCACCTCGATTCTTTGGGAGCGGATTTTTTCTTATGCCCTACATAAAGAATTTAAATAGAAAAAGTGTAAAAAAAAACAAACAAAAATTGCTACTGTGCAAAGCTTAGAGTTCACATCTATTTTTTTGACAAAAGTATCTGTTATCAGAAAAAAAAGGAAGATGAATATGTTCCAAAATTAATATTTTTAGCTTGAGCTCAAGAGAAACCATACACTACCAAAATAAACTGACTAGAAGTACATCCTTTAATTTTTCTTTTTGTCTATGAGTATACTTCTAAAAAACATATTTAACATATTTACCTTTTTGATGCCTTACAATGTTATTACACTAATGCATGAAACTGCACATAGGCTTTTTCTTTCCACTTCCTTTTCGTTATGGATTCAACAGGCTCCCGTTCTTGTTGAAACAGTATTATATAGAATACGCTGTAACTGATTTGATACTTGGTTAATACTTGACTTTTTGAGGGTAAATTAATAGGCTTTCCCATTTACTTTTTGAAGTTTACACATGCAACAGATGTTTACATAGATAATATGACATTTTAATAAGTTCAGAAGTGAAATGTGGTATTGGATAATACAAAGCTGTGCCAAGCCTGAAACAAGAAAAGGAAAGAATGTTTGGACATAGGAAATTCAATCATATATTAGTGCGATAAGCATGATTTTTTTTTTTTTATGTGTCTATAAATGCTAGGAAACTTGATTAAATCAGTTCTCCATTTCTTTTATCAAAATGAGATTGAGCTCCATTTATCTCAATACAAATAAAATATGTTTTCCTCTCTATTTTTTTGTATTTATTGTTTTGGTTTTCTGTCAGCACTTGAAACATAATGTGGAAGTAAAGCTGATAATTAATTCAGAATGACTTGGCATCCTCATAGTGTGATTGGCATTAAGCTTGTTTAACTTCCATAGATACTGAACTGCTTCTATTAATGACAATATAGGAAATAAAAACTTGGAGCTCTCTTTCCCTCATTTTAGCTGATAAACAGCTCTTAAAAATTCTTGTAACATTAAATGTCTGATCTGTTTGGCAGTTAAATTCCTTTTGACTGATGAATCAGTTTCTTGTCACAATCTTGTTAATGGATTTATTATTTATTTATGCAATTGTGATTTACCTATTAAATCCTATGCTTTTTTTCCTCCCCTTTACCTCGCTTTCGCTGTCATAGATTCCCTCATCTAGTCCTTTGGCAAATGCAGCTTCTCTAATTTCAGCTGCTTAATATTGTCAAAAGCTTTTTGAGAACCCAGGTATTTATTACCTTTATCTTCCTGCTCCGTGACCTTTCCAAGGGCCCCGTCTCATTAGTGAGGCATGAGTTTTCTTCACAGAAACCATGCTGACTCTCACATACAATTCCATAGCTCTCTGAACTCCTAAGTCTCGTTCTTTATTCTAGGCTCTATCATGTCGCCAGGGCTGGAGCTCTCATTTGTGGGATCCCCCCGGCAGCCCTGTTAGGGAGGAGGCTCTAGGGAGAGCCGTGAGCGTGATGCACACACCCCTTGCTACCCCTTCTACTTTCCCCATCTTTTAGTTTTTTCAGACTTGATGGAGGAAAGCCATCCAGTTGTGGTGACTTCCTGATTTCTCATTTATCTGTTTCATTTAATGCCACTCGTACCTTCAAATGAAATCCATATGGCTCCCCTCACCCAACTGCTGCGAAGAGTGCAGTGAAAGTGGAAACCTCCCTCCCTCCCTTTACTAGTAAAGCCTTAACCAAGATTCTCTTGGCCGTTTATTTTTAGTGCCCTTTTATTTCTTTGCCCTCAAGCAGTCCTGCTGCTTCCCTAGCAACCTACCTTTTGCTTGTGCTTAAAGAACTTTTGACAATTAGGTTGAACATCTTATCTGAGGGGATTTTTCAATTTAGCACTCTTAATTGCCTTTTAACAGTTGGCCAGGATGTGTAGGAGATGCAGCTATTTCAGGGCTTGTGCCTGTAGGATATGATGGCAACCCCCAGCTGTTTGCTGCGTGAGAGGGTCCTGTTACGTTTCTTGCAATCAGCATTAGCAGAGTTTTGCTGTAGCACTAAGGAAATAGATGACATTTTCTTTCAAATACAGTTTTGACTATATAAAGGAGAGGGCAGAAACAGCTGTATTGGCAAAGTGTTTTTTGTGGGTGCTGGTTTGAAGCAGAAAGAAATAGACAAAAACAAACAGCCAAAGGGCAAGCCCAGAGCAAGAGACAGCTTGAGCCTGGCCATGTATTCCAAGAAAAACAGACAAGAGGAAGCTTTGGGAGTGAGCAAAGGTTGGGCAATGTCTACCATGACCCAGAAATGCAATACAAGAAACAAAGAACTTACCTTCTCTCTGACTCCTATGTTATTATCAAGAAAACAGAATAGTAGGAAAACTTACACTAGAACCGAGCCTGGAATGGGTGTTTCATCCTATGGGTGCTTCCAACACACATTAGCATGTTTGGAAGATCATATGTCCCAGTATTCCCTCTTTTTCACAGTTAAAAATGATAGTCAGTATAACGGTGACCAGGTTCCTAGCGTGTCCTACTAAACCTGAGGCAATTTTATTATTCCTTGTTGGGGTGTGAATCACGATAGAGCTGAGCTCAGTTTAACTTTTAGCATTTTGGGCTCATGGAAAACTTAAAACTTACGTGGAAGCCAATGAGCCCGAACAGAAGAGATGGAAAAATTAATGAAGCTGTTGCTCTGCTCTGAATTTAATGTAAAAGCTTGTTTAAAATAGCAGATTGTGCCTAATAGTGCAAGCTCTTGTCCAAAGAAAGGGCTCTGACACTAAAAGATATTGAAATTGATGCCCATGAATTGATTTGGGCAAGAGTGAAGCACAACAATCACTGCATCTTCTAAACAGTGGAGGCTGCCACCAGCACCTCCCGGAGGCTGTCCATCCCACGTGTCTTCCCAGCCAGTTCCATGGGAGATGTCCACTTCCTTGGCATGCTGGCCACGAGCGGGTAAGACTTTGGCTGGAAGCTGCTACGTGTGGAGTGCTCAGCAGGGCCTTCCTAGAGAGAAATCCCTGCATGTGTCACGTGCTGCCAGCCCACTGCACCGCGCTACGCTCATCCTGGGGGTATTTCTCTGACTGGGGAGTGGCCAAAGTTATATATAACTTATTAGAAGGTCCTGTTTAACTTTCCTTGCGTATCTGAGGAAGCCCAGGCATGGCAGCTGTGTAATATTCTCTTCCGTAGTGCTGGGAACAGAAAAACACTCAGGTCCACTCAGCCACTTGCAAAATGTGTATAAAATATGCTATCAGGGTACCTCAGAACTGTAATAGTTCTTCAGATGGGGTGGAAATAACAGGGAAAGCTCCTGAGGTCCCAGAACATATATTTTTCCTTCTAGATTAGACCTCATTCATCTTCAAGCTTGAGAGAGTAACTCAATAACTCACAGAGTGACTCAAGGACGCACAGTTCATAGTCTACAAATAGCACATGCAACTGTATGGGTGAAGAAAAATTTAAGAGTACATAGTCTTGTATGAAAAAAACGAAGCTAGACAGAGACCGAAAAAAGGCTGTGTGACACTGCATTAGTATAAAGTAACACATTAAATGAGTCAGTGCCAAACAAGAGATCAACTTCCTAGGATTCAACTATGAGCTCCTTTTTTGGCTGGCTCTTCTGCATACCTCAACTGGTTCACACCTCGCTGTTATCAACTGACAAGTGTGGACTCTGATTTGCTATGAACCTTGCAAAACCCTGTTCTATATGACCTGAAAAGAGTGCTGCCTTGGAAGAATGACTTTTTCTTTTTCCTACTAGATAAGCAGTTTTGCAGGACATCTTGAAATACTAATTGAAGCGTGAGGGCTTTAAAGAACTATTCTAATCTGCAGACACGTCACACCTGGCTAATGAAGAAATGTGTAAGAGGTTTGTAGCGCTTTTGATTTTTATTCATCCTGGACCAAGTGTATTTTTTTTCCGCACTGCTCTTTAGAAGGACTCACATTGAATTCTATTGAGAAAACAGATGGCAAGTTGATAGGTGGTCAAAATATTACTTCCTGCATCTTTCTGGTATGCCAAGCAAGCAGCAAAAAGGGTATTGAATGACCCACAGTTCCCTTTTGTTGTTACCACAGTTACTGTCTGTGCGGCAGCCCAGCTGCTAAGCCCAGGTTGTGTTTGTCCAGGAGGAAAGCGGATATGGGGAGGAAGGCTGTAAGGAGAGGCACCGGCAGCCACCCCATCTGGCAGCCAAGGGGTCAGGAGGGACTATTAATCCTGCAGACTTCATGATTTCAAGCAGTGCTACCAGTCTACTTCAGATCCAGATGTGACTCTTACTCATGAATTTGCATCTTCTCCTCTGACAACACACCAAGAGAAAAATATCCCAGATATTAGCTCTAGCACTGTGCCTTGAGCAATGCTACAGCATGAGAGGACATAAACTCCCATTTCAGACTTGCTCCCATTCTCCTGCAGAAGGAGGAGGAGAAGAAAGATGATGCTCTTTAAATGGAACATTTAACCTCTTATTGGGTTAAATAATGGGACTTTTTTTTCCCTGTAACTGCAGAAAACTTAAGAGCTGAGCAGGTGCAGAGCTTTGCAGAATGCGTGTTTTGTCCTTTAAAGAATGAGGATTTTATCGCAGACTCATTGAAGCTAAAATTGCGGGCAGAAGAGAGGGTGTTTCATACTGCGGCAAAGGCAGGTCTGCAAGGAGAGATCGCTATCAGAGCTAATCCCCCACAACTGTGACTGTGCAACAGCCACCTCATCCACATAGGTTATCTTTGGGCCTCGGTGCATGAACTGCCAGCCACAACAGATATTTTAGCATCTATCGCAGAACTAATACCTTTCTTACAAAAATGTGAGACAAAACCTAACATTGTACCACAGGGGAAAAAGCAGGAGAGATGGAAGGTACTTGGCAATGTCTGCAGTTCTCGGCAATAGCAGCGCATTTTAAGTGCCTGCCAGGTGACAGGAGGAAGTTGGCCTCATCCAATGAAAGAAAACCAGACGTGGCATCTTGGTAGTCTCTGCCAAACTAATCGGAGGACAAAAATCCTTGCCAGCTTCCAGACGGGAAGCTGATTGAACCTTAGCTTCTGGTTCTGTAGGCACCAGTCTGTCATCCAGAGCAAGCTACCGTTCCAAGGAAAGCAAAATGTCCGAGAAGTGAAACTGGGCAGTGAGGGGGCGGAGGAGAAGATCCTCGCTGCCTCTGCAGAACAAGGTATACAGGCTGTGGACTGCACACACATCCTTACTCCATTCTGTTTTATGACTTTTCCCATCAAAAGGTAAATCAAGACAACTCTGGTTTCTGCTTTTATAATTCGGCTGACTAAAATGGAAAAGGTAGTTAAACTGACTGTTTACTGCATAAATAACACAAAAAAAACTGAGCTGAGTGTTTACTTCCTTTGGGAATAGCTTTTCTCTGTACTTATCAGATGTGTTAGTCATATGTTGACAGGATGCTTTTGAGCAAGGATGCAGAAAATGTTACAGCTGCACCTTCCAGACGGAGGCGACGGTTTAAGTGTCTTAACAAGCTCTTCCTGAGTAGTGAATATGAATGAGTTTTCTTTGAGAAAGAAAGAGAACACCCCAGTAGATAATGATAGAAAAGAAAGATTTAATAACTGCATGCATTCTATCAAGATTGTAGCATAAACAGTCCCATTACATTATCTATTCTTCTCCACTTAAAAATGAATTGAAAATTAAAAAATTTAAGGGCGGGTCCTTGCTCAGGCTTCTTGTTATCCAGCAGAATTATCCAGGCCGAGTCCAGAGAGTCCTACAGGCTGCAGAAGATGGAATGAGTTCCTCTACTTTAAGTGTGAATCCCTATCTTTGTGGCACTGTGTGCAACTACATGTATAAATTCATTAGAGAATATTTCCTGACACATGTTTTTAATTGAAAAGATAATGTGGAAAGAACACTTTCAAAGGCTAAACCATCTTATCAGAATGAACCGAAAGTAGATTAAACAAAAATTAAATTGTTCTCTGTGCATAAGTACCTGAAATGCATGAAGTGACTGATCTTTTTAGTAGGTCAGTTGCATCCAAATGAAAATTACCCTTTGTCCTATTCAAGCAATGTGTATAAATAAATCTGGGTTTATTTTTGTGAGGATATAATTGGTAATGGATGACATAATACCATTCTAAGGAAAGCTTAAAACATCTTGGAGTTATTCTGAATAGAATAAATAGGACATCTATTTTTGTCAGATTTCTGCAGCATGTTAACTTAGCTACAACTGATCTTATTTGCTCATACAAATACATATTATTCAAAATATATATTATGCAAAATGCTTGCACATTACAACAGACAGCTTCCATGTTCTTACAAAAAGAGAAGACTACTTTTAAAGATTCTGCCTCATCTCACAGCGAAACGAAGTCCTTTACTTTTGTGCAGTGATCCCGATTATGTAAGTGACTATTTTGTGGTATTTGGAATCAAATGTGTACAGTAAACTCTGCAGGAACAGTTTTGGTTAAAGAGAGGCATTATCTTCTGAGAAGTATATCAGTACTTAAGGTTAACATATAAGCCTTGTCACACTTGGGCTGCAATTTCATGTTTTTATAGGATTCTTACTTCTTCATGTTCCCTCCCATCACGGGGAGAGGATAACCCAGAGGTTATTCCTACTTCCATTTTGCCAATTAAGCTGTTTTGTGGCTTCACTTTCGTGGAAGAATGGCCTGAAAAGGGGGAAACTTAGAGAAAAACTGGGGCCTAACAGAAGCTTTGGCATTACAGCAGCTTGCTTGGGGTGATGCACAGTTGCCACTTCCAGGATGGTTGGTACGCATGGACTCTGCTTCTCCACAGTTCCCCAGGCAGTGCAACCTGCCCTCCCCGTGGCTGCAAAGGGCAGTAACGGCGGCTGGAGCAAAGACACCGCGGCCAGACTGTTGCGCTCCCTGTGCTGGGCCGCTCATCAGCCGCACAGCAGCTGTCCAACAGGAGACAGACGATAACATGCCCCGTGCTGAGCCAGCAAGGGTGGCAAATCACTCCTTTTGGATGAACTTTGCTCATTATAAGCTCATTATAATGCCAACACACACCTCCATCCCCAAAGTTACCTGCTTCTGAGGTACGACCACTCCTCACTGAGCATGCGCTGTAGATTTTCAATTGACTGTAGCTTTAAATGAAAGCAAGAAAATTTTTCACCAATCAATGACAACATTAAGTATGACTGTAGTCACTCAAGCTCCACCTGAATGTAAAGAAAAGTAGAAAAGGTGAAATCAGGAGGAAAAAGAGTGGAGGAAGAAACCGTCGTAACTCTTGGGTCAGTCGACAGGTTGATCCCCCTTTCCTCCCCTCGAGTTGGGAGACTCGAGACTGAGAGCCTCTCCCATCTGCTGTGGTGAGTGATGAGTGCACATTTGTACATCAGGGCTAACTGAAAACCTCACACCGTAGTAGATAATTTCCTATACTGACATCTGAAACCTGCTTTGTAAATGTTGCATTTGCATAAATCATGTTGTTTGTGACTCGACTACTTGTTTGGGGAGGGGGCGATCGGGCCTACGGTCCACTGTAGGTCCGAATGTGAATCCGATACTGCTAGAGTCGAGCGTATAGTAGATTACACTATTTGGGAACTCGATTCACTCCTAGGAAGGTGATTGGACCTATGGCCGACAGACTGTTCATGAATCTGATACTGCTAGAGTCGAGCTTATAGTTGATCACACTATTTGGGAACTGAATTCACCCCTAGGAAGGCGATCAGACCTACGGTCCACAGACTGTGAATCTGATACTGATTTGAGAGCTCCTCCCCGCCCCCCACCACTACAGCTTTCAAACTGCAACATTTCACAACTTTATACGAGAGCAGTGAAAGGAAGGGAGTGGATGGAGGCAGCTGCAGTAGAAAACAGTGATGAAGGATCCCAAGAAGATACACTAGGAAGTCTGAAAACTTTGTGAAAATTGGGACAAATGAGTGATGAAGTATTTCAGCCTTTGCTATATTGTTTGCCACCAAGTTGCCCCTTCCATTCAACAGCAGCCTCACATTTCCTTTTGCATTTGTTTGCTACTGGCGTACTTACAGAATTCTTTCATTTTATTCATTATGTCCATCAGCAGCTTGCACCCCAACTGGGCTTTGCCCTCCCTTATATCCCAATATCCCAGTTTTCCTGGTAGGTCAGCTAATCACCTAATCAATGTCTTTATAGTCCTTCTCTGTTTCCTGTCTTGTTTCCACTTCTTGGATGTTCTCATTTTGCATTCTACTTTGCCAAGTGGGCCTGCTGTCAAAATTTCTGGTTGACTATAAAATCATGCCAGCCTTTAATTAGAATTAGGAGGTATTTCATCAGTGCATTTTTTTTATTTTTAGGACTAAGTTCTGGCATCAACCAACTTAAAGATCTTGCAATCCAGTTTCAATGACATCCTGTGCTCCAGGAGCCACTTTAAATGAGTGATTCTCCTCTGTTTCTTCTTTTGGCAACATTTGGAGTTTTAGCTTAACGCAATGCAGATATAGTTAGGACACCATTCACTTCTAAACTCTGAAAGAAGCAAAAGCAACTCTGATCCAGGTGGCCTATCTTCACTTGAACCACTAACTCATACTTGCATACCTGGCACTTACATATCTAAGTCTTTTATGATATAAAACATCATGATGATTACATCATAAAATATATATTCATATATATATATGTACTTTATATTCCCTGGTAGGGAATCATCCCTGGTGGAATACCACCATCAACAAACTGGTGGTATCAGCCTGTACTGATAAGTACACTAAAAGTATTTGGATTAATTACTAGCAAGAATATGCCACCTCTCTGTTCGGGGCTGAGGAGAAATAAACACCTGTTAAGAGGTAATTCAAAACCAGAGGAAATTGAGTAATACAATATTAAATAACCAAAATGAGGCAATGTAAATATATTTTTTATTACAGCATCATCAGTGATGATGGTGAGTAGTGCAGGATTTAATTTCCATTTCCAAGCCACCAAGTTGCTTGGTCCTGAGGCAGTAGTTGCTTATGTGTAAACAAGTGAGCTTGTTTCCAAAATTGTTGCTGCAGAGGTAGAAGCTCAAGCTCAACATAGAGCGCAGAGCATCTGTCAGAGGGAGTTAGCGGTGAATAACCAACAGAGGCACAGGAATGGGCCGTAAGGCAGTTGTTTTATATCACACACATTTATTATACTGCATCAAGGCCTTGGTTTGAAACCAAGCAGTTTGGTCACATAGACCAAAAAGAGAGTGAATCCAGAATGGAATGAGAGGCCAGGAAGGACCAAGGCTGCTCGTCAGACTCCGATCTTTGGAGTTAGATGATGGCGCACCTCCCAGCCCCGAAAACTCAGCCCGTCCTAGGCCTGCACTCCCCGGCATCGGCCTGCTGGCCACAGTCTCCTCTCCCATTTGGGATGCCACGGGCCACCCACGAGAGGCTGCGGTGTGCCCAGGCCTGCTCCCAGGCCAGTAGTTATGGGGTGGTCTGGATCACACCAGGCCGTGCAACAGGCACGGTGAGCTGCGGTCCGGGGTGACGTGTTGGGCCTACAGCCAGGCAGGGGCCTGACTGCTTCAGTTGATGTTCTGTTGGAAAGAAAGTATTTGGTTTTTGCACTTTCCCACAAAATACAGTCGTATGACATTTGCACCGAGACCCGGCCATGGGCTCCATTGTGGGTACTGGAAATACAAAACACCCTTTCTGTCTGCAATTTGGTATGCTGGTGCTTTGGTACCTAAATCCCAGGCCCTATGTTTATTCTGTGAGAAAATCTCCACATAAAAAGGTTGCTGTAGCCAAAATTACATTTTAGCTTTTTTTTGCTAGAGTTCAGAATCAAATAAACAATCTACTTGGGCTTTGCTTTGTGGATGTGGTAATAACAAGAGGAACCTCAAGCATGAGAGCACATCCAGGGTGGCTGCATATTTGTGCTGAACCTGGACTTCCTAAAACACTGACATGACCTGAGAAAAGGTTGTATTTAAAGCTGCCTTGGGGCCCTATCGATGGGGCAGGGTTAGAGAGCAGCTTTGCAAGATCTGCTTATGCTCCCTTTGCTCACACTGGAATAAATGGCATCACCTGGCCTTGCACTTTGCAGCAAAATATTTTTTAATAATTCAGTTAAGTTGCCATAGAGATCAGAAAAGCACACTGACCTTGTTATTTGGAGGAAATATGGGCAAACACAGGACATTCTCTTATAACTGAGTAATTTGGAGAAAATTTCATGCGTTCTGACTTATTCATAGTTTAACTTCTTTGCTGATTGTATTCTACTTTAAAATACCTCACATTTATGGCCAAAAGCAGTATGGCAGATTTCCACGTAGTATTGCTCTTCCTTCAGCATAACTCCCCTCATCTAGCGTGAGTGCATCCTCACAGAGAATTAGGTTGAGGTATATAATAAGTGTAAAGCGGTGAAAAATCAAACCCATCTGCTCTGTTGTGTATAGGGCTTTGTGAAAATACCCTGACATTTCTTGAAACATAAGTAAAAGAGTCATTCAGTTGAAGTCCAGACTGTCACCTAGGATTTTCACCAGTCACGAACAACAGGAATCAATACATTTCAAATACACGGGGCAAAACATAAAACAAATAAAAATATTTGGCCCAGAGACTGGGCCTGCCCATCTTTTGTCTTTATACAGCTACTGTTCTAAGCAGGCAACTGGAAATACATATGGCCAAAAAAAAAGCAAGTAGAGGTAGATGATGTGTAAGAGCAACAATCCACAGCCATTGTGGCAGAGCTGGCCATACTCTTTATGCTGAAAAATAAAACAACTGAAAACTCCCCAGCATCTCAGCTCTACAGGGTAATTGGAAGTTTGCCCCTTGATTACTTTTCTTCCTTGAAGCCGTTCAGGTAAGTGGAGCCACCTGGCTAGTAAATGTTTGTTGGAGGAGGCTTCAAATTGACTTTTGGATTTTTTGAGGGAAACAGTGCCTAATCTTTCAATTAAGAATAGTTGAACAAACAAGGCTCTTTTGGCATTTGCTAACATTCTAAAGGCCTAATTTTTGCCTTAGTAAGGAGTGGGAGCTAATGCCAAAGTGGTGTCTTTGTTCTTTCTTTTAATAATGAAATGGATTTTCCTGGCCAAATCAAAACTGAATATTTTGAGGTACTTTTACACTGGTGTAGCCACTTAAAGGATTTTTTTATTTTATTTTCCCTGTATATTTGAACTTACCAACTGAACTTAAAGCTATCTAATTTGTAGATCCTTAAAGCGTGTAGCACATAACTATTCAATAAAGTTTAAGTTATTTATCTGCCTTCAATATCCAGAAATATTTTATATGCTGAGACAAGGGAACAGTAGAGTTCACAATGTTGCACTTCTGTCTTGCACTTTGTGTCAGTGTTTTTTGAGTGCATACAGGTGCTAAAAGCTATCTCAGTACTTTGTTATTACACTTCTTAGTGTAATTAATCAGTTATTGCACTTCTTTTTCTTAATGAAAGTCCTTGTAGAAAGAAAAAAAATAAATTTGATTAGGACAAAAGCTGGTTATATTAGGTCTTAATTTAATTTTCTCATTTTTCTTATGGGTTGTGTTATTTTTTTTAATGTAATAATCCTGTGCTTTGGCAACAAAGACCATAACGGAAAGGAAAAATGCCCTTTTTTTGTGAGTAATTTCTACCATGTACTGTCTAGTTGAGTTGCCCACAAAGGAATAACTTTGCAAAAGTATAAGATTGTCTGCTCCATCATCATTTTTGGATGAGAAACTCTTGAGTTAAATGAAGGTAAAGGAGGGTAACATTTCCAAAGCACTAGGGGAACAGACACCTAAACTAGAAGATTAGGTGTTGTTATGGCTCAGTGCTTTCCCATCTGCTGTTTTTCTTTTTCAAATCAGATACAGAAATACTATGAGTATTTCCGTCTTAGGCACCAAATGATACTGAAAAAGCAAAGGAGAGACTTTTAAGCTTTCTCACTGACTCTATATCCATCTGAAAGGAGACAGTACTGTAGTTACTACTTCATTTTTAAACAGAGGTTACAGCTATGAGCTGACAGAACAGTGAACAGACTATAAAAAAAATAACTGTTGAAGATACTGCAAACACTGATTAATGTGTTTCAGCTTCTTTTTGACTCTTAAGAGTGTTATATCTGTCTTACGGCCCTGTGAGTTTACTGGATTTACCCAAGAGTCTATGTTAGAGCATTGTTAGGTAGGGCCTTCTCATCTCCTAGACTTTAGTCTTGAACTTAAGTTGTACTTTTACAATTCTCTAGTCTAATAGAAGTATTTTAAGCAATCCAATTGAATGCATCAGCATGAAAAGACATTTTTTTTTGTGGTGTAAAAGCTCAAAGCTTTGCCTTAATTCTGTGTCATTGCTAACTGTCCAGCTGTATTTAGCTTAAATGGAATTAATCATTAATATAACTTGACAGATAGGTTGTTCCTGGTTAATATGACTTATACTATTTTGCTGAAAAATATTTTTTCAGGTTAGGACAGCCTTATCTATCTTCTAAACAGCACTAATGAAAGGAAAATATTTCAAGTCTTTTATTCAAGTCACTGAGTGCCACTAAAGGCACTGGAAATGCTAACTTTTTGTGGGTATGATCTTGGGTATGCTGAATTTCTTTGTGGTTAGTGGAAGATGAAGCAGTCGCTGTCTTGAGGAAGCCCTTAAGGCTTGAATACCTTCTGCATGAGCTAGGGAAGAGTCTCTATCAATGACTACAGTCAACATATATCAAATAATGGTGTGTGCAGTCTCATGGTGGATTTGGATATCTGCATCAAAGATAAGTGAACAACTGTGATTCTTATTTTTTTTTTTCAAATGAATTTATTTGGAAAAGATGGCCTCATTTATTAACATAGGGTATGTGTATTATCTACATTTTAAATTTTAACATTATATTTTTCAAGGTGACTTTTCATATTAACCTTACTATTTAGTAGGCAACTCTCATAAGCCACCATGAATGTACATTCCTTTCACTTCCTCTGTTAAAAGTGATTACATCTTGATTTATTCAGAGACTATTGATTGTGTATATTGAGCTGAAAAAAATGCGGCATTGACAGCTTTCTATTAAGTCCTGAAACAACAAATTGGGAAAGCTACTGTAAATGAAATGTATTCGTGAGTAATTTGCCACCACTTACAAAATATGGTGGAAGACAACCTAACTATGCAGTTACTACCTTGCTGCTTTTTTAAACATCTTGGGTAGTCTCACATTTACAATTAAGTGGGTATGTTTTCATTAGACTCCTTATTGTAGGGTATTCAACTCAAAGACTTTAAAAAACAGATGGAACAGATGGTACTTTTTAATGACTTGAAAACAGTTATTGTATCAGTACTAGTGAATCAATGGTCTTCATACTAGAGGAAATGAAAAAGTTCAAATAAATGGCCTGTTCATTTGAACTGGTTAAAATGCTTTTAACTGGCTTGCATAATGAACACTTAAAAAGCTTTCTGGAAAAAATATCCTTGGTAACAGGTATGATGTTAACAATGTAAAGATGGTGATGTAAAGGGTGGAATCTTGGGGCTGCTAACACTCCTGGTATATGCGCAAGCTGCAAAGCCTGTTATGCCAGCCAGAGAGCTGAACAATGAAGGTGACTTCAGCTTCTTAAGTAGGTGACCACTTCAGCAGCATAAGAAAACTAACTCTATAGCCTCTTCTCACACCTTTGGATAAGGAATCTAGAGTAACTAGTAGATAATTGTGTTGTTAAAAGTATTATTTTACCTGTTGTAATCAGTGTCTTGCTATATGTTGGCTCAGACCATCTACTGTAGCTCAAGAGTAATTATTATCTTTCATAACCCCCTCCAAACCCCCTGTCTTAACTAGCCTAGCTCCAGGGCTATTCATCTTGGCTAGCCATCTTTGTAGAAACTGATTGCATGTTAGCACACTGCTTGTAATATAGGTTTATTTTGAAGGATCTTTTCAAGCATAAAAGTAAATCTCAGTGATATCTAGACAAACACTATTTTCTGAAGTTCTCTTTAGCCTGGGGGAATCCTAGGTTCACAGAAATGGATGCTTCAAATCCTTTCATTTTTTCTTTTCCATAATAGGTCAGGATACTTTACTAGCAAATGATGATTGCTTTAGTATATTCTTTGGGACCAAATGGACTCTAGGGACAAACTCCTATTTAAAAAAGGGCAATAAATATACTGTTCTTCTGTGGCAGATTTGTAGGCATCAATCAGTTTTGTAAGCTTACAGCTATTGGAAACCCTGAGTTGATGGGGGTGCTACTGGGAGTTCATGGAGCCTTCCAAAAGCTTGGAGTACTCTTGAAGATTATCAGAAATGCTGCAGGTGGAATGGGAGTGGAAAACATTCTTTCTTACCAGCCAAAGAATAAACTAGCAAGTATGAAATAACACATTAAATGACCACAGAAACAAAAGTAGCTTTATAAAATACAGTGTAACTCCGTTAAGCAAATGTATTTCACTGATAATATTTAGTGAAGAGGTTCTCAGCTTTGGGTTAGAAACCTAAGAGCATATGTTTTGTGCAAGTTGTCCCCAGGTGAGTGGTGTAGGCTAGTGCTTGGAGAATGCTGTATGACTTTTCCTTGTATAAATATGGTATGAGGTAGGCTGGAGAAGGGAGTGTTTTGCCTGTGTTATTATAGGACCTCACTACCTAGAGGAAAGACAGTGTGAGAACAGGTCAGGAAAACAGAGCCAACCCTGAGTAGCAACTGCTTCCCAGTCCTTTTCCCGAGGAATTCCTGGTGTGCCTGTGTGGTCTTTATGCTTGATACAGCAAAAGAGAAGTCTTCATCTGTCTTGGTGTTATATTTGGTTCATCTTATAGAAGTAAGACTAAAACTGCTAGGAAAACGAACTGTTTCCCTATGACTACTATTTTAATGTCCAGGTGAGGTGTACTCAATCCCAAGTGCATATTCTCTGACACTGAGGGTGCGAGTAGCTGAAATGCTTAATGCTTCAACATTCACTACTCAGTCATGATTTTGATAAATATGAAAGTAAAATTGATTGTCATTATCTATAGCCCAATACACTGCTTGCTCATTCTCAAAGCAGGGATCTATAACTTCTGCCTAGCCTGCTTACAGCCCTATGGCCCAGCCAGTTTGGTTCTGCCAAGTGCTGGACTGGACCTTGGGTTCTGTCACAGCAATTTAGCCATATCAGGTCTGAAGCTTTAAATTTATTTTATTTTTTTCCTCATCCTCCCCACTTTAGCTATCTTTTCAAATTGTCCTAAGAAACTTCTGATCTGACTGCAACTTCCTTCATAATTGGATAACTATTGTCATGACAGTGGTGGCAACATTACCCTGTAGTCAAGCAGCCTACCCAGGAGTTCTGGACCTGTTCAGTAAGCAAGTTCTCTTATGTGATGTCTTCATTAATTCTTCACAGTCCACAGGTGAGTTTTCTGTTAAACTATCTCAGTGTGGTGCTGCTGTGTACAAAAACTTCAAACTGGCACACTGCATATGCATCACTCCTGAAGACAATTACTAGATCCAAATAACTCCCTCTGGAAGAGGTTTTATGAGAGAACTCAGATGTAAAACAGTTTTCTAAAGAACAAAGTTAAGTTTTCAGAATAACAAACTCTAGCCAAATGTTTTAATCTTCTGAATATTT
Source organism: Crypturellus undulatus (assembly GCA_013389825.1). Taxonomy (NCBI): domain Eukaryota; kingdom Metazoa; phylum Chordata; class Aves; order Tinamiformes; family Tinamidae; genus Crypturellus; species Crypturellus undulatus. The sequence continues at coordinate 3,415,836 of VWPW01023369.1, forward strand.
ATTTCTATTCAAAGTAAGAGGATTTCAAAGCTTCAGGTATGCTGTTGAGTTAGAGCTAGTGTGTCTGAAAATCTATTTATGCTAAAGTGTGAGAAACTGCTTAGTGACAGTTGCAGAGCTAGAGGAATTTTGTGATGTAGATCAATGTCATGAATGATAGATCATTTGTTAATAAATGGTGTATATTAAAATGAATTGTGTTCTAGTAGTAGGAAGGATTTTAATTCCTCAGCTGACTTCTTTTTGGCCAATGCAATGATATATTTTGCCTGGCATTGGTTAAGTATGCTTTCACAAGGAATTAAAGCAAGAGATTTGCACTTTATTTCTGGAGACGTTTTGTGGTATTTGTAAGTCTTCTACTTGGTTCTATTTTAATAAATTGATTTGAGTTATAGTAGAATGCCGCATCAATTTAAATCAAAAAGGTATATTTTTCACTACTGATTCTTAATGAATGCATACACAAGGTGTTGCGTAGCTGCACATTTTGTTCTTTAAAAAGCTATAGTATCCTTGATACAACTTAAGACCTAATTGCCTTGATTGTGGAGGGCTCCTCAGGTGGTTTCTGGACAGACTCTTACGTACTGATTCAAAATAGTGCCATCAGACTTGGCACCTCTGGCATCTTCAACTTGTAGATCTTCTGTTATCCATAACTTCATTTTAAGTCTCGGTACTCCCCCTTGCTTATGAAAAATGACTGCATGGAAAATAGTCCTCTTGGCATCTTTGACATGTCGTTACAGTAAATGTATTTACAAGCCAATAAAGATAATCACTTTTCAGGGTAACCCATAAGGTCTGAGTACCCACTCCCGATATACCTAAGGAGTTACCATTTTTCAGTGATCAAGGAACAGCTCAGCCTCAGGTTGGCCGGGCAAAGCCTCAAATTTGCTTTCATCCCCCATCCCTGACCTGCAGGGATAAAGCAATTTTAATTCAAAGGTCTTGCTGTTTATAGCGACAACAAATAGGAAGCCAGACACTAGTGTGTTAGCTCAATGTCAGGTAGGATTGTAATTTACCATTTAAATTGGTTAGTCTGACTATAAATCTGCTTGTGGCTATTTCTAAGCTTCCCTCAAGAAAAGTAGGGGAAAGTGGCCTATAAATCATGCTGCTTTAAGTGTCATTTGTTTTCCTGCTTGGTTTTAGGAATCAAACAGGTATATTTGTTCCTTGGTTTGTGTCAAAAACTACTTTGGTTTTTATCTTCATTAAACAGAATGACCTTTTCTGTCAGTACCCAGTCTGATAAGGTTGCATGAGTGTTTGGCAATGGTAGCTCATGACCCAGATTGTGGCAGAGGCAGGTAGGTCTCTTCCTTCAAACTGCCAACAAGATGCAGTGGCAGTAGGGGTCTGTGCAGCATTTTAAGAGCTCTGATTATTTGTGCATTGAGGAGTTTGTGCTTTCACACAGCAGCACAACTGGTGGAGTTTCTGTGGAACTAGTCAGAGTGGACACTTGTTCTAGTTGCCTTTTGAGCTTTCCAATAAGTTTTTTGTGCATCTCTTTTCCTCTTTCAGACACTTACTATGACTTTATCCCTTGTGACCCATATGCTCCTTCTCCAGCTCAACTTGACTTCTCACACATAGCCCAGTTCAGGTGTTAATTACCACATTATCTGATCCTGGGAGTTGCCTCCCTGATTTCTATCCCCACCCAGACATTAACCATCAATAACCGTCCTGATGGTCCTATCCTGATGGGGAGATAAGGCTGACTGTGAGTACACCAGACAACAGTCATTTCTGTTCAATTTCTGAATTGAAAGAATGACTATATGTCAATCATCTTATCCCATAAATGTGGGGACAGCCCGAGAGCCCATTGAGCTCTCCTTGCATCACAGTGGGCTGCACTCCAGGATCTTCCCTTGAGCAGGGACGCCTCTCAAGGATACTCCTCCGGGTTAAGAGATCCTTCCCACTACAGGTTTGTGGTAAGTGACTATAGCGTGCCTTTCTCTTTTTTGAACTTGTAAACTTTGTAACTGTGCACAAATCCCTTAGACATAAACCGTTGACCAGGTCTGGGACTAAGATTGGATCCAGCCGCACCTAGACTCCTCTCAGAAGGAGTTCGGAAAGCAAGAGGGTCCAATCTGAACCTTGTGACCCAACAGGAGGATGTTCTTGGTAATTCTGTGTATATCTTGAACCTCCATACAGTAAATAAGTGACCTTGCCATAGACTCTCATGAAACCATTGTCATTATCAATAAAACCTATTCCTATTTCTTTCCCACAAGTGAAGTGCTTTGTGTCATTCACCCCCCCACACTCATTCTGTGACATTCCTTTTCATCCTTTACAGCAGACAATGTTGCGAAGAACCTGTGTTATTACAGCATATATTATAAAACTGCTCCATTTAGAAAGCAGGCCCATGTACTTGGCAGAACCTAGGGAAATAAGACCTTGAGTGGAGCCGCAGAAAATTATATGAAATCATTATTTGCTTGTTAACACTTACTCAAATCTCCAGTAATACAAAACTATGTCTGGTTTGGTCAGATGTGCTAGAGAAGGTAAAATGAGGACAGCATTTTCCCTTCTGCTGCCATAGCTGGTGGGAGAGCTCTCCAGAGCCTGGGAGCCAGGAAACCTTGCATCATTAGCTGGCACTCAAAGGAAGAGTGCTGGCCAAAATGCTAGGTTGGCCCTGAAGCGGTTTTCAGTTACATAAATGCTCTGCAAAAGTGTTTGCTTTAAAATTACAGTTTTTTTTTTGCTTTTAGAGGATGGATGTCACCTCCTCTATCCTGGGACAGAAAAGTCTTTCAGTATTGGGGGAAGAAGTGGGCAGAGGAGGAAAAATAGCATTTAAAATGCCTATTAAATGGAGGAAATGCTCTAAATATTAAAAATACTCTCTATGTTGACAGTCAAATAATTTTTGACCAGTGCTTAGCCTTAGCAGAAGTCCTTAACCAGAGTTTTCTATATTCTTTCATGAATGTAATAGATCCTTTTGGGTAGTGGTGGTGTTCATGTTGCAGGTGGTGAATCTGTTTCCTTATAGATGGTCCTAATCAGGTTTCTGTATGCAGAGATTCTGCTCTAGAGGCTTTTAATAAATTTGTCTAAACTAAAACAGAATAGTAGAGGGGGATGTTCCGAATTCACACTGACCTCAGTAGAACAGGTGTTTTCATATGCTGTATCAATACTTAATGTAAAAGGTGTTTGTGCACAAATTGTTAATGCAGGTCCTATCATCCTTAGGAACTTCAGTCTGTGGGAGATAAGAGTACTTATCCTTTGTCATGTTCTTTGTGCTTTATGTCTTAAGGAAAGATACTTGATTTGCATAAACAAGCCAAGGATATATTCCAGGTGAAAGTTAATGCCCTTGGCCAGAAGTTTCAGTTAACCGTTGGCCACTCTGTCCATATTCTTCTGAGATCACCAACTTCTCTCTGGTACTCTGTCATTCACACTGCTTGTCATGATTTGCTATTGAGATAGCCTGAGGATACCTGCTATAAGAGAAAGCAAATATTAACATTAGAGTGGTAGTTTTCTGTTAAAATAGCAGACTCAAGCTCCCTTTTGTCTGTGACCTTTTCTACTGCCTTAAATAGAATCCAACCCTTCCACTGAATAATCGGCATGAGAAGAAATAATGAGGCACACATGAAAAAGTTAATATGACTAAAGGAAAAATGCTTTTATTATGGCAACTGACAGATTGATATTGCTTTCATATGAGGTGCAAGTCTTTTGGATATCTGTTTGTTTAAATATATATTGTTATGTGCTTACACACGACCCATGGGTAAAATAAATTGCTCTGTCGCTATCATTTACTAAATCTCTTGGGTGACCCTTTTACTGCACAATAGAGAGGACCTGCTACTGGTGCCTTGTGCTGCTCTTGAATGGTCAAATGGAACAGCTTAAATGGTGCAGCTGAAAAGTATTCTCTGCATTGCAGTTCTTTGCTTAACATAAGTAACACAGAAACATCTAACCTGAGGAACATTCGGCATGTTGGTTAATACTGACTATTGTTTTCCTTCTAAGTTGACTGGTATAGAGTTTGCTTATTTTTTTCACATCTCCCTGCTCTGTATTTTTGAAAAAAATTAATTTTATGGATGATTTTCACAGTCTACTCTTGCATTCTAATCTGTGCTAAGTGATATAGCATCCGGTGTTACAGGGAGTGGAATAGCACCCAGCACCACGAAAGGTTTAAAGAGGGAGCGCTTAGCACCTTGGAGAGATTGATCTCTTTTTAAGATTGACAGAGAGGATTGCTTTGTTTCAGTAAATACTTAAAATGAATTTATGATTTAATTTTTTAGTTATAACTTTTAGGTTTCCTGAGTTTAAAATCAACAAACCAAATAAATAGACTACAGTTCTACTTGTCCTTATTATGTTCAATGCATCTGAAAATCCTAAGTTATGTGGCTCTCCCCTCAAGTCAATGGAAGTTTTGCATTGGGAATGAATATCTTGCAACATGTGATGAAAAATGAGATGGCACCAAGGGAAGCATCACTCACCTGACATTGCCCAGCAGGATTGTGAAACCACCCTGGACAGAAGTTCCAAGGCAGCTGGTAGCAATCTACAACTAACCAAAAATGAAACATAATATTTGCACTGATATGAAGCAAGATGTTTCATGTCCATTGATGAGGGGCAGCTTCAGGAAAAGCTGTGGTGTTGTGAATAGTGTAGGGGGTTTGTTTCTATTTATTTTGATTTTAATTTTCACAGGAAATTTTTGACTAGGATCTGCTAACAGTTTCCCAGAGTGAGATATGCAGGACCCATTTTGCCTCAGGCTGCTTGATGCGTATGGCAAACAGTAACTGCATATTCTGTCACTTCAGTTTGGAGTGTTTAGTTCTTCAACAAATGTAGCTCCATGTGCTTGAAATGAGGCACTTAAAAGCTGAAGGAAGCAGAATGTTTTGACTTGAGCAGCTGAAGGTTTGCTGAGGTGCTTGTGACAGAGGAAGGGGTAGACACTGATGCTTCAGAAGCTGAATTCCTTTCACTATAGGGCCGTCAATGTCTTCTGGAGCACAGTTGCACTTTTTAGTTGCAACTGTGCATCTAGTGTGCACTTTTCAGTTTCTGTAATAAATAAGAACACAATCCTGAGCAAAACCCTAATGTATGTATTGTGATTAATCTTCAGCAAACTCAGTTTTACAGGTGTTTTATGGGAATGGAGGAGGTAATGAATTTCAGTTGCACTGTCAGTCTGAATCTAGCACTTTGAGTATTTGGCTCTATGGTCTTCTACTGATGTATTGGCTCTGCAACATTTTTCTAGATTACAAATACTCAAAAATATATATCAGTGGAGACTGAACTGCATCCAATCATTCTACAGATGAATACCGTTAGCTGGAGCTGCCTTAGACCCAGATCCTTGGTCTAGGCTAATAGAACTGTACTTGAGTGGTAGAAACCTTTGCTCACAGGATGTGAAGGCAGCAATTGGGGTCCCTCCCCAACCCATTCTCCTTGTCTGAAGAAGAGCACGTGTCAGAGGTTTACCATTTTTAAGCCTTATGCCTTATCCATTATTTTTATATATACACCTCTGCTTTTAACTTCTCCATATTTTTCTGCTTCTTGTACCTATCATCCTCAGTTTTAATTTCCTCTAGATTTAGTCATAGTGGCCTTATGCACCTCCACTGCAGCCTTGAATGTAAGCATCTGAGGATGCTTACATTCTTTCTGGCATAATTTTTGCTTGGCAGCAGCAGAGATTCTGTTAATTGGGATGCTAACTGGGGGGAAGATTCAAGTCTGCTCTGGGCAGTCAGGATTCCTTTCAAGGAGATGGCATTTTGCTCTGCAAAGATGGCATGTGCCTGGTGATGCATGGGAGCTACTGTGTGTAGCTGGAGTAGATGCTGAAATGATGCTCCCATGTGCAGTGAGATTGGCTTTTCTCCCTCTCCTAGAAATGTAGCTTTTCCAAATCTGGCAGACTTATGGCAAAATTACGTCCTCAAATGAAAGAAACATCTGCTGAATATATTTAATCAAAACAGGCAGAGGCTACCACCTTACAGAAAAAGGGAAAGCAAGTTAAATATGGCACTTTCTTTACTTATGAGCAGGAACTGTGCAGGAAAGGTGGATTTTAATTCAAGGTGTCGTTGTGCTATCCTAAGGCACAGACTCAGCACAGGAAGTTTCAGTCCAGACCTCTAGAGCTCAGGAGATCTCCAAGCATTGGAACAGGACATGGTGCTAGAAAGCGGGGCAAGTTTTACTGAAGTTACCATCCCCCTAATATTTAGAGGGGAATAAACTACTAATGTATAACTGTGTAGTGCCAGTTAAGATGATAGCGTCTCATGAACAGCAAATCTGACAGGAACATTCTCTATAAAGTGTAGTTCTAGTTCAAACTGTGGATATTATATTAACAACAGGTCACTTAGGTGTTCAGGACTTTCTGATGCCTTTGTATCTCTTCTGATATGTTCCAGTTGAGTTTCATTGACGTTTTTAATTATCCTTTCTGTTATCTTTTCTGTGGTAAAGGAGAAATTAATATTAAGCTGTCCTGAGGCACACTTTTCTTCTGTGTCTGTTCTATTTTCCATTCAGAGTTGAACAGATGCTCTAAATTACTTTTGGTACTCTTGCGTGCCACTATCATGCAGTTCTTGGGCCCTTCTCCAAGAGGAGATGACAGAGCTTAGAAAGACAGGGAAGGACATCAAAGTGCATCAAAGATAGACAGCAGCAGGTACAGAGTAGCTGCTTTGTCAGAAGAGTTTAAATGGATTAGAGGCCTTTGGTCTGGAAGAGGGACAGAAAGCAGACTTGAGAAGAGAATAAAAAATTCTGAGTGGAATAGAGGTTATATACAATCACCCACTGCTTGTCAGTGTGAGGACTCTCATTTTCTAATGATCTGCATTCTTGTGTGTGCTATCCTGCCTGAAAACAGCAGCTATATCTTTAGGAACTAGGCAAAGCCTGTCCGTGTGAGCAAGCCATCTGCAAGCAGGTATTGCTGGGGATTGGGAGGGAGGAAGGAGCACCCACCCAGCCTGCTCAGCCTGTTGAATGTATTAAAGTATCTGCATCAGGCTTTGGCAGATAGAAGGTACTTCTGCTCCTCAAATAAGGAAGGTATTTGTGCTCCTCACTGAGGCAAGGAGCAGTTGCTGCTAAACCTGGGATATGTAGCACACCAGCCTAATGCCCCAGGTCAGGCATTTGCTGATGAATGCTGGAGATGAGCAATGATTTTGGTGTCTTTCCACACAATGTTTGAGATTCAGCTATAAAAAAAGATATTTGTTATTTGCAGCAGTGTAATGACTTGTTATACAAATTATCTATTTTCCTATGCTGGTTGCATGCATGTTCTGGTAAGCTCTGGGAAGTTCTCATGCCTAGTGCTTCTGACTAGCGCTAGAGACAGATGACTACTTACCAGAACAGACTTGGGTTTTCCTTTGTTCAAGTACACTTGTAAAGTTAATTACAAATAACTCCTTATTAAGAGCTTAGGGATGAAATCTCTTCAAGCTGAAAAAGGAATAGAACTGGAAGGATTAAAGTTCTGCACTAGATTTTACAAAGGAGGAAGGGACATGAAAAGTAATTGATGACAACACAAATGTTTTTCCTCGGTAAGACCAAATTGTGACTCATGTAATGTGTGAAGGGGCTCAGTCTCTCATTCTCATGCTTGTGTTCTGTTTATTTTATCTGAGATGTGCAAGAGGATCAAGCTGATGGCACATCAAGTAGTGTGGAGTGCTTCTAAGTCAACACCTGCAGTGGGTGTAGTGGCTGAAGAATTCATGTAAATAACTGGTCATTTGCTTTCTCTAGTACTTTCTTTCTCTAGTCATTTTTGCTTTCCTGACTGTAGTTAGTTCGAGCAACTTGAATCAAATCTGTGACACTGTGGACTGCAAGAAGACTGCAGGGGAGTGGTGGTCCTCTTCATACTTTACTTCCTCTCTTCTATATAGAGTTACCTGAAGTGGGTAAATTCCTACTTGCCTTAGCTGTGGTAAGAGTGGTATTTCTGAGCTATCAGCTCCATTGTGCTCGCAGGGAGCCTTATTGTGTTGCTGTGGGAGCTTTCTAGCTGTCACCCATGTTTGACTGCAGGCTTGATGGGGGGATTTCTGATCCTGTCATGTATTTGGACCTTAATTCAAGGGAGAAATGTGAACAGAGAAGTGAATGTGAAGTTGGTTACAGGTGCTCTGGAACTTAGTTAACTGCATTAGATGTTACAGCTATAATTGATTCTTTCAAGAATTTTGTCTTCTTTGGAAGTGGTTCACATTTTCTTTGCTATCCCCACTCATTACTGCTTCTCTGTCTTTTGGTACCCTGACAATTACATGTGTGTCATTGCTCAGTTTATTCTCCATCCTGTGTCTTGTTCTTCTAGGCTACCCTACCTAATGTCCTTCTCTAGGGCTAGTTTGGAGTCTTTGCCATACTGACTCTTGAAGCACTTACACTCTTTTTTTTTAATCAAACAAGTCCATAAGCAGAACTATTTTTTGGTGCTTTATGAACAATCTGCTAAAGTGTGACTTTTTTTACTGTGAAATGTGAATTTGTTCACGGTGTTTCCTTTTCATTCGTCTATCCTGGAAGTGTAGATCTTTAAGGGCTCTCCTTCACATCTATTTCTCTTCACAGCAATTTCTATTTACGAAAAGAACCTTGTCTGCTTGATTCTCCTACATGATATTCTGGATTCTCTCATTGCCACCCTTGAGTACTGCATATCATAGAAGTGGCATTTTCTGCTCTATGCTGAAGTTTCAGGAGCTGTTTACAGTCTGTTAAGTTGAGGCATCAGCTAAGCCTCTGAAAGTAGAGCTTGTTAACATTTCAAAACTTTTTGATGTTTCAGAATTATTATTAGCATCCTGTGTCACTCTTAGAAACTAGCCAGGAGGAATATTCTGCTGGAGTTTGACTGAAGCTCCTCTTCTCCTTTTTTCCCCTTCAAACCAACAAAACAGCGTTTTAAAAGGAAATTCCTCATTGATCTCCTCATTGAGTCATAATATTTAGCAGTAGACAGCAATTTTAAACACATCAGGCTTTATAAAATGTATGATGTTTTTCCATCTTCAGTTTTCTTTCTAAAAGTCTTATTCACAGCAAAATGAATGCGTCCTATATAGTATTATGACTGTCTATGGTGCTGAGAGAAAGTAAATCACAGGGGTCAAGCCAAGAATATTAAATAAGCTTCCAAATCTAAAAAAGAAGTAATTCGATAAATGGACTTCAATGGAAGGAAAAAAATGAATATTCTCCACATCCATTTGTTTTGTGGGAGCAGTGAAAAATAATAAAATTTTCAAGAATACAGCATATATTTCTGTCTTCTAAGCTATCATCAACTTTTCTTCCTCTGTTTTTTGAAGTTTAGTTTTTAAATGACAGTACATTATTTGTCTCTTTCTCATTTTATTCTATCTTGTCACTATCTTACCACTTCAGCAAAGTTTGCATTAAAAAAAAGCAGATTTTGCAATATCTCATGCCATTTTTCGTAAAACCCGGAAACAGAAGAGGGTGTGCTGCTTCTGCACAGTGCACTGAAATAAGACCCAGGCCTCCATGATTTCTGTGGCTTGGATTCCTATAGATGGTGGAGGGCCTTCAAATATTATTCAGAGTGGAAGGACAACAAACAAATCGGTAAAATCAAAGAACAACTATTAAAGAACCCAGTGATCTAACTCAATGCAAACTTTCTACCCTGCTTCAAATGTTGTATTGCCCAGCTCCTTTCTCCCTAATCTTGCAACGGCTTGGCTCACGTGTAATGAAGCTTGTATCTGTGGAATAGCTTTAATAGCCTTAATTGGTATTCCCAGCTATTTACTGACAGATTATTCTTTTCCCCCCTGAAAAGCCCACTGTTGGCAATGGGTGAGGAGGAGGATGTTGCTTTTAGCAAAGGGTGCTGCTCCACATGCTCAGACTACTCAAAATAAGCACTTGCCCATGCAAACACCTGACTCTTGAACGTACAGTGTGCCTAGCAACTCCCTCTGGAGCAAAATGACTGTGTGCCATGCTAAAAGCTTTAGGGTAGCCCTGCAGAATATTATATGATCAGGCTGATTTGATTTTTGGTTTGAATGCCTTTCCTCCCTGTTCCTGCTGCTGTTTAAATGGAAAATGGTAATTTATACTTGATCTCTTTTAACATTGATAGGTTTTGGTGGTCTCAAATTCTTGTATAAAATGTGTAAATATGTACATAAAATTTTAACATAATGATTCTGACTGTTCAACACTGACCTGGCTATATTTTAAGCCCAAGTCTGAACTTCTAAGATAGCTGAAAATGCAGACTACTTTATAGAATTAAGTCTTGCATATCTTGCATCACTCTTTTCACAGTTTTTGTTACTTTGTTTCAGTATTTTCTGGGCAATATCCCTCAATATGTGAATATTTACTTGTGATTTTTAACTTAAATTCCCTTATTTACTCTTACTGGACAAATTAGTAGGATTTTTATTGGAATGCCTTATGGAAGTGAATTGTTATTTAGCACATAAGATAGAATGTGAACCTCTATTATCTATATTTTCATATCTTTAGCTATATGAACTTACTATGACCTGGTAATTCAGATTAATAGCTTTGAATGTCAAGCCTCAGTTTATTCTCAAAAGGCTCTATCGTAAATATGTAATTCTTGCCTCCACAGGAATTCTGCAAACCATAATGTGTCCTGGCAACATGCATAGTAGCAGAATCAGTCAGCAGCTGTTTGCATCAGGTAGGAAAATGTCAATTTGATAGACAGTTGCAGTCACAAAATCAGACATCTTCACTACAAATAGCCTTCTTAATTAAGGGTATTTGAAAAACAAAGCTTTGGATTTCAAGTGGTTTAGTACAGCTCCATAATAGTGTTACAAGAAATAAAAGTTTAATTTTATACTCACAAATAACAAGGTATTTCATCACCAGAGGGCACTATCCTTCCAGGTTAAGCTTTAACTGTTTTTCTTAAATGTTTTTTCAGCCTGAAGACATTTTAAAAAATATTCATTTAAATATATTCTGGCCATCTTCTCCTTCCTGTTATTATTTCTATACACGTATAAAAAAAGTTTGTTAGGCCTAGTTTGTTAAATTAATTATTAGAAGGAAGAGTCAACTTTTTGAAAGTGAAAAGGGTAAATGCTACTGTACATTGTCAGATCTCTTTGTTAGAGTCCAGCTGCTAATATAGGAACAAACCTGCTTTTGAAAACTTCCCCACATTGCCCTTGTCCCCTTCTAGAGGGGTTCTTCAGGCTGCTTGTTTGGGGTTCCTCCACTCCCATCAATCAGTGTTTCCATAGCTGACGGCAGAGGTGCCTTGCACTCTGTTATGCTGATTGTCCCCTGTAATGAAGCATTTATCTGGCTTCTTCTTTTCAGTTTTGTCCCTTGCTGGCTGTTTTGTCCTGGTGACCACTTCTGGCACAGCAATAACTTGACTTGCTACCTGCTTTTCTCCACAAGAGTCCTCACTGGGATGGTAGGAGAGAGAACAAAAGTCACAGTAGCGCAGTCACACAGCAGCAAGACACTCCAGCAGCAGAAACCCAAGGTGGTGTTTCCTTATAGTGTGAAATGACATATGGGGCTTTTATAAGTTATGCTAGATACAAGTAGCAGTGTCCATGCATGCTATATATATATATATGTATTTGTATATATATATATGTATATCTCCAGCATTCTATTGTTTTCCTAATAACCAGAGAAGACCTCAATGCTTTGGACTGCAGATGCCAGGCTTGTGAGGATTTTGTCTGGTTTATGTTAGTCCCTCTCCATCAAGTTCCGTTAATTCAGTTGCTTGGATATGGTAATGAGAGTTTATATCTTCTGGATTTGCCTGTCTTGCATTAGCTGTATTATCCACAGGACTGAATTCCCTCTGAAACACCCCTAATATGATTATCTGAAGACATTAAAACTTGTGTAATTTCTAGCAATGATAAACACTTGCAGCATTCACTGTTTTACACTATCGACCTTAATTTGTGGTTACCAGTGATATAAGCAATGATTCAGTGTTCTTCATCCCCCACCATTTCAGTTCTGTGTGAAATTCTCTTTAACTAAGGCACCTCAGTTCTCAAATGCTGTTCTTCTGTATTTCACCCCTAAGAGCAGGGTGCATGTTCAGGAGTGTGTGGAACCTGATGGATGATTTCTTTGGTTGCTGGTCCTGCTGTGCTTGTTCTTGAGCTGAGAATTTGTTGCTTTCAATGCAAGTCAAAACGGTAGTGTTGCAGACTTTTGTGACTGAATCCCATTGCTCACAGGAAGAACAGACATTAAAAAAAAACAGACTGAAGGATGTACATCTAGAAGGGAACCTTTTTAAGGATTCATCTGGAAGAAAATATGATATTATAAAAATGAGTAGTAGTTAACCATAGTGTTCCAGCAGTGTTCCTGTAGCGTTCTTTGGAGTAAGGCAGTGGTACATCTGTGTCCACTGCATCTTTACCATTTTCTTCCTAGAAGGTAAATCTTTTTTGGCTGTTTCAATAAGATAATATTGTTTACATATGGAAAATATATATATAAGTAAAAGCCAATGCTTCACCTGTATTTGCAGTGATTAGTGTGGAACTGGAAAAGCTGTACATTCTCTGAGGCTTTCTGGTTGGACACAGGCCTACACAAGCCCTTTTTTCCTGGTCAGTTTCTGGCACATTCCCCCTTCTTTCTCAACCAGCTTTGCCTGTTTTGGACTGGTCAGAACAGCAGCTCTGGAACCTGCTGTAGTTACCGTCCTGAGTCAATGCTCCCTGTGATGGGGAATCCTGTCAGTGCTTGCACTCAGCCCAGTATAGGATTTGCTTTTTCAAGCATAAAGATTAAAATTACAAATTCCTTAGAGAGATGCACACAAATATGTCACCTTATCAAGCAGGACCTTGCTACCCTGTTAAGCTCTGTTTTTGTGCTGCCTCTTTTCCCCATGCTGTAGCTTTTTAACTGCTTCCAAGTTCTATGTGAAAGTTTCTGCCTGAGAGTTCCCTACAGAGGAGCTTTCTTCAGACCTTTAATCCTCTTGAAGGAGTAGCTGGAGGAAAGCTTCAAAGAACCCATTGCCTCTATTTGCTGCATGATTAGGGTTCTTCATCCATTGGCTTTTTGCTCCTGTTCTCCAAAAATAAATCAAGCTGCTGTAACTCTGTGGTTAGCTCTTACCTCTTATTGCAAACAGTAAATCAACAGAGACACAGGATTTGTTTAAAAAAAGCTAATCCTACATTTGCCTTACCTTGACAGGATGACCAAGACAGGAGGTTATTTATCTGAATATTTCAAGTAATGATGTAATTGGATGTAATGGAATGGCTGTGGGGATTCTAGCAACCTAAATGACATCATGGTAAACTTTTGATTCAAGCTAAAGTTTGAAAGGATTTTAGGGATGCATCAGCACTCAGTTCTGCTATGATTAAAGTCAGTGATAAAAAATCTTTTTGTGAGAGTGGAGCTGGGCAAGCCATGGTCATTTTTGAAAATCCCACTTGGCTGTAGAAGAGTTGTAAATTCAAATATTGCAATGCCTCATATAGTATCTTGCACTATGATTGTCCCTAAAACTTAACAATGACTGTTCTTCCTTCAGTAAGAATGAGTCTGTATCTTGAAAAATAGCTCCTGACTCATAGTGTGGTAGCCAATGTTTAAGAATGTGTATTTTCCCGTGTACAGTAGAACTTGCAAGATCTTAGCAAAGAGAGGAGAGGACTTTTGTCTTAAAAACAAAATAAATGTGTTTTTATATTTTTGGCACCAATGGGTAGCTGCTCATGTGTTATAGTTGTTTTGCTGCTATTTACGGTGTTTGCTACTGACTTCTGTAACCACTGGCCTGTGCAGATACAGTTGTAGTTCTTCTATTTCTTTCATATGTCTTCATCAGTTACTGAATATGGTATCCTCAAGTCGCAAGACTGAAAAAAGTGTTTTGGTGAAAGTCTTTGTTTAACGTTGCAGTGAAGTGGGCAGGCTTTAAGAGAGTTCAGTCACCTAGGACGAAATAAATTCAGGAAGTAGAATCTTTGTCTTCCCACGAGTAAGGCAGTGTTGAAGCCAGACTGCAAGTTTGATGTTTAACAACCCAGCAGCAAAGCTATGCAGGGCATATGAATTCTTAAAATGACCTGGCTTGAGCATCACAGACTTGTTAAGGATTTTAATACTTAGTGGTGAAAGCTTTCTTCTATCTTTGTGTTTTTATAAGGCAATTTAGTATTACGACTATATAAAACATGCAGATGAAAAAGAAGTTGAAACCAAGTCATGCATATTTTGCAGTATTGTTTATGGGTGCCCCCTAGATTTAAATGAGCTCACTTAGGTATCTCTAGAAATAGTTCTGCAGCAACGTGAAGCTTACAACAGGTAATTTGCTCTTCTGTAAAGCAGGAGAAATTATCCTGAGCATCTTGTGGCCATGGCTAGGTGGATTCTGGCACTTGGGTGTCCTTGTTTTGAGCTTGCTTGGATCCCTACAACACATTGTCTGCAGGATAGCTACATCTCTCTGAACAGGATTTTTAGTGGAGCCAACCCAAACTAGAAACGGTTTTGAGTGACAGAACTGAGCAGTAGAATTGAGGGCTTATTGGAAGGAGGGTTTTATTGGAAGCTTCTGGATTTTGCTGTCTTTCCAGAAGCCAGCTGTTCTTTCTAACGAACTGCTCCATGATATAGTTACTCAGGGTGCAAGAGGCCTTAATGTAAGACAAAATCATCAATGGCTAATGTAGCCTCATGAGGCAAATGTTTCACTGCAATGTGACTCTCTTGCCTACCTAATTTACACAGTCTTATTATGGGAGATGACTTGGCTCAGAATTGCAACTTGAAATACAAGGCTAAGCTTGTGGAAGCTGAAAGTATGGGAAAGCAGCAGTGTAATCCTGCACACTGCTGCTAGTGCACAGTGTTAGCATATGACCTGCTGGATTAGCATCCATATCTAGTGTTATGTGTCTCAGATATTCTCTCCAGTGCATATTAGCCAATATGGCTTTATAGGTATTATAGGTATTTTTATAGGAATAATTAATAGGAATTATAGGTATTAAACATGATCTACACAACTGGCAAAATCAATAGCTCAAATCTGTCCCACTACTGAAGAATAACTTTCTGTGCATCCTGCTGCTATAGCTGTTCCTGTGGTCTCAACATTTACCATGTTGTTATATTTGGGAAATTTGTGTTCAAAAGATAAGCACTGCCTGAAGTTATTTAAGGTCTGAAGCAAGAGTTCTGCTGTGGCATGCTTTTAGGATTTATATGGGCCAACAAGGTGCTGATTATCACTTCAGCAGCCTATCTGAAGAATAACACCAACTCTTCAGAACATCATGGTTCTTAAATTTCTAGTGTCTGTAGAGCATCAATAACTACATCTGTTTTTTCAAATCTCATTGAATGATTCTTGAAATGAAATCCTAAATATCTGTTGTGAAAACACAAGCAATTCCAGACATGCTCCCTTGTTATAGGCTTTTAAGAGCACAGGGCTTGATTTTTCTCTGCCTCTGGTCCGGGTAGCTACACCTCTATGCAAATGGAGTATCCAGTACTATTGGGTAGAGTTTAGTTAAATGCCCATGTAAATGTAAATGATTATGGTGTGTGAGACTGGAGAGCCAGGTTCATGGTACTTAGCTGGAAACATAAAGCTTTGGAATGATATTTCTCGGACTCATTCTTCTATCTCACAGCTGTCAGGTTGCTGACATGCAGGAAGTATTTCTTTACTGCCTCTAAAATTAGAAGAGTGAAGGTGCTGAATGCCAAGAAGTTGTAGAATAACTCTGTTAAAAAGTTCATGGTGAGAATCACAGACCTTCAGCTTTGATGCACTACCTCTAATCTAGTGGCTTGTCTACATATAATTTACCTTATGCTGAATTGCTTTGGATAAGTCTTGTCTGCACTGGGCAATTCATTAATATAATAACTGATGCCATATTAAGTGGCTTGGAAGCAGCAGTTAGCTTGTTTTGTGGTTTGTTATTGCGTACCTGTATTTGCCTGCATTGCACAGTGCTATGCAAGCCTCCCTTTGCTCTCCCATGTGGCTCAGGCCATCCAGCCTCTGTCGCCTATGTGCCTGCAGTTCCTCGGGGATCAGAAAGATTGTACTCATTTGTTGTTGCTGAAAGTAGTAGCAATGTTCAATTCCAGTATTTTCATTCTCTAGCCATCCCCACAATTTTTGTTGCTATTCATTCTTCCCCCAGCTTACAAGTACAAAATGATACCCAGATGACAGAAAGCTGTGAGTGGGAAAGATTCCCTGAAAATCTGACATCAAAATGATGTGTGTGAGGCTAATGGGGTGGTGAACAGTGTCACAACGTGTATATTTTTGTACTGTCTCAGAGATCATGGATGTGAAACCATCTTACAGAAAAACTAGGCACCCGCTTTTCTGGGAGGCTGTAGCAATGAATAATCCAAATTGTGCTTGTGCAGGATTAGTGTGGTTTGAGTCAGTAGCTGGCCATCCACCTATCCCATTGCCAGTCTTGTAGCCCTACAAGCAGCAGGAAGGCCGGCAGCCTGGCAGGACAACTGGGCAGCAACACAAGGCTGACCTCGCTCTGCCAGTTCTGCAGCTGATGCCCAGCTGTTCCTCAGTGCTGTTCCTGAGGCTGGAGACATTCCAGCCGGGCCTGAATGAATAGTTTCTTTGAAATCTTTTTTTGTGTGTGTACTTAAATTGTGACCATCTTGCAGAGACTGTTGTAGTTTTTCTGAATGCAGTGGCCCATTCTGCAGCAGCCTGACTGCCTTAATCTTGCTGTTTTTTTTTTTTTTCCTGGCCTTCCCAAGGCTGGCCCTGTCCTGGGCTTCCCACTATCTTCTGCTTTCCTCCTTGCTCTGGAGCACTCCACAGCTTAGCAGCCTTCCACACCGACTTCCCTGCAGCTCCCACCTGGCCATACAGTGTGTTCAGAATCTGTGCCAGTCCTAATAAGAGAAAATCTTATAATAGAAATGTGTTTGTTTGAGGGCATGTCATTTTATAGCTCCTTAATAAAATATGCAGTACCTATTTTTATACATAATAATGTATTTTAATCAAACAGGAAATTAATTCAATCAGTACAGACTCCAGACAGGAAAACTGCACACTTCATGGGGTGGTTTAAGAAGGTACAATGCTGTTAAGTATTCAACATGAGCCTTTAGACTTGTAGCACGAGTTAAAGAATGAGATTCTCAGAGTCGTAAAGTACCTGAACTGAGTCTAACTGCTCAAAGCCAAGATGAGATCCCTTTCATAACAGAAAAGCTGGCTAGCTCCTCCACAATGTCGGGATGGGAAATTTTGGTGACTTAGAGCAGATAGACAGTCTTGCTTGTTCACTTGTGGCAGTCATGTACAATTTTTCTTCCCTTTCTGTTCTGATTTTAGTCTATCACTAATGATCTATAACTTCTATCCATTCACTTGGATCTTTTAGGTAATCACTTTTTTTTAGCTTTGCTGACTGAGTACCCAGGCCAGGGATGTGTCCTCTGGTATTTGAGGGTTTGGAGGCAATTACTAGTCTACGTGTCTTCAGCATCTGTGATACCCTTGAGAGCATTGCCACTAAATCTCTGCTCATCTCCTCTTTAAAGCAGCTTAAGAGTAGCCAACCACCTTACCCTGAGTTCAGCATGACAGGTACCCTTCCTACTAGTAGTATGTATGACTAGAAAATTTCTTTGTATTATTGGCATGGGCATGGCCAGGTGCTCCAAGAAATTATCCACGTTGGTTGCTTAAAGTACATCATTCTGGAAGCCTCTCAAGTTCCACATAGCTTAATGTATGGGATAGTTTCTCATCCTGAGAAATGATGGCAAGATCAGACACAAAAGGTCTGTGTCAGACCTCAGAATGACTCACAGTGACAAGGAAACCACTGAGTTCGGTAGGAAATCCAGGGGCAGATGTTGGAAGATCAATGGGCAGATCTTAATCTTACTAGAAGAGTGTGTTTTTTTTTTTTTTTTTTTTTTTTTTTTTTGTGTGGTGGAAACTGCTTCTCCAGGGAATGAAAACAAACTTTGTTTGGAAATGGCCTCAGGAAAATATCTTTCAACCCTGATGCCCCATACCCAGAACCTTCAATTTTTTCAGTCTGTTTTCCTAATGTTAGTTTCTGCACAGTCTTTCATGCAGATATCCCTTAGAGTTGCATAAGGAAGTATATCATCATCACCACCAGCTTATATGTGACTGTCCTTCTGCTTCAGATTGCTTTATGATGAATTTGACAAACAGGCTAGCTTTAAGCTCTGCTAGAAGTATTTTGGCTGTGGATGAATGGTAAAGGTCACATTTACCAAAGTCTGGGATTTGGTGCAATTAAAACTAGGACTCTTGAGTCCTTGTCCTACTGGTTGTTCTGTCTGTCCCTTAGAGATATACTAGGGGAGTACTACAAGACAAGGAATACATCAGTCCGACCTCTTGTGCAGTCTCCATGCTGAAGGAATATCAGAATGGCACAGAAACACCATAGGTCTTGCAGCTTAATCACTTAAAAAAATTACTATTACTTAATAAATAAATTACTTATAACATTCCTAGATGACTTGGACTTCCTGCCCAATAAGCATCTGCTTGGAGCTCTGAGCTGAGGGAGGCAGCGAGTTCCAGGCTGCTGCAGGTTTCTACCATAGGTGTCTGGATCAATGAAGGCTGATAAGTCCTTTGCTTCCCTGTGCACAGGGTTTAGCTGCCCAAAGGATACAGCTTCCTCCTTGTTGGTAAGACCTTGTTTGGAGGGTTCCGGTTTCAGCTGTGCTGGGGAAAATACTGTGCAATCTGTACTTGCATTATCATTAACTTGGTTCTGGATAATCAGAGGCGTATCTAGGTAGTTTGCTTTTGCTGGGGAGTACAATTGTTCTTTTAGATAAAGAAGTCATTAATAAAAGGGTTAATATTTAATGAGTTGTGACTTCTGTTAAGAGATAAATATTGCAAACAAAGTATATAGCCCTTCCCAATACTCTGTTTCATAGCTGTTAAAACACCACAGTCATTCAATAAGTTGTATTACAAATCATAGACAAGGTTTTCTTCAGTTCTTTATTATTTTTTACTGACTGAACTCTTTATTTCTGTCAACCTAGACAAACATCAAACATTAGTAAAACATTAATTCATTGTTTAATGTAAAGATGACAGAGTATACATTACAGCCTGTGATCATAAAAGCCCATGGGAGTAACAGATCAGTTAGCTTGTTGCTACTTGCTGTCTTGACAGCTATTGAATTTTCAAGATTGATGTATATCATATGTGTTGAGTCCAGGGACTGTACAAATGGTGCTGAAGAGCAAAGCCAGTAGTGGAACACAGCAGTGAAACTTGGTGAAGATTCTTCCTTTGTCATTTTTTTTTCTAATATAATTTAAAGGCTTGTTTAAAATGGGAAGCTGAAACAGAAAAACAGCTTTTGAAAGTTAGTTCGGGAAGCTGCAGTAACTTCAAATACTCGAAGTAATATGTGCACTTGGAAAAAGAAGCAATATGTGCGTTTGGGCCATCACACTCTCACCTTCCTACTGTAATAGCAGGGATGCTATGGAGTTTTGTGGTACTGTTCTACTAGCCTTTTTTTTCTGCAGTCTTTTTAATGGTCTTCAAAGTGCTCCTTGACAATCTTTAAAAAGTTAGAAGAAAATTAGCTACCATAATTGTGTTATTTTATGGTTGCCTGATTTGAATGAAAGATATCAAGGACATGTCAAAACATACAGTTTCAGCATAGCTGATTAGAGATGTGTAATCTTATCTTGACGTACATCGTGTAGCAGAAATACTGAAATCTATTGGCCTTATGCATTTGACTTAGGCAGCAAAGGGGGAGAAATGTCTGAATTAAGTTTCCTTTAGGAACCTTGGTATGTGATTTTATTTATTTATTTATTTATTTATTGCTTTTCAAACAATGTTAATCACCATTAACTGTCTGAACTATGTTTCATAATGGTACTGAAAATGCAAACCTGGTTAAAGTAAAATGATCTATAGGTGGTACATCTATTAGCAGAAAGACTTTTTTTCATTGCCTCCATTCTTGTTGCTTTTAAGTATAGTTGAGTTAATATATATATAGTTAATATAGTTGAGTCTTATTGTTAAGAAAAATCTCCTTTAGGTTTATTTTTTACAACTTTACTCCTTCAGGACTTGAAAGTACAGTCCTGGGATATCATGGTCTTGGTGCTCAATAAAGAGAGGTAACCAAACAAGCAAAATACTTCTAGTTTTAACTTGTGCTATAGACAGACAATTGACTTAATTTGTCTGAACGGAGGTGATAGACTTTCACTGTGCTGTAAAGCATTTTGCCCCTTTTAATCTCCTTAAGGAAAAATTTCTTAACAGTGAGGGTGACAGAGCCCTGGAACAGACTGCCCAGAGAGTTTGTGAAGTCTTCTTCTCTGGAGATCTTCCAAACCCGCTTGGACGTGTGCCACGTGCTCTAGGTGACCCTGCTTGTGCAACGGCGTTGACTAGATGATCTCTGGAGGTCCCTTCCAACCTTCTATGATTCCATGATTGTCCAGCTCTTCCCCAGGTTCTCCTGTGGAGCCCCAGAGATAAGAATTGAGGTGCTTGGACTATACTGGAAGATAATAACAAGATAAATTGCTACAGGTTTTTGGTCACAGGAGTAAAAAGGACTATACCACAAGGGGCATATAAGCAGTGCACACAAGTAACTGTTACACTCCCTATGAATGTAAGCTGTCATGTCTGATTTCTTTGTAAATCAAATGAATAATGGGAAGCTCAGCTAATGTTAGGCACATCCTGTCTTGGATGACTTTTTTTTGTAAGTATCTGCTTAGCTGTCTTTCTGTAGAAATTTTTGTGCCACTGAATAAAACATAAAGCTCAAATCTACTCCAGAATTCTTAAGTCTGTTTCACTCAAAGCAAGTCAAAGGAAATGATTTTTGTGGTTTTATTCTCCATTTTACTTGAGGGAAGGAGATATGTTATTTGTAGCTTGGTCTGTCCTGGTTTGATCTCAATTCTTTTAACTGAAAAAGAAGAGGCTCTAATTCCACTCTCCTTACTTAGCTGAAGTTAGAGCCAACTAGAAAAATTCATTAAATATCCATCCTGAAATATGTCAAATTAAGGATTAGTGATAAATTATTTCCATTATAGGGAGGGCTCTGTGCCTCTTGGGGAGAAGGGTGTTTATGCTGTAGCAGGGATGGACGAGTGTGGCAGATGGGCAGGGGAATGCCCAGGTCTGCATGTGGGGAGGCCCCCTTTCCAAAGGCGCCCCATTGTAGCCTCTCTATAAGGCGAGCTCCTCTGCTGCTGTAGTAGTTTCCTTCATGTCCCTGCTTCCCCTCTCAAGGGGAATGGCCATTTGGGGAGGGCTTAGACCTTTCCTGCCCTTGCCCTTTGTCAACAACAAATGCGCCAGTGCTTAAGCTGTTTCACCAGATCAATCAGTCTAGCCGAAGTCAGAGCCAAATATGTGCCTAGATGCTCGTATGCAGCAGAATACGTATGAAAATTAATTTGGTCTAATTAAAATCACTGTTAGTGCATGTGTACAGGATGTTGTTTGGAAATAATACAGCCTCATTGAATCTGTATTCTCTCCAAAACTAGAAGTTATATCTTGTCGTGTAGCACTTGATTTAGTGCTATTAGGTGACTGAGGTAAGCTATAAATTCCCTTCAGTACCCTTCCAGAGTTTCCTCCTGAAGTGGTCCAAGGAAAAGTGATAGCTCCGATGTGCTCAGTGTGCTGAGTGAGCCACTGTCTTAAACCACCCTGAGTTCTGCTAGTCCATAGGCTGTTGTAGTTTTAATATGGGGCAGAGCAGATTTGGGCATGTCAGCAGTTGCAACTTTTTATGACCTCTGGCAAGCAGATGTGTTGTCTCTATCCCTGTATAGCCAGTGGGAATGTATAGTTTCTAAATATCTCTATCTGGTAACTAATAATTTTCTTCCAGAGGAAGAATTCCGTGAATGTTTCTAGTGACCTTTTACTATAAAAATAATAAGAAAGAGCAGGAGCAGACCAAGGACTGCTTCCTGAGAGTCCCATCCATCTTGATCAAATATGGTTACACTGCCTTTAAAAGGAGTACAAGCACAGATTGAAAAATTACTCCTGGGACTAATTCATGTCTCTTCAGTTAGACCTGGAAGTTCAAACAAGCACTGTCTCTTCCCACTGTGATTTATGGCTGTGGCTCTTGCTGGCAGGTTTTGGGGACTAGCAGCAAATCTAGAATTTCAAACCTAGAAATGCAGATGAAAAAAGCTTGCTCTTGCCCATCCCTTGTGTAATTCTTAACTAATAAAAGGGAAAATAAACTTTGCAACCTGAATTTGAGAGATTTTGCTGATGTCAGATGCAAGCCACAGCACCAGACACCTCTGATAATATATTTATTGACAGATACTCAAGTACCATAAAAGTAGGTTAGTAGAGAACAACAAAATAAAACTAGAAATAGCAACTCTCAGGGCAAGGTGCACTTGGAAAAAAAAACACTACCACCAACAAAAAAACAAAACACACACACAAAAACCAAAACCTATTTTCTAGAAGTAAAATTCAAGAGAATCCATGATATGACATCCTACAAAAGTATACATCTTTATTGTCTGCTACAAATACATTTTTCTGATGTTGTGGAAGTGTTAGCAGGCTCTATTTTCTACTTTTCTTATTTATCTATCCTGGCTGCTCTATCCCTGTCTCATAGAGTAGTTTCGTTCTCAGGTTATTGAATATAAGTTTGAGATCCTGTGTACTTCTGTATATACTGTATAGAAAAATATCATGACATTGATCTCCAAGCTTATTTAGGATGTTACTGGTTTGATGTTTAACCAAGAGGAAAATAATGGTGTTGAAGAGCAGGGAGAGTTGCCTCCTGCTCCTGGGAAAGCTGGTACAGGGCAGCAGACGGGATGCAGCAAAGGGTGCCGGTGCTGAATCTGCTCTGGGTCAGGTGGTGGAGGGGATGAGGCAGGGTTTGTAGCTTGGGATTGAGCATGCAGACATTTCCATGTGAAGTCTAGGGAACAGGTTTAAACCGATGTTTGCTTTTGCTCTGTAATGGAGTAAATGTGCTTGCACTGCTGCCTGCAGCTGGGAAGTGCATTAGCAAGCTGCTTTTTACTGTGCTTCAGCAGAAATACACTACCTGATTGTAACAGCATGTATGGATTCAGCACATACTAGTGCATCAAATGTGGATGCGAAACTACAAGTTTGGGAGCTATGCCAAGAAGGAACTTAATTAAACAGACAATATAATTATACAGCTGTTACAGATATCCCTGTAAAGAACAATTTACCCAGGAAGCTTCAAATACAAACTGCAGTTCCTTTTCTGTTTATACCTCTTGAATAGAAGGCAATATGGATTAATCTTGCAGTTTTCAGTGTTGTGGAAAACATTTGTTCCTCTTCTTTTGTCATTCCCTTGGCTTGTATACATATTCATTTAATTGCTTTCAGTAGAAAAGAGGCCACTGAAGTGGCAGATAAAACACTAAAGTATAAACATGTTTAAAAGTTCACAATATGTTGAACCGGGGCCTTATGCCAAGGCTATACCCAAGTACAGTTTGTAAAAATAAGTCTTATAGCCTCTGATTCCTTTCTGATGCAGGCTGCCTGCAATCAGAGAAGGCTCAGGTGGCAGTCTGAGCGTTCAGACATAGGATGGGTTTTTGGGATTTAAACTCTTGCAAGTTAAGGAAAAAGTGTCTATTTGCTGTATGTCTGGCCCTGAAAAATTGTTCGTCTGTGCTCATTCTTCCACTTAAGGACAGTAGAAAGCCCTCTTTTCCAACACATCTTTCACTTCTTCCAGAAAGGTGTGAAGTGGCACATATGTATCCTGCTGAAAATAGTGGACCATCTGTCATGTTAAAATTGTAGCCAAGAAGGAATTTGGGCAAGTCTTGATGAGAGGGTACACTGAGATGGAAAGACAGATTATATCACAGGATCACGCAACTAAAGCCACTCCCTTAAAATAAAAGTTGATCTGATCCCACTGTACCAGTCGCAAGAAAGGAGAGAGGGAGAGGGACAATTTTGAATCTTCTCCTAGTAATGAATGCTAGTGGTGTTTAAAAAGGTATTATCCTTCTAGCTTGGAGGCAATTGATCCAAACTGTATCCAAATGTAATCCTCTGAATAAGCAAAATCCACATATTTCTCACGGTTTATTCCCTCTTCTGCTCTCCTGGATAAGGGAAAAAAGTATCTGAGGGCAATCAAGGCTTAATCAGACTGACTAAGATAATGCAGCATTTAATCATTAGGCTGAAGGGACAAATGAAATAAGAATACACAATTAGATTAAAAAGCGCTTGAAATTCTGGCGAAGATGTTCAAATATTCTTTGCTATGTATAAGGATTCCAGCTGCCATTAATTTAGTTGCATTATCTTTCCATTGCAGATGTTTTCGGCATTGGTTTTCTAGATGATAGAGAATAAAAACATTTCTACTACAGGAAAAACAACTATTATCATAGTTAGAATTAGAATTAGAATTAGTTAGAATTAGAAAACTAATTCTCTTATTTTTAATAATATAATTAAATTAAATTATTAATTACAGATATTAATAAATATTTAAATAATATATAAATAATATAAAATAATAACATTTAACAATTAATTAAATATAATTTAGTAATAAAAATAATAATATAAAATATAATATAATTATGATTTAAATAAGTGTAATAAGAGCTTTTGATTCTCAAATATATGGCAGAGTAATAGCAAAGGTAGAAAAATTTCCCAAAGTTATTTAAAGAAGAACACAATAACCCAAACCAATGCGCTTCTAGCTATGTTGCCTCAGAGTAGAAAACACCTAAGAATAAAGGTTCATATTGAATGCATCTTGTCTGTGCAATGTGTTGCTACCCAAACATGAGCAGTTAATTAGTGCTTTATCGTCTGTGTATTGTATCATCTGTGTTGGGGGTGACCAGTTAGCTCCATGGAAGCTGTACTGGGATGGTTTGGTCAATGTATGTGGCTCCTGGCCGCTTGATCTCTTGCAAGCAGATCAAGACAGGTAGAGGAGTAATTTGACCACACGTAACTTTTTTTTTATTTCTGTCTCTGTAGTTGACAAAATGACCTTCTGCAAAGGTAGTTCTAGATACCCAAATCATTTTTTTGCTGCTTTGACTATGTAATTGATTTTAAAGAAATTCAAAGTTTATATTTAAGAATGTAATATCCTTTAGAAGGAATAGGTAGCAAATGGAAAGTGCAAGTGTTAAGCTAGGAGTAAGTCTATGCCTCCACAGGGTGTTTGGTCAATATTAGATATAGTCTAATTCAGGTTATTTAGATCTGGTTTGGGGACCTTGAACTATATACTAGTGTTCAATTAACACTTGCTTAACACTTAGGCTTATTATTTCATTGCTGCTGTTTTAGAAAAGCTCAAGACTGCAAGTATGGTAAGAACTGTTATTTCTTTTGGTTGTTTGCCTGTGTGAAAAAATGTAGTTGTGTGATGGTTTGTTGTTACAGGATATTAATTCATCACTACTATTTATTAAAAATGAAGTTATACACACACTTTTATGTTATCTGTTTCAGTTTGTTAAGTGATTTATATGACAGCAGTTTTACCATGAACCTCAGTAATCCCTGCTGGAACCTGACCATGTCCTTTAGCTGCAGAGTCCTGGCTCAGATCTGTTAAGATTCATCTCTGGTATGTGTTCACTGAGCACCTTTCTGGAATAGATGGAAGTTATATTAGGTATGAATACTTCTGCTAGTAACTTAAGCTATTATGGGACTTTGACTGTTGTAATAGGAGAACAGCATTTACAATTTAATATAAAGTTAGGAAAATATCGTAAATGAAAGTCTAGCAAAAACTTATAGGTTTCACTTTGCTGCACTGAGATCTTCACGTTCAGGCTTGCAAAAGAGAGACTGTCTAAGAGACAGGTTTCTCCTGTAATCTGTCAATCACTGTCCTCACTCCTGCAAATCTTCAAGATGTGTTTAATTGATTAAACATGAGTCGGTGGCACTTATGCCAAGCCAGGCACTGGAGTGAGGCCAAGGAAGTCAGACTGCAGGTTTGAACTCCCTTTGCCAGTTAAACTTTTCCCATGCCAGAATCCATGCGCAGCAGTAGGTACTCGAGTGCCAAGCGGTAGGAGAACATCCCATGTCTGTGCGTGGAGAGGCAGTGTGCTATAAAGCCGACTGAGAGGTGTGGACCCAGAAACAGTGTGTAGAGATGACAGTTCACCCTGGTAGAAGGAATCCAACCCTGTTTGACTTTCTGCTCTCTGAGGCCTTCTCTGCAGACCATGGGCTGTGCCTTGGAGACCTGTGAGCTCCCTCAGGGCATGATGGAGGATAACCATTTTTTTTTTCCAAATGGTACCATGTACATTATTTCCTCTGGAGAAGAGGCTCGAGGAGACCTTGCTGCTCTCTACAACTTCCTGAAAGGGAGAGAAGGAAAACATACTTAATTTTTTAGTTCCAACTTCTAAAGGGCATGCTTTGAAAATTATGCTTCTGCATTTCTCTCTAATTTCTGTGTTGGTGTTCTGTTTTGTTATGGATACTTTGATCTTGCATTTGTTTTTGGAGTACCTAATGGAAATAATGAAGGAAATAAAATCCACAGAGCCACTTGATGCTACATGGAAGGGTCTGCTATGTATTTTGTGTGGCTCTTTGCACGCAGTAAAATTCACATTGAGTGCAATGGTGTCAGCAGTCTGCCTTGCAAGCGCATCAAAGAGTTCATTTCTGAAAAGTGGCCTACTTTTATGCATTTGAATCAAATTAATTTCTGACTTAAAATTTGCCTAGAGACACTGGCTGCTATCATGCTTCAATTTGCTTCATGCTAGATTTTAACAAGCAGGAGTCAAACTAAATCTGCAATAGGCCATGTGGGAATTAGGAACTAACACTTAGGCAAATACTGGCTAAGATTCATCCCTAAAGCCTGTGCTAAGTAGTCCAAGAGTTGTGGAAGCTGCCTGAAAATCTTTAAAGCACTGAAAAATTTTTGATTATTTTCACTTGGCCACAAAACTACCTTGTTATAAATCTGTAACAAAGAATTGGGGTTTTATTGTTGTTTTTGTAGTTATTAGTATTATGTTGTCCTGAAAGTTGCTTTCTGTCTCTCACAGAAAGAAATATCTTTCTGATTTGCATGAGTTATCAGCAAACTTGGTGATGAGATGCACTGACATTTTAGTTCCCTTCAAAGGCAATCAGTAAAACATAGGTGACTCTGAAAAAGGTCACATTTTCCCTTCAGCAGAACAGTTTCACCTCTCTTTTATAGTTTAAGGTGTTTTATGTGCAAGATGAACAACAACTTCTGGATGTATGTAAGAGACATATAAATCTTATATGGTATGTAGTTTCAAGGCAAAATGTTCATTGGAATTGTATTAGATCTTGGAAATTTTATCTTAATGTCTAATCTTTGCAATTTTTTATATATTTTAAACATTTACTTCTGTTTGGTAACTCTCTGTCACTGAATCACTTCTATCATATGTTTATGACAAAATTAAAACAATTGACTTAAAGCTATTTGGAGTGAAAAAGGGTAGGTGCATAATGCTTAGCCGGGGAGCTAAGCAACATGCCAAAGCATAAAACAGTCAATTCCTGGCTGCAGATCATAATTTTATCCATTTACCTTTTGTCACTCCCAATTTAATAAACAATTCTATGAGTACTTGAATGTAAGAGTGACTTTTATAGACTGATTCCTGTGTATGGATACATGCTGCTGGAGGAGGAAATTGATTAGCTTGAAGACAGTTACCAGTGCAAAGCTGACTGGGGAGGAAGTTGCTGGTGAGCTTAGCACTCCTATTGTATTTTAGAAGAAACCACCTCTAAAAGTGGCATAGTTGTCTATTTAAGTATAAATGACAATGTTTGCCTTGAGATGTGTTTTCTGATCAGGTCTCCAGTAGACTTGAGAGGTTTTAAGTATGGTGGAGTAACAGGCAGGGTATAAGCCAGGTATAAATGCATGTAGACTTAGATCTGCCTAAATTTATATCATGGATTACACCATGAGACCATATCAGTATCTGGAGGTCAACTGCTTGTGAAGCTCCACAGCCTGCCTGGTTGCCTTGTTTGCTTGGGAAAGGCAATGATAATGTATGTGCTTCATCTTCATTTCTATAGCATAATCCTCCATGTTTTTTCTTGTAGACTAATCCATTCCTTTGCCCTGCCAGTGTAACGCCTGTTCCTCGCTCACAGTTAGACTGGATGGGGAATGAGAATAAAGGGGCTGTTCTAAACCTTCTGTTTTTCCTCAGAATGACTGAGAGGCTTGCATGAGTCCTGTTTAGGTCTTTTTCAAACAATGAAATGAAAGCTCCTCTCCTCCTGGATCTGAACACATCATGGCTTCTTGTTCTCTGGACTTAACTGGGTTATGCAGAGGGAGTTAACGGTTACCGAAGGGAGTCTGAGTGCAGAAGAGCCAAGTTAGAGTCCAAGTTCAGTCTCTGAAGCTGAGCAGGAAGAAGCACAGCCTACAGTTTAAATAAAAAAACCCTAGGACAATTTTATTTTCAGCACATCAGTGCATCTTTCTTCTAAATTCCCTCACAGCAGGTTACATGAGTATATTGACCCATTTGTCAGCACACTTGGGAATAAGTTCCTTGTCATCTGCTGTGCTGTGCAGTTTGCAACATTGAGCACTTGATGTTGCACAGCCTCACGAGTGTGAAAAGGAGCTTTTGAGCATTGGGCAGAATAACGGCTAAGGAGGTTAAGCACTGCAGTGTAATAGGGATGTTGTAATGCAGCAATATAAAGGACTTGGATGAAAATGAGCTTCAAAGGAAGGAACTCGGTCTGCCCAGGAAAGAGGTCATGGTAGTTGTGGCCGCCCTGCTTGGAGCAGGTGCTGAGATCAGCACTGCACAGGCACACGGTCAGGCTTCTGGGTGGGTATCTGTTCTATGCAGTTCCTCTTCCTAGTTTTTCATATGTCAAAAGCTATCCTTAAGTCTTGTTACTTCTGAATTAGCATGAAGAGTTCTCTAGCAGTTACTGACAGTAAAATCTCAAGATACAAGGGCCAACAAGAGGGTCACATCCTCAATATAAGAATTTATTTCTGAGGATAAAAGTTAACTGCAGAAGGCATGTGTCTAAAAGTTTTTCCCACTTTGGCCTTGTATCAATGGTAAACAGTTCTGTTTTGCTTTCCCATGCAGAAAATCTCCTAACCTCAGAATATATAGTTAGAAGTATGAGTTTTATGCGAACACTACCACAGGCAAAGGGAAAATAGTTACTTCTGTTTATTTAGCTTCTTTAATTTGCTGGCTAACATTTCTTAGCCACACTCAGAATCCAAGGTTCATTTGCAGTCTTAAAACACATTGCATATTTTTGTATGAGTGACGTCATTTTATTATTTTATGAAAAGTCTGGAGGTTTTGAGGACACTTTTTATAATAAAAACAAAAAAAAAAGTCAGAAAGGAGATTTCACTATAAAAAGCCCAAATGAAGATAAACTATTTGGGGTTTACATATTTTCTAATTTTCTTCTTCTGTCTTCTTTCTATCTTCTAGATTTGCTGAAAACTTTGACCTTTTTGACATTCTTTTACTTGTCCTGAACTTGTTCCTTTTTTACCTCTTTACTTTACCTTAGATGCTGAAAATACCTTAGGACTTTATTTGGCCCAAGAAATAAAATTTAGTCCCCCAACCCATTCTCAAAATGCTCTGTGCTGTCTGTTGGTCTTCCCTTTGACAGCTCTAAGTCAACATCTGGTAGTCATGGAACTAAGTGAGAGCTGGTAATTGGAATTTGGGGATCACAAGAGTGATCTTATGTCCCTTGCTTTAATAACATTTCCTATGTGAAGTGATGTTGCAGAAATGTTATTTGGATACTGATCTAGCTGACATAGTTGCACTTTTCTGACAGCTCATGTAAAGTATGTAGAAAAAAGTAACTTCATAATGATTTTTGATTTACTACTTTAAATCATGTTATATTCATTACCTAATGCTGATGCTAGTGTTATTTTTTGATGTTATAGCCTCACTATTTCCATAATCTTTCTGGATAAACGTAGGTAGTGTGACTTTCACCGGCACAGTTCCTTGGAGGAGGATTGCAGGATTAATCCCTGAGGAAGTGCTGTGTTTGTTTATAGTACATAAAAGTCAGCAACACTCTGAAACATAAGCGCATTTTGGGATTAGCCATGCTAATGAACTAGGAATCTGAACCGAGTCCGATGAAGGAGAGCTGAGTGAAAATAAGGACAAAGATGAAGCTGGTTTGTAGGAAGGGAGAAAGGAGAAGGTCTGTGAGTAAGACTAAGGAACTAGTTAAGGAGGAATGGTTCACTTCTGCTTTTTTTTTTTTTTTTTTTTTTTTTCCCTACTATAGGTTTGGTTCTCCCTCTCCAACCGGGATTTCTGTCCTGAGCATTTGCTGTCGGGCCCTTCTCTCTCATTTGCCTTTGTTTTCCCTTGCTTCCCCAGTGGAAATCATCTGGCTTTCTACAGCGAAGAGAAAATGATGTGGCTTTTTGCTTGAACTCAGTTCTACAAGGGAACCTGAGGATGAGCTTGAGCAGTTATATTTGATTGAAAACTCAAGGCAATGTTCTTCTGCTTAACTCACACTGTGTAATTTGGGTTAAGAAATCCTCTCCATCCCCAACTCTGCAGTCCTCGTGTCCCTGTTCCCCTCCTAAGCTAGTGGAGCTGAATTAAAATGACCTCTTGTAGGCAAGATACAGCGTGCTTTCAGGGGAACAGTGTTTATTTTGACTTGGTTTGTCATAGTGCTACTTTTATGAAAGGGTGCACTTTTTAACAGCTTTTCATTTAATCCAGACTTTGATTTGTTTGTATCTATTACAGTCTGTTTCCCTCTACATTTCTTATGCAGCTCTAAATTTGAGAGAGAGCCATTATCCTGACATTTTATTTGGGCTGGATTTTGAATAAATGTAATTAGGCTTTATCACCCTTCTGTTAGACAGTCAACATAAAGTTATTTCTTTTCTCTTTGGTATAAAAAGCTCTTTTAAAATGGTTTCCTTTTAATTACTCCTGAAGATATTCGTATTTGAATAAGGCTGCAAATGTCAAGCCTCAATGAGTCAGGGCTAAAATGTTAAAAAGCAAACTATTGCCTGAGTGTCTCGCTATGCTCAATCCTGGGAGAGCCAAAAAGTTGCTTTTAGATGCTGAGCACTTTTGCCCAACGTAGAGCCAGGGAAAGCTCAAATTGCCTGGTGCTTAGCAGCATGATCCCATATCAGGCAGCCTGAATTAACCAAAATTATGCCTAAATCTCCAAACCAAAGAGACTTTTTCCCAAATTAAATAGCTTATTATAGTTGATGGTTTCATTTTAGAAAAGTAAAGCCAAAGTCAACTTGAATTTCATATCTCAGTCTCACATTGTTATCTATTGGAGGTATAAATTAAATTAATAATGGTTGCCCATGTAGGCAGATGTCTGCATGGAGAGGGATCAGTGCAAAGCACACAGTAATGAAACTATAGAGCTATAAAGGTTTGCTTAGGTATGTTGGCCTGTGGTGCCTCTGTTTAATATTTTCTGCTCCTTCTTATCTCTCCTCCCTTGAGCAGCACTGTGGTAAGTTAATTGGAATTCATTTTTACTAGGAAAACAGATGGATTGAGCTGTGGCAAGTAAGGGAGAGCACCAGACCACAGCCCTGATTTTTATAAAATGCTTTAGTTTCTAATGCTTCTATTTCTAGCGTGCTGTGGTGTTATTTAAACTCATGGAGGCAGCCTGATCCTTCCTCTGAATCTTTAATTTTTCCTCCTTCTATCCACCTTCTTCTTCAAACACCAGTGGTCAGATGCTTCTGCCAACTGACTTTGTGTTTTGCTGTCAAGGTCCTGAGGGAGAAAAAGCACAGGGCTGTTCTGCAAGAGGGGTACTAGTACTATCTAGCTTAAACAGATCTAACAGAATTTGCAGGCTCAAACCCTGTAAACTGCTGTATTAGTCCATTTTATTTTCTTTCCTGGAGATTTTCCTCTCGAGTGGATCAGATGGCAAAGGGTTGGCCAGGTGGGATGAGGCTGGAGTATCTGACAAAGGAAAACAACCTTTTATTTCACTTGCATCTGTACTTCCACATGTCCCTGATATTTTTCATGCCTGACTGTCGATTGAGGAAGGTTAAGCTCATGCAAAGTCACTGCACTGTGCAGTAGAGAAATCCACATTTAGCATTAACCCAGCTTGTTCTGTGGTTACAGGACTCTTCATATTGAAGCCTAGAATTGAGCACTAATTTCAGCTCCTTTGTCACTGCTGTGACTGCCCCTCCTCAGAGAGTCTGGCTTGTGGAGACACCTGCTTGGGGTTATATCCTGCCCTGTGGGCCTGTGCTAGTGACCACCCTAGCTCACCTCTGCAGTCTCTGTACATGCTTCCGAACAGAAGCCTTGTTAATGTCCCTGTACCAGAATCTTTAGGCTGCCATTAGATAGCATGGCCTTCTGCTGTGGTTTTTGCATTTGTTCCAATGTTCAGTCCGAGGTGACTCTCCAGATACATTGCAATTATATTTCTTTCTTGAGTCTCCAAAACGCTTGCAGCTCTCTTCAGTGTTAGTGGACCTGTGATTGTAAATGGTAGATTTTCTATTCTGTATGTTACATTTTATTTATTAACATTAGAAAACAATTTTCCCAGATCCATAGGTACCTCTCAGCAGTTTAATATAAATGTTCAGTATCCATTTATTAATTTTATTAATCTGACTGATCAGGCCCATCTGAACCAGTTCTGTGATCAAGTTTTCATCTAAAACATAATTTATTAAAACTGAAGTATATGTGTAGTGTCACTCTTTGTTTATTGCTTGTGCAATTCCACCAAAAAATAATTTGAAACAGCATTTCTTCATCAGATGTTTCTATAGCAGGAGATATAAAGTGCTAGCATATTTAATTTTTTTTTCCAAGGTATAGTCAATTCAAACCTCACAAAAGAAAAAAGCATGTCATTTTGTCTTTCAATGGTAAGCGCATAAAATGGGGAGACAGCTACTGTCTTTATTTAGAGAGGCAAACAATGAACCAGTAAAGAAAAACCTGCTTTTGGGCATTTTTTTTTAAAAAGAATCTGATGTCAGCCATATCAAGTGCATTGCAGGGCATAGTAAATATTGTACAAAATGGGAATGTTTGGCACTTCATACTCCTGTGCTAAATTTTAAAAGAAAAAGATAACCTCTCTTCAAAGGGTAAAAAGCCTGAAGAAGGGAGATGGGAGCTGAAAAGACAAACCTCTGAAAAATGAAGGTCAGCATTCTTGATACAGCCATAAAAACACAATGAAGAGAGCAGAATGGGTGGAAAAGTGAGAGTTTAAACTGTTTAACTCTTTGGGTGTGGTGAAACAGCAGATGCAGACACCCTACAAAATTCAATCGTTCAACGGAGCATAGACATCTCTAGGAAACTTTATTAGTATTGCTTATCACTTCCTGATAATATTGCTTAGGACTTCCTGATATAAACCTTACCTTCAGTTGTTTATAATTTTAGAAAGAGAATAAACCTGAAATTAACTTAGGACTTAACAGGTTGTGGTTTTCTACCCTTCATTCAATTTTATAGTATAGACATGCCTCAGGGACAGCTGCCAAAAGCACTGTGGCATGTTGTGTTGCAGAAAGTCGTGCATCAAAAGTAATGTAATTGCTGTCACAGGAAAAGATATTTTATGTCTTGTATGTCCTTCTAAGGCAGGGACTATAGCTGCATAGACATTCATACATTGCTCTCATGCTGGATTTCATCCACAACAGTGTACCCTGCATTAAGCTCGCATTCACAGGGTACATTTTATTGTTCTTGTAACAGTTTAGTGCAATATTACATGCTTGTTCAGCTGTGCTTTGAGCAAGCTTCAATGTTTTCTCTGATGTACTATCCTAATTATTTCAAGAAATGAATTCTGAAGACTTTATTATACTTACATAAAATAAAAGTAGTTATGAAATATAGCCACTCGAGGAGGTTTATGACTGTAGTAATTTCCCATTTTCTTGCTTATTCTCTATGCATTTTCACACTAGTATAATGAAGATGAAGGAAAAGGTTATGCTCATCGTCAGAGACATTCATGGAGGAAAGTCTTCAGAGCAAATTAACATTTTTAGAGTCTGCTTTGGAGAAAATGATTTTCAGTAGGTATAAAGATAGAATGACAGAGTTCTGCAAAAGTCTATGAAAGCAAAAATGGGAGTTCAGATAATTTATTCCATTAAATCCTTTACTATATTGTATTACTGACTTGCTTCAGTCAAGTTTCTAAAACTGGCTTTCACAGAAGCAGAGCTTCTTCGAGTTCCTTCAGAGCTGAAGTCCCGGTTGTCTTCTACACCTGTACAATGCAACATGGAAAGCCTGGGCTCTTGTCTAGACTGCAATCCGGGTAAGCTTGAAGGACAAGAGCTCAAGTACTGAAGTTCAAGACAGTCATCTGTGAATGGAAAAATATAGCATTCCTTCAGACACAAACCCTGGGAAAGTTATTTTCACATTTTTTTTCTGAGTAAATGATGCAATATCTGTAATTCTCCTAGCAAAACTGTGGTAAAATACTTGGGAAAAAAAGGCCTTGGGAGAATGCTGATTCAGCATGAATTCTGGATAACAGGAGTAAAGCAAACTCAAACAGTTTCAGCATATGAAGAGCCTTTCTTTAAAAACAGGTTGTCTCAGAAGACACCGATTCCAACATAGGATGTTCCTTTGTGTGGAGCTCTGCAATTACTCCCTCAGTGAGGACTGCTGCCCTTAAAAAGCATGTGCTTTGCCGATTTGAAAAGTTATGGAAAAAAGAAATCTTTAAATAGAAAGCCAACTTGCTTTATTACTGTACCATGTAGCCAGATATCGCTCTTTGTTTTCCCAAATGCCTGTGCCAATACTCCCAAATGCCAATAGTTCTCCAGCATATTTTAGTGTTTGCTGTATATACACCTCTTGAAGACATATTGTTATAAGTACATAGAATGTCAGTATTTTTTGGAGAGGTATATTATGTTTTTTATGTACAGTTCTTACTGTAAAACATTTTTCCAGCAGTGAGTTATTTTTATATCTTTTATACTTCAGTCTTTCCATGCCTTCTTATAAAATTTTAACAAGAGCACTGCTACTCACTGTAATACATTGATGCTGGATGCCAACATAAAACCATTTTACTACTCACTGTTCTGAGTGTGACATTCACATTGGATGCTCCTGTTGAGGTCTTCCTGACCTGCTATTTGGCAGCATTTGTTTTAATGCTTCTCTGTTCTAGGCACAGTTGCCGTTTCTATGAGCTTATCTGGCATAAATTTGTTTCCTAAACATATGTCATGGAATTTGTTTTACAAGTGTTTGAATAGCAAACAAATTAAATGACACTGTATTCTATTGTTATTTAGCCCTTTAACAAACATCAAGGCATGTCCACATTTGTTAAGAGTACTTGTATATCTAAATTTGAATCATAATTTTTGTGTTGGATAACATCAGACCTAAACATAAATCTTCTACAAGGCTACTAAAATGCTGAACTATAAAATGAATTACAAAAACAGCCATTTTCTGACACCTAACTATTGAATGAATCCTGCCATATTTAATGTAGGGTATATTGATCTTTTGTAGTGCTAATTATTAAATAAGGTGGTTTTTAGGTGGTGCTATTTCAAATATCTTTCCACATTTTGTTACATCTACTCAATTATCTTCTTCAGTCACTCTTGTAGTCCTATATAAAAAATAATGTTTTGTTTGAGCCCTCTCTTCTGTAAAGTGATTTTGGCTGACATGAATTGTGTTTTAGTCTTTATTAATTGAATCTCATATCCATTTTTCTTTATTCTGCCTTGTTTTAATGTCAGTTTAGCAAGCCTATAATTACTTGGGTGAGATCACTTACCCTTGTTGAGTATCCGCTCAGCTCTAGCATCCTTCCAGGTTTTTTGGAACATCCTTCAAATTCCAGAGCTAGAAATATGCTCATCTAGATCTTTGTGCATGCAGATTAGCAAAGCCTCATAATTTAAAAATTATTTATACCCTATAGACAACTTCAGTTACTAATGAAAAAAAAATCACTTCAGGATCTTATTTTCTGTACCTCATTCTGCTTTCTTTTAAACCAATAACACATTAACACTTTTGCCTTTTCATGTTATTAAAAACATTGAAAATCCATATAGGGGTGAGGCTTGACCATTATCATGGTATCTTTTGTCACAAATATACTTTAAAAAGCTTTCATTCTACTTTTCTTTAGCTCTGGTAACTTTTTTTTTCCCCCCAAATTCCTCTAGCTTTCAAAAGCAATTTTCTTGCTTCGTTTACTCCTATGTCATGTATATTTATTTATTTATTTTTATTATGTAACATCTGTCTTCATTGGATATCTTCTTTCTCTTCTAAACAATCCCCGCCATTTAGTCACATCTCTGAATTTTCTTTTGATTGCCATAACAACCAGGTATATGTTTCAAGTTTACAAATTCTTTTAGACAGCTGAGATCTGTTATGATTACTGGCATAACCTGCAAATAGGTCTTGTCCCAGGTCTCATTGATCTATTGTCAGTCTGTGGAGGGAGGCAAGAAAGGCTGCAAACAGAGGTTACAGCAAGGTAATTGAGAGTGGGCATTGGTACAGAGACCTGCTTTTAAGGCTTTGTATGTAGAAGGGGATTGTTTGAAGCATGTAAGGTGTCTGAAGAGTGTCAGTTTTTGACATCACCTCATGACTTTCATGTCCCCAAATGCTGTGGTGTGGTTGACATCTCCAGAATGTACTAAGTCAACAGTGAAATAAGCAATTATGTTCCCTTCATCTTTTCTGTAATCAAAAAAAAAAAAGTAATAGCTCATTTTAGGCAGAGAACTTATTTTTGCTCTTGAACTAAGCAAATGATTTGTCTTCTATAATAAACTTTATTGTTTTGGACAAATTTCTAAATGACTCCCACTTAGACTACTGCTAAAACAAAACCCAGAAATGAATGTAGTAATTTGTCCTCCTCCAAGTACTCTCTCCACCCTCTGAATCTTCCTGAGTGAAGTGGTACTTTCTTTCCCCAAATTTCCATCTATTTTCCAGAATTGGCAAGCCAGACAGAATTCAGTCTTTATAGACTGTACATGAAAATACTGATGTAGACTTAAGACTTCGATATATTTAGTAAAACTACTTGGAACCTACTTGGATTTTCTAATGAGCCAGAGCTTCTCTGAGCCAATCAGTGCTTGCTAACAGGAGTGGAACAGGAACATATAGCCAGGAAAATTGTGTCTGCTGAGTATATACAGGTATTTTATAGTTATCAATGTCTTATTGCAAATCGTTCCCCGCTCGTTCCCTTTTCACCACACAGAAGGGACAGCCCACAGGCAGCAGCCCCTCGGCTTCAGAGCAGCAACTTGGTGCCTGCCCATCTCTGGCAGCCCCTCTTATGGAAAGGCGAAGGGGGAGATCGTGATTATAGCTATAGGAATAATACAGATAATACCAAATTTCCATGTAAAAATATAATTGCATGGCATAAACCTGTTTCTGAGAGCCAGAATGGTAGCAATAGCATGGGTGGCTTGTGTAAAGGCCCGTTTGCTCTTGTTCCCTCAGCATGGGGAAAGATGCTGTCCCATTTGGGTCTGTTAGCTCCTGGTCTACTGCAGCTATGGGAGCAGCGCCGGTGGCACAGCCTTACTCTGGTGCCTAATTTTTAAAACATCTTCAGCTCCCCTTAAAGGATCATAAAATGTCATAAGATCAGACCATAATCTCTTGCACTAAAGGGTTTGCCTTTAAACCAAATCTTGGCCTGTGTTTTAGGATCGCAGCTGCTTCCACCAGCCAATGATGAACACACTAGTATTCTTAGGGCAAGAGTGGAGCTATTTACTCTGGCAAACCCTGGCACAAATGATGGCTGACTATTTTTCCTACTATAAAAGAAGGCAAAGCTTCTTCAGACAGCGTTTCAAAGCATATAATTACTAGTCTTTTTTGAGTTGCCTTTCAGAGGAATCTGTCTTTTTCATATGGGGAGTTGAAGGCGCTAAACATAAAGAAATATTGAAATATACTGTATCTTAGTGCTGGGTAATTACCAAGTGATTTTCACTTGTAGTACTGACTTCAAAGTCTTTCTCATTTTACAGCTAGTATCACAGAAACAGAGCTTTGTAGTTTTACGAACTTTTTTCTCCTAGTTAAATTAATACTTTGTATTATTGAGTTGGGCTTTTGAATTCCTTTGGTATCAATTTTAATGAAGAAGTTTAATTCAAATTAGCTGAAAAGGAATGCTTTCATTTGAACATTTTGTTGCAATGTTATTAATGCTGTGTTCTTAGAGGCATTACCTTAGCAGAGGCTGTAAACATTTACAGTACACACCTCAGAATTAGCATAACTAGAGTGGAAGTAATTTTTCATTTTTATCACCCTCTGCTATGCTTCACTTAAGAGCAGTCTGTTCAGTGCAGCCTTGATGGATGAAGCAACACACTTGTAAATAACAGACATTTATACTGCTTGCTGATCAGGAAAGAAGCACATCATTGG
This sequence comes from Crypturellus undulatus, assembly GCA_013389825.1. Classification (NCBI taxonomy): domain Eukaryota; kingdom Metazoa; phylum Chordata; class Aves; order Tinamiformes; family Tinamidae; genus Crypturellus; species Crypturellus undulatus. The sequence goes on from VWPW01023369.1 coordinate 3,454,593, forward strand.
CACAGCCAGCTATCTATAACAGCTTTAGGACTTTGCTAATGCTCTCAGATCAGTTTTTCAGTTTGGGTCTAGAATGCTTTATTTGCAAAATGCTGGAAAATACCAGGGCTATTAAAAGACACCAAATTTAATTTTAGTTTTGACTTTTCTGCTTGACTTTCTACTAGAAGTATTTTCATGTCTACAAAACACTGTGAGAAAGCTTTGCTAGAAATAAATTTGAATCCAATTGCTAACTTTGCATTTCAAACTCATCAATATGTATTTGTACTTCCAACAACTTCTATCAGTTGTCTTGCCCAGTGAGAGAGAAATCTAGAAGTTACTATTCTATTCATGAAAGCTGATATCTCCAAGACTTGTTGACTAATTATAGATTACTAAAATACATACTCAGCAGTCTAATATATAAGGGGCAACTTTCAGGTGTGTTGAATATCCTTGTGTTTTCATTGACTGCTAAATGAGGAGAAATTCTTGACTGAAATATACTGAAAGGGATTAAGCAGTTAAAAAAAGGAAAATGTTATATAAAACTAATATTTTCTAGCTTATGAATTAGGAGAGAAAACAGAAAAGTCATGAAACGTATATGCAAAATCTCATGACCAAATCATGTCATAGCTGACCCGCTAAGGGAGGATTGTCTAGCCAATATCCAGCTGTCATTTGAGCTTGATATGGGTGATCCCATAGCCTTAATATGTTTCCCCTTAGAGTATGGACCGTATCTCTCTAATGCATTCCTAGAGAAATGTAAGGAAACCATGATCTCTCCCTTCAATGGGTCTTCTGGACTGCGGGAGTTTAGCTCATGGTTTCAGTGAGTCTTACAAAGGAAGTGAGTAGCTGTAACTCCCCAAGTTGTTCAAATAGTTGAGGATATGAGGTATAATGACAAAACATTGGTGACTTGTTCAGTATTAGACATCAAATTTGTCATGTTGGTAAGCAGAGTCATTGAACGGCCCTCAGCTTTGTTTCTAGGTCCTCTTTAAGGAACCTAGTTCTCTTCCTGCGGGGAGTCCAGAAGAGACTGTGAGGGAGATAGGTTATTTCTACAAGATTGGTGGTCAAAGGAATAGGGTCTGGGTGCCAGGGGGTAGTGATGGAAATGGGGAAACCTATAAATTCTTGGTGTTCATTTAACCTGCAATACTAAGCAATGGGCTGGATTGAAACCAAGGTTAAATATATGTTTATTCTTGACTCGTTGGAACAATTGACCTGATTGACAGCTTGCTTTCTTTGCATCAGCTTGTGTCTCTTTTCTCTTCATGGTGATACATCTGTGAGGCTTTATGATTCCTCCTCCCAGGCAACACAACACATGTGCATGCATATAAATTCTCCATGGCCTGTTTTGTAGGTTCATGTACTCTTACGGTGTGTTTTGGGAGGCGATCATGGTGACGATTCACTCTTCTCAAGAAGGATGGAAGTGATATACCAGAATGCAACTGTAGTGGATTTTTATGCTCCTCTGCTACTGGAATTTCTATTTTAAGAGTCTGTTACTTTCTACTGAATTTCAGGAACAGTAAGGGTACTTATTTGTTTTCAGGAATATCTAAGGGTTTTTTTTGTTTTTTTATTTCCAACTAAAGTCAAAATTTTTGTCTTCTAGAATTATATTGACCCAGAATGGTTTGGTCCCTTCACTCTGAAGAGTTGTTGTCATTCTCAGAGATTCTTGGTCTCATCAGTCATAGGTGTGAATTTTCCCACTTTGTTAACATATTTTAATCAAAAGTCTCCGGACAAAATTTCTAACTTCCTGGGCAGAGGAGGTAACCTCCTAATTTTGTTGTTTGAGTTTGGATTGAGAGCATAATTTTAAAGCAAATCTGCTCACCTCACTTCCTGTGCTTTGCTTCACATGGGTGAAACATTTGGTGAGACCGTCCCAGTGGTTCCTTTCTGGATCTTTTTAATTTTCTTCTGGATGAAACTGAGTTGGGAGATGTGCTTTAGTCGCAAATGGTCATTAGTTCAGTGACCAGGTAAGAGTAAGTCCAAAGTTTAAAAAACAAACCCAACACAACCCAAAACGTGTGTAGTGCAGGAATTACATTCTTCTCATCAATGGACTGACTTTTCAGATCTATTTTTCTGGTCTGCCTTATTCTGTAATTGGGCATAGCCCTCATGAGTCCGTGTTGAGTAAACCTAATACTTGCTCCACTGAAAGCAATATCCTGTCAGTCTAGATGCACTTTATTACATGCAGATTCTGAATCAACTCAATAGCTGCAAAAATCTAGTCGCATATTGGTATTAAAATAGAGATGCGTTTGTGCTGCATCATAAACACAATGAGGATGTATTTAGTTAAATATTAATAGGTTTAAATATTTAATACGTATATGTTAATATGAATATTACACTGCCACTAAGCAGAGTCATTGATATATTCATATCTTTTTCTGCATTTCTATTATCAGTGTTTTAAATTAGTGTTTCATTATGATGAGTTTTAAGGTAATGTGATTTATTAACCATGGATCATATGAAAGTTTGGGGTTCATAATAGTTTTATAATTAATCCATAAAAAATAATTTGGCCATGTATAATGGATTGTTAATTAGCTTGCTAACAGGGCTGTCATTTCCAAACCCGTTGCAGAAGGTGAGTATTAGGTTAGCTCTGTCTCATGGGGCTTCAGGAAGGCTTGTCACATCCTTTGTAAAATGTGTTACTGTCAGTCTTCTACTTATAAAGAGAACTCTTCTCTCTTGTGAAATTTTTAAAGATTATTATTGTGAAAGGTGATGATTTCTGTTATGCCATATCTGCTTTTTGGCACCATTTCTTGGTGCCAAATCAATGACTCCCCCCTCTTCCTCCATGTTGCATGGATTACTGAAAATATTTGAACAAAGAGGAAATAATTGAAGATACTAACTATATACTGGAAAACCTTTGCTGTACCCTGGGTTAGAAATTACCAAATAGCCTTTAAAGGAAGATACATTGATTCTCTCTGACAAGAAAATATTCAAGAAGTGAAGTTACCTTCATTGCATGGAAACAGTCAGTGTAGAATATTTTGCCACAAGTACTAAGTCACAAAAATTACAGTGAATGTTAATTTACTGATTCACATTTGTTCTGCACAGAGATCAATACATAGAGTATAACAGCAGTTTTCTACATACTGCACCCTTCAAAATGACAAAGTGAGATGTTGCCCCTTAAAAGAAGTCATTTTTTCATTATCAGTGTATTCTCCCTTCTCACCTACTTTTTTGATGATGAATATGTATGGTGACATTGAAGTAGTAGTATTAAAGCAACCTTAATTTGGACTGAACAGAAGTGAGGCAGTTGTCAATTTAAATAGTTCTAATTGATGATCCAGGGTTCTTCAGACTTTATGTTCTCATAACAATCATTTAACTGAAATGTAAATACATCATTCTTTGTGTCATAAGCAGACCTTGTGGCAGAATAGATGAAGTGATTAGTGTCATTTCTCTTGCTCCTGTAGTTATTGTCAGGGCTGGCCCGTTCATGGTGTTTGTGCTTTGTTATTGTCATGGCTATTTGAAACTGGGGAAGTTCCTTAAGCAGATATGAATGGATTTGGTCTCAACAGATAAAATACATTTATTCAAAAGAAATTTAATATATCAGACACTTTAGAAGATGCAATGCAAACTTACTTCATTTTATGGTGATTAATAAATATAGGAAATGAAAAGCCAGGAATTTTTGAGCCTGCTTTTTAAGGCTACGTTAGGTTATAAGTTTTGGATTCTTTCCTTAAAAGGAATATTTTTTAGAATTTTATTTTCCTGTTTTGCCTTCATCTTTTAAGAACAAGATTACTTTTAAAATTGCTTTCCCAAAGATTACTATAGTCCTCTAAAATGTGACGTATCCTTGAATTCTTTATGAGTTTCCAAAGAAATAGGCTGAAGCACACGTTTTTCAATCTTTTGTTAATAATAAGCGGAATTAAACACAATGAACTGCAGAGATGTAGAGTCATGAATTCATAGAACTAAACTTACTGTAAAATTGACTTACAAATGAAAATAAATGTAGGTCTCATACTCTGTTTTTCAAGGAAAAATCCGCATAATTCCAACCTCACATTTAATAGAACTATATTTTTTGTTTTTAAATGAAGGCTAATTAAAATGTGTGGGATAGGATTGCTTATTTTACAATTTGGCTGAAATCCTTGAAAAAATGACTTATGCTAGTGAGAGCTTGATGTCCCTTTATCCTTCAGTAATTATGAAATCTCCTCTCTCCAAATCTCAGGCTATTCTTGTGCCAATAAGCCAGGTGGGTTGTATTATTGATATTTAAGATGGAACCACTTTCCCTTTAATTGCTGGTCTATTAAACAAGATATACAAGTTCAGGTTTGCTTAATATTCTTAAAAGATTAACTGTTGGCATAGATCTGCAAATTCCTTAGGACTGTTGTTCAACAAACTGAACATCTCAGTAACAATCTTTATAAATACAGTAAGTTAACATGAGGTGGGAAAGTGGGTCCAAGTCTCTCTTCACTCAGCACTTGGGCCAAAAATCTCTGCTGGCTTCCTTCATGGCCCCATCATTAGTGCTTCTTGTGCCTCAGACACAAATACCCGTGAACCAGCACTCTTACCTGCCCGGAGAGACTGCCCTCCCATCCACATGGTGCCCATCGCGGGAGCAACTTGACAGGTTGTACTGAAACTAAGCACATCCAACTGAGATTTTACTCTTTGTATACTACAGCAAGTCAAAATGCCTTGTTGTCTTTTCAGGCTTTAGATTAAAAGCCTTGCCGGGGACCCAGAGGCTGTATGTAGATCCATGGTAGTCCTCTGCAAAGGAGGAAACACAAATCCTCCTTTTTTAGACTACATTTTATTTACTCTATTTTTCATAGTTACTTAATTTTAATTAAATTATTAATCATAAATGGAAATCTTAAATTAGATGCTCCAGTCTTGTCAGCTGTTACGCAATTCCTACAGGAAAAGGACAGGAGACTGCATTGTCTAAAAGTATTTTGGTATGTAGGTTATCATAAAAATAGAAAGTAACTGTTTTCATTGTAACCTAAATACATAATTATGTAACTTTCAAGGCTGCTAAAATGTAGAAACGTCTTTCCATATTATACCTCGCTGAGTAGATGATGAAAAGCTACTCTGCAGCTTCTAAATCCTTGTGAATATGAGACATGAATTTATGAGGAAGCTAAGAAGGCTTTTTAAAACCTCTCTGCTCTCTTCCTTCATCAGTGCATTGACAGTATGGATGACAGAAGTGAGTGAGTGCGTGGAATGGTTAAAAAAAAAAAGAAGATCCAAGACTCGGAGGCAGGGAATTATGGAGGAATTATATCAAACCAGCTTCTTGACATTGAGAATGACATGGAGGAGGCCGGAATAGGAGGTTGGGTGGTAGAGGTCTGATGTGGATTTGATGTAGTGCAAGGATTTCAAAGGATGAGTTAACATGGACTTGAGGAAGGGGATCGTTCTGTTAGGATACCAAACATTCATGCTAGAAAATGATTTATATTATCTTATATTCATTCATTACTCCGTATTGCACCACTTCTCTTACCTCAGGCATCCAATTTCTCTCTAATATTTTCAGAACGTTAGGTTACAAGGTCAAAAAAAGAGAGAGAGAAAAAAAAACACTTTTGTGCTGTCTGCTATGAACTGGGAAAAAGACCAGATATTTCTGTGTCCAGAGCTAATGTATTTTTAAGCCCTCTCTGGTAAGTCTTCTGTATTTTCCTTATCCATACACAATTGGACAGAAAAAAGCTTTCAGTCCTTTTTACATGTTTCTCCAGCAGACCCCCCACATTTCTACTTTGGCAGATTGTCTGACCTTGTCCTCTATATCAATCATAGCCATTTTTTTTTTAATACAATAGAGGCAGGGGATATTGAACTCTCTGGTGCATCTCTTTGTTACTAAGTCCATTTAATATCTAATCTTCTTCCTGAACACTTGCTTTGGGATATATTTTAGGTATGCCTGCACAGCACCCATCTTGCAAAAACTGTATTTCATATTGAAAAGGTCAGCTTCCACTCTATCGCAAAGGTAAAATGGGCAACATTCCTCATTAAACTACAAACAAACAAACAAACAAACTCTACAATTCTCTCTCAGCCTACCTGTCTTTACTATGTCAGTAGAGCCTGGGGAGGATGGGGCATCATGACCTTGGGTTCTGCTCTTTCCATGCACTAGGCAGTAAAACTGGAAATGCAAAGGAAGACAAAGCTGCTCTCAGTGTGGCCATGTCTGCCTTGGGTAGACATAGATTGAAAAGTATTTATGAAGGATTACTTTTTTCCTTTCTCTGAATTATTAATTTCTGGAGTCACTGAATTGTTTAAAGTTTCTGCCTTCTTACAACGGAAACAATAACTAGAGGTATGTAATGAGGATATGTACAGTAATCCATTTGTAAATAGAGCATGTGTATGGTATAATCCAGATGGATATAGAAGCAAAAGATGGATTATTTACATGCTTCATTTATACATGACTATGTATACAAACCATATTCTGTTTTAGTACACTGCTAACAATACACACACATGTTCTTTTTGAGTAAACAGTTGTAAGTTTGTGTAAGTTGAGATATTTGAGCAATAGCAGATCATGGTCTCCAGGATGAAATATTGGTGTCAACTAAATTATAGCCTGCTTTCCTGTGAGAAAAGTGAATGAGAAATGAATGAAAAACTTTGTGAAGTAAGTTGCAGCTTGGTAAGAAGACACGACCAATGCCTGCTATTACTTTTCTACAGGCTTAGAGGATGGCTTTGCTGATGTAGTATGTTGCAAACATCTTAAAGGGTTTTTGCAAGGTTAAATTTAGAGTAAAAGAAGAAAAGACAATAAGCAGTCATCTCACAAACAGTCCCTTTGTTCCTACATTGAGGTGCTGACTCTAATATCTACAGAAACTCCTGAGGCTGAATTTTTTTATGTATTTGAAATACAATTCTATTTCTGGGCTTCCCAATGAATTTCCACCCTTTTAACTTTGTTGCAAAAAGACATAATTTTGCTCTTCAGTCTTATGCACTGCTCATGTAGTCATTACCCTTTAGAGAACTTGTAAGTTCTCTTTGTAGCTACTTTAATGATTCTCATAATGTTACTAAAGGCGAAAATTGTGGCAAATAGTACAGAAGTAATGATTTAAAGTTATAACGTGACTTTTCCTTGGGGATCCAATTTGGGTCCAGATGGCAAATGCTGTTTAAGCCCTTTCATGAATTAGAGAGAGTCATTTTAATTCTTGTAAACAAGAGCTCAAAAGGGAAGTGAAATGTGTTTGTATATTTCTCCATACTTGCTCTGATGTTTTTTTAAGCAAATATTTGAAAATTCTAAGCGTGTTCAACTTCACTGCCTCTGAGAGCAGTACAGTTTCCCTATGCATGGAAAGCAAAGGGTTTATATAGTTCCCTTGTGACTTGCCTTGGGGTAGCATCACAGCTAACCAGGCTACCAGAGGAGATCATGTCTACTAGGAGGTCTCGTCCTTGTGTTCCTAATGGAGAGGTGTGTTAGGCCTGTCCCGAGCCAGGCTGACATCTCAGCCCTGATGAAAGGCCTGTATTCTCCATGCTTTCTCCTCAAACTTGTTTCTCCAGCCCCTGGTTAACAGAAGAGGGTCTGATTGCTTCCTCGTACCTCACCTTCTTCTTGCGAACACAGCCCCTGCTCTGTGTGAATTTTCATTACCAAATAGGAGGCAGTACCAGTATTAAGTGTTTGAGACCATAAAATTGTTCATTATATACACCTATATATTATTATTATTTTTAAGGGCTTCTCTCTAAGATAAGGACAATTTGGAGTGATATTGACTTTGATACATTAAAATAGAAATTTATTTCTTTTAAATGGTTTCTATCTGCCTTTCTAAAATGTTTCTACTGGCTTACCTTGGGGTTTTGCCTTCCCTTTTTTAAAATCAGAATTTCAGCATTTTGGTGTTTTCAAATAATGGACCAAGCCTGTAGCCTGGATGTAGACAAATGTTCTGTGGGGCTGCGTCAGAAAGAAAGGGATGTTCTGCCTGCGACCGTCACTTGATGCAGAAGTGGCTGCTCTGATGCACTCATTCAAAGCTGGTTCCTAGCTATTCTTAGCAGCTGAGCAAAAGGCTAGTGAGAGAACATACAAGAAGCTGCTATTCCTGTTACAGCCCAGGTTTTAAAATGTCTGTTCCACTCAACCTTGCCTTTTAGGACGACAGCATTGGATTTTTTGATTGCAGCCCAGATTATTCTCTCCTGAAAATATTCCTATGGATGACTTTTAAACTGAAGGTCTATATTTAAGCTTTCTGGAATGTTTGTATTGTCTGTTCATGCTTACTGTGGTTATTACTGTGGGATGTGCACACTGTTATTTCTACCTCACTGTCTTCGTGCTAGGAGTTGTTATTCCATGTTCCTAAAAGTTGTCACTTCAGAAGAGAGAAGGAATCTAATTACTAATCATGAGACTTAGGTTTTATATATATAATTTTCTTTTGCTGCTCCAGTCCAAGATAGATAATCATCAGAACATTTTAAAACATTTACTATAAATATATACTTTTATTTTTATTTACTATAAATATGTTTATTAAAATAATAATTCCTATTTCCTATATTTCTCAAATTCTCTCAAAGAAAGATACACTCAGAGGACTATAGAAAACCTCTAACATTAAGTATGGTTGGAAATCCAGGGCAAAGATGTATAATCCTGACCAAACCTTTGAGAGTTTGGACATCTGTGATTTCAATTTTGCTGTCTCTAACTTCTTCCTTTATCTCATGTATATACTTTTTTTTTTTTTAAATCTCTTTGTGATAGAGCTCACTAATTTGTCTTAGTTTCTGATTGATCTTGCATTGATTTTCTCTATTGTAGTTAGGGCTTATGGTGTTCTATAAATGTATTTTTCCACTCAGAATAACCTGTATTGCACATGCCTTCGCCTTCCAAAGCTAACAAAAGGGTCAGTATGGATTCAGTATTCGGAATGGATTTGCAGGTTTTCTTCTCTGAGAATTTTACAATAATTTTAGATAGATGGTCTTTTGGAGGAATGGAGGTGGTTTTGAAATACAATCTATGTGCAAGCTGTAGTGCTCTAATAACTATTATTGGACAACAGTAACTGTTAGTAAATTATCCCTGTAAAGAAAAAATTCTGCATTAAGCTCCTGAAAGGACAGCCTTATTCTGTCCACTAGTGACAGAAGACAGATTCAAAATCTAGGCAACATTACGAGGAGATGCAAAGCCTTCCTTACTTTTTGTAAATAGTGTAATAAAAAAGAGGAAGACCAAGGTGTATTTTTAGCAACTAAAAATTGAGCCTGGTTTCTCAAACTGAAAAGACACCATAATCTTTTTTAAAAAGGAGATAATTCTGGTTTAATTAGACAGATTGAAAAAGATTCTTTAATCAAACAGTTTTGGACAGATTGTTTTCCATGACACTAACTCATCCTGGTTTTATACAACAGAAGTAATGGGATAGAGAGCCAAATCTGTTATTTATGTGGAAATAAGGATGTGGAGCTGACTTACGATTTATTTTATAGTTTGCCTTTTATAGAGCCTCCTGCCGTGCTCATTTCCCAGCTAGAGAGACCTTTCACAACACGGCTGTGTGGTATTTGGTGGAAGGGAAAAACAGAAGATTTGCATATGGTATTTATCTAACTGCGTCTCATTCTGACCTGCGCAGTGTAAAGTCAATGGCCTGGAAAAGCATTTTAGCATTGTCTATAAAACAGGCTGTGAGAGAAAAGACAACGTTGACGTAGAAAGGCTTGTAAGGCTAAAAATGGTTCTGACTAGTTCTGTCTCTGCTGGGCAGAAGTTATTAAACTTGACCCTAGAAAAATATGTGGCTAAATCAGAGTGGTAGAAACAGTTTGATGATGAGATTCTGAAAAAAAAATCTGAATATTCATATGGTGCCTATGAGCCACAGTGATGGTCAGGGGTGGCCTTTTTCTATCTGCTGATTGAGTGAATCCATAAGTTCGTATTCTACAGGTTTTACATGGAATAGGAGGCAAGTTCTGGATTAAAAGTCAAAGAGAAAGAGCAGAATTGAGCAATCCTGACAACTATTGTAGCCTTGGGTGTTAATGTGTCAGCCCTGGGATCTAACCACTGTGACCGTGCAGCGACGTGAGTGATTTTAGATTTTGCATGTGAGACCTTTTTCACAGAGGTCAGTGAGTATAACAGGTGCTCTGAATATTTAAGAGGGACAGACCAGGAGAGACTTTTATACATCAGTTTATGTGAAACAGATCTTGGTAGTTCTGCTAATAATCCCCGGCTTAAATGCAGTGTCTTCTAGATAAACTGTTAGTAACTGTCTAGTGTGTCTTTGGAAGAGTGGTCTATGTCAGTTTATATGACTAAGCACAATGTATCAAATAAACATGTGTTCTCACACAGGTAGTCTCCAGTAATTCAGATGACTGACTGTATAGCTAGAGATGAGGAAATGGAGAAGGGAGTAAGTGCGAAAGATCTTAATCTTGACTTTTTTGAGGAGAGAGGAAGAAGTGGGAAAAGGACAGAGCAAATCAAATTTTTGAGATGTACCTGGCTAGTTAGTGGATTATGGAGTGCTCACCTATCACCAGTTTAGCTTTGGCATAAAGAAAAGGATACCCTGGATGGACTCCTGAAAAAGCTCACTTCCCTGAAAGCATCTCGCTACTGAGAAAAATCAATGATTTAAAATCTGTTTATGCTTAAGTACTGATCACAGCATCTGGAGAGCAGATGTATTTACTGCCTCGTTCCTAAAACTTACATCTGCTTTCTGAGATGGTCTTTGGAACATTTTATTCTACTTTGATCATAGCAACTTTTTTTGTTTCCTGAAGAGATGTGGAAAGAGCAAGACAGGTTGTTTTGAATTAAAAAGTGTGACTGTTCATGGATATAAATCTTAAATCTGCCTGAAGAAAGGGCAAAAAGGATTTCAGGGTTGTGTTACCTCAGGAGAAGAACAGAAAACTTTCTCACCCTGATGCATGTGGCAGAATTCTCAGATGCCCTTTTCTTCCTTTGATCTATAATCTACTGAACAGGTACCTGGCAATGCAAAATCATTCATTGTAAAACAGAACTGTCAGGCAATGTCCGTCATTTGATTCATATGCTCTATCTAGTCACGCGTGTCCATTTACTTTCTTGTCACATGTCAGTGTTATCTTTACTGAAACAGTAGCTGCGGTTTTTCCTGCAAGTGAGGAATCTTTTTGTTAGACTCTTTACAAACATATCACTGAAGATGGCTGACAGGATTCCAACAGGAGTAGGTTTTTATTCTTTAAAAGTATAGGGATGCCACAGTTGCTCCAAGCAACCTGTTCTAGCCTTTTATGTTCCTTAAAACTAGGAAGATTTTCCTAATTATTAAAATGGCTGGAAAAAAATTGACATTTCCCAGGGCTAGAGCAGACAGATGCCAGTGATCGCTCTTTCCAGTTTGAGTGCTCCACTGATGCCCACTGTCTTGCATGTGCCTTGTAGTAGTGCTATTTATGCCATGTTTCCTTAACCAGCTTATAAGAATATTCTGCAATGTGGTGTCAAAGACACTGTTAAAGTAAAGATATATAGTATATACAATATAGTCTGGCTAGTTGCCCTGTATCGTCTTGAAAGCTAAAGAGCAGAAAATTGCCTGAGCAGTTCCCCATTCTCCCTCTTACAGCCCCTCAAGATAGGATCAATAATACAGGGCATTTTCCCCAGTTTTAAAACCTTTGTTGATTCACAGTAATTTCCTCACTTCTACTTAATGGGCAGCATGGGGCAGTCCTTTCATAGATTACTGCCTCTGTGTACCTCCTAGTACTGGTTCATTTCTTGGTTTGTAGAGAGAAAAATACTGTGTAAATGACTGAAAGAAATAATTTAGAAAACCAAGTCAGCTTCTTAGACAAAAGCATTACTCCTTTTAAGGAACAGACAATGTATATGAATGCACTGTGCTGAACTGCCTAGCTGCTCTTCCTTTGGCTACTGTGTTTTGTTAGCAATGAAAAGCACTATAGTTGATGAACACTTCTTATCAGAAAACAGCAAGCACTTCAGCAGAAGAGAATTTGACATACTGTATTAGAAAGGGTTTTATCATGCTCTTGATAAGCTAGAGAGGAAGACAATATTTTTGATATTATAAAAATTTCATATAAAAGTAATTTTTATTGGAAAAAATCTCATATTTCAAATGCAGGTACTATCATAACCTTCCATGGGCAAGCACACAATTTGTGCAGCAGTCAACAGGCATGTATCATTTCTCTGAGGTTTCAAAATACACTGAAAAGTAAGAAAATGGTCGTCTTCAGCAATTCTCTGTCTCCATCTATCCTGCATATTTTTGCCCGCTGTGATAGATTTTGCTCTTAGCTCTTTGTCTTCAGCCCTGAAAGCCCCTTCTCTGTACAGCTTATCTTCAGCCAGTCTTCACGTTTGAACATTGAACAGAGCTTCCAAGTTGTCTGAATTTCACTTACTTAATTGCATTGATGAATAAGAAACATCTTCTCTATTCTTTCTCACTATATCAATCCAGCACTACAAAAGACATGAAAATCTGTATTTGACTTCAAGATACATTGAATAAACTTCATCTAGTAAGTATCTATCAAGTCAACAGATAGATGTTATTTATTCAAGTAATGGCAAAGACTGTGGGTTGGATGTGGCAGGGTTTTCGGAAGATACAGAGTCAACAGTAAATACAAGGTACAGTGAGAAACTTGGGAGTGAGCAAAACAGTAAATGCTGGTACTCATTCTTGCATTCTTTGGCACTGCATTCCTATTTAGAGAACTTCTCTTGCTTTCTCCTTGCCTTTTCTTGTCAACCATATATCTTCAAATCATAGAAAATCGAATTTACCTAGAAATGGAATTTATGATGGTCTAGAGTTTGACTTTTTATTTCTAGAGCCAAAATACAATGAAATTGTTAGACTTTTCAGCCGAAAGCCTTTGAGTCCGAGAACCTAGCAATAAAAGATATTATTTAATTCTGTGAATATGCAAGACATCTCATCTGAGTTTATTAATGGACACTGAAGTCCATGGCAATTTCAGTTTTGGGGCACACTGAAAGTTATATCCACTCTGTGAAATTATGATCTAGTTCAGTTTGAGACATTTATAATTATAAATTATAATATATAATTATTATATGTAATTCTTCTATAATTATGAATACCTCTCTTTTGACAGTAACAGAAAGAAATTCCCTTCATCCTTCCAGGCTGGTAGACCATATATCTCTTTGTGCCAATGCTTACATTCACAGTGACACAATCCATAAATTGTTTGTCTCCAGCTTTCCTTTTGTTTAGACACAGGAAAGTGTTCAGATGATCAAACTTTAAAGCAGGTTAAAGAGAAGAGGAAGAAAAAAATGTTAGTAAGACCAACATTTCCTCCTCCTCTTCTGTGTATAGAGATTGGTTGAGAACAGTTAATTTTGAAGTGAATGCAATGCATACCTTAATGGGAAGATTGTGTAGCCATATGACTGAGCTTCCTTACTTGACTCAGGAGTGCATACCTCCCTGGCCAGGGTACACAGATCAGGAGAGAAGAAGAAGAAAGGCTTTAGCAGATGAACATGATTTTATATGTGGTGAGTCTCTGACAAAAACTGAGAATTTGTCTTTAGAGGGGATGGAGGACAATTTAGAATCAGCTCTTCAGTAAATTTTGGAAGACATCAGTTTATTGAAAATGTAACCTTCTGAAAAATAGAGTCTGCCACAAGCCTTCCTTTACCATAAACTGTATTATTTTAGCCTGAATCATGATCACTCATGTTTAAATTAGATCCTTTCTTCATACTATCTCTTTTGAACATACATTAACATTTCAGATCAGAAGCTCAGAGGCATCTGGGTATCTGATCAAAGCCTTAGCATGAATATACAGTTACAGCATTTTACAATATGTAAACTATACAATGGTCCAAAACTCTATGCATTAGGAAAAAAAATAGAGGTTGGCAAGTGTCTTGTTTCAGTTGTTGTCCTCCCTTAATTTAGAGCTAACAGTTGACAGGAACAGCCTTTACTTAAACAGTTTCACTGATCTACCCAGACATACTACCTTTCCCCACAAAGCTTGTCCAGCTTGTAGCTTTTGAATGTGACTAATATTTCTAATTATTTCAGTTCCTATTGGGAGTTTTATTTCTGGTCCGACTTCCCTAGCCTTGCTTGTATGAATGTGCTTCTCTGAGACTGGGTCTGAAATCAGTGGGTTGATAAAATACTTGTGTTATGTGCCCTATTGGAAGCAACAACCTTACTGAAAACAACAGATACTAAATAGGTATATTTAGATTATCACAATGTCTAATTATAGTAGAAAATCCCAAAGGAATAAAACAAACTGTGGATTGTTTTGCAGCAATTTAATATGTTTAGGGGAAAAAGCGGTTGCAACCTCAAATATTTTCACGCTTTGCTAGAAACAATGTAAGAAGGCTGAACAAAACTACATCACAGGAAACTAGAGATAAAGAGTAAATAACTGGATTATGGATATGAGAAGATTATTTTCCCACACTGAGTACCATGTCCTCTGGCTGAATTGTGAAATCATTTAGTCAGACAACATTCTGATACCTTACTGAAAATGTCTTTTAACCATTCCTGCTTTATTTGTATTAATATTTCAGCAGAGCAACTTGCAGTAGAAATGTTTTCCCTTCACTCTAATGATCGTGTGGTATGTGTTTCTTAATCTTCTCTCAGGAAGTATGCAAAATATAAAAATAATTTGAACAAAGTACCTACATTTATTTTATAGAAAAAAAGTCAGGCTAACGGAGATTTAAATATTCATGGAAAAGATGAAATGTTCTGTTGGCTAATGTTAATGGCTAATATGTTTTAAACATATTAATAAAAAAATCTTATAAGCAGACATACAAGACAAATGGTAAAGACTCAATTAATGGGAGAGGTTTAGCTCTATAAAGGGATAAGTATAGAAAAAATAGCAATAGTTTAGAACAAAATAGCGTCTTCTCACAGGTGAAAATCCTTATTTTAGTATGGGCATCCTATGGAATTTATAGGTAATACAGAATATGAAGAAGGAAAAGATATATTTGTTTTAGATTTACTGTATATATGTATGGCTACGTATGAAGTTGCAAAGAAATCCCAGAGGCTTAGAGAAGAATTATTGCAAATCACGACTGGGTCTTGGTGATTGGAGGTCTGTCTTGTGGACTGTCGACCTCATGGACTGTATTTGCCCATCAGTTACATTAGACATATTTTAACTCAGAAGCCTGATGCCACATCAGATGCACATGTGTGCATGGCTTGTGCTGTCTTGAAGCTGTTAGAAAGTAAAACTCTGTAATGTGGGCAGAAGGGAGGTACTACAGTGAGATGAGAGGGAGGTCTAGCATCTTCTCGGAGCCCCAGAGGAATCCTTCATCGCCATCACAGGTCAAGTTGGTGGGTTTTTTTTCTCCCCCTTTTGTTATTTGAGCCTTTTAAATGCATGTTTTCAAGCCTTACTCTGTGACCACAAAGGTTGTAAGTATTTTTTTCTCTCTTGTGAAAGTTGAGACTCCCACATTATCACAGATCTCTAAGGTTTTAGACTCTCCAAGGAAACTCAAAGTTTCTGAAGCTTATGACAAAATAGTGAGAATTAATAGCTGTAGAAACCCTGTGCATGGAAGGCTGGTGCTCAGTTTACAACATATGGCAGATGGTTAGGAATGTGTGCTGCTTTACTATATATTTTCTGTAATATTTTAGACATAATATGTGTTGTTATTGACTCTCACTTTGTATATGTCACTTTGGATATCTAAGATTCACATAAGTTTGTGTTTTGCAATGATATTTGAAAAAACTTTCATCTATGCGATACCTTTAATTGGGTGTTGCTACCGTAATGACATGGCTCAGGAGTGCTTGAGTCTGTGCTCATCACTTAGCTTTGAAACAAGCTAAGGCAAAGCTGAGAATAAATACTACACTGTCTAGTCATTCCACAATTCATAAAGCTCAAACATATCAGGATTTCTTTTTGTATTTCATCGTGATTTTTAAAAGGAGACAGATATTTTTCCCTTTATATCCTGTACATTACTGGTTATCCTTTTTCTTGCTATTTCTCAATATATTGAGATAATATAATTGCAGCAGCTGTCATGATTTTGAGATGTTAACCTGTCTTTCAGACTTATGTTAAGGGACACTGAGCTAACTGATATAATACATTGCAATTCTAGGTTGAAAAACTAATTAGAATGCCAAAAAATGAATGTGTAATGTTTTCTTTCTAGAGCTGGATAGAAATTTGCCTGCAATAGAGTTAAGCAAATAATTTCCAATGAATAATTGATTTCAATGTCACCTTTTTGTCTGTTTATGAATTATCCACTGGCTTATTACAGATTTCACTGGATTTATTCAGTTTTTCCCTTTTTTAGTGATTGGTCATTTCTTAAGCATTGTGTGTGAATACAGGCAGATACATGCAATGTGTGCATGTTTCTTGAATCTGATGACTCATGTAGCTGAATGGTTCTGTGAAAAGCAGAAATTCTGTAAAGAAAAAGTGCAAAATATGTTTGGCAGATATTTCTGGATTTTAGCTTCACAGACAGAAAAAAGATGAGTGCTATAAGCACTAGTATTTCTGAAGTACTCAAATGTTCCTGAGAAACTGATCACAAGAGGATCCCAAACAACTAAGAAGAGATTTTACATCTGTGCAGATTTGGTAAACAGTGTCTTTCTGCTTCTCACTCAATGCTAATTCACCCCTCAAAGCCATCAAAACACATGCTCGTGGTTTTCTGCTTAAGACTGGGCCTGCAGAGATAGAGGCAATGAATGAGAAGAGAGCATAATCTCCTTCATATATAAAACAATTTAATCAACATGATCCTTACTTTGCAAAATAGGATTGCAGATGGCTCTTGAATTCATTCAGTGAGTGAGGTTAGGTAAAAGGCCTTGCTGCTTTGTGTGGGTTCAGAATCAGGGACTGACCCATCTCGAGCATGTGCTGCACATCAGGGTGCTCTATATGCCCACGGGATATTTACTAAAGGGCAATTTCACCAACAGGAAGGTGTGCAGCCCCACTGGCTCCAGGAGCATCGACCCCTTTGCTGTGTGCACTGACAAAATCAGATAGCTTCTCTGTGCTCAGCAAGGCTACTTAAAGGGTATTGTGACCCCTAAGTAATATGGCAGCTGGTGCTGAATGCAGATGCCAAATTCCTGGATGCACATGCTAAATACAGATAATTCATGGAGCTCCTAAAAACAGCTTGTTAGGCACTAACATGACTTGATTTAACTTTTCTTTTCCAGTATTGCTTTAAAGGTAATTATTATTACATTTATCTGCAAGCTGATAAGAGATGCTGATTGACAGGCAGCATCACTCTCTCTTCTCTTATTATTAATGGCTTTAACAAAATGAAAAATGGCCTTGTATTGGCTAACAACCTACATTCACTAATTCTAAAGCAAGCAGGGGCAAGATGCATTAGCATGTTAATAGAAGTTTGCACCCTAAGGTTCTGGCTTATCAGATATTAAGAATGCATTAGCAGTTCACAAACACTGATGGACAGGGTTTGTTAGCATGCTAATGCTACCTGAAAATGTGAAAAAAGCTATTGCTGTATCAAGCATTAAACTGGGTGTCAGTGAAAGAATATTTTAAACATGAGCTTCTCAGCTTAGGGAGCTTTACCTGTAGCTCTATTTGATATAGGATGACTGCAGCATTTTCAAAGATGATTGATGATTTTAACCATCTGGAAACTAAGATATGTATCTGAAATCTCTATTTAAAGGGACAGCTTTGCAGAGATGCTTAGCATTAGATTAGCCATCACTCCTCCAAAATGAAGACACTTGAAACCACTAGCCATTTTCGACTAAAAGCTAGGCAAATTTCATCACTTTTTCAGCTTATTCACTCAGGATTTTTTTTTTTGCTTTGTTTCTGCATGACTTCCTAAGAAAGCTTCCCAACTTGATCTCATATATTGCATTTTCAGTGCGAGAACATGTGACTCAGGCTATAAAGTCAAGGTATGTGACTTTGAATTAAGTTATATTTTAGGCTTGACTTGTTGGAGAACCATTTTTTTGCATAGCTTTCAACTTATTTGGACTGAGTTTCATTTTGTTCCAGTCTAATTGAGTGAAGGGGTTTGAATACATGTAAATAAAAATCAGAAAACATATTCCCATGAAACGGGGTGATATGAAACTTCTGAGTTTCTCAAAGCTTTCATGGATGACAGCTCTATTTGATAGATCTAGGCTCTTAAAGTAAATTCAATAGATATCTTATGTCAAAACAGGCAGATTTAGCACTCTTGGTATTGCTCTTTATTTTTTCCCTGCACTTTTGATTCATAGTGCACCTATAGCTAGAAGCTGACAGACTTTAACTTTCACAGTCACGTGCTACACTGAAATACTTTTGATGGGTTTATGTTAAGGTGACAAGGGAAAATGACAATATAAAGCATGAGCCCTGGTATGATTTTTGTGTACAATTGTGTGTATGAAAAGATTTAGAAGACTAGCAAGAAAGCTGCAAGGAGCACCTCTGGAGTTGGTACATCTTAACAATATGATTTACTTTAAGAATAATAATTCAGTCGTGAGATTGTTTATCTAGATTAACAATTTCACTTGGCATGTCTACCATAATTTAAAGTTAGCAAAGTTCTTAGTACTCAAGTGTGGTAAGGCAATTATGCTTGGCATTGCCAACAAACCAGGCAGCTCACAACCCCATTTGGTGAATTCCAGTTGCCTTTTAACAAGTCATCATCATACAGTCTTCATCTTAATGTTTGCAAGTCTCCTCGCCCCCAAGTAAAGGCTCCTGGCATATTCTGCAGTTGTAATTTATCATACAGTACTTCAGATCTATAGAGGTGAGGGTCGTACTTAATCTTGACACTGTTGTGAGTGCTTTTATCTGTGTGGTGTTTTGGGGTAGGCTTCAGTCCATGATATTTTTCCCCTTGGACTGGGCTAATCTGATCAACTGCAGTTGGCAAGGTTCACATGGGGATAATATGGCAGTATTTTGAGGAGAGTTCCCCTGCAGGCATCTTCTCCAAGTTTTCAAATACAGTGGAGTACTTGCAAGCAAAACCTGATCTAGACTTGGGAGAGGTGCAGTCGTGCTTGAAAGGAGCAATGACTCTATTTTTTCCAGGCCCTGTGAACCTCTGGGATTTCTTTTCACAATTCTGTAAGCTCATCTGCTCCACCTATTCTAGCTGAGCTCTCCCCAAAACTGAATTGAGTGTCTGAATTTGCCATCTGTAACTGGCGAAGCTCCTTTGGACAATTCAGGCTGGGGGTGAAGGTGAATCTTCATCCAGCATGGGACATGAGGGCTGGTGGCCTCTGCAGTGTAAGCAGCCGCTTTGAAACTAAGCAGCACAAACCACTTGTATCTGATACAGCAGATGTCAGTAATGCAGCAGGTTTGTGGCCATGTCTTTACCACCTGGGCCGTGGTACTCTCCGTAAGAACATTCATAGTGAGTCTTCTCCAAAGTGTTCAGTACTAAGTGTGGTGAAACAGTTGCAACAACTGATGGGATCAGTCTCCACCATTTTGTTTTGTTTATGCTTTGTAAATAGACCTTGGATCTCCTTAATTTGTTTGCCATTTGCTATTGACAGGATGTATCGCAGGAACAAGTTTCAGTCTGTGCAGGCAGTGTTTATTGGCTGGGTGGCTACTCTGTATCCTGCCCTCAGTGATCGGGGATTAGTCACTTGAGTTCTACAGTTTTGGTTGACTGTTCCTGTTGAGTTAAAAGCATGAGGTCAGTTGCTCTCTTGAGAAAGAAAGGGAAGTGCTTTTGGTGCCACAGTGTTAGAATCAAGACTCTCACAGGATAATAGGAATTGCTGGATGCCAAGTTAGCTTCAAGCTCTGCAGACTTCCCTGGCAATGAAGATGAACTGCCACTAAATGCAGAGGGGGGCATATTCCTGCATCCATTTACTCCCTTCCACCAGATGGACCCTGAATGTCTGGTCGAAACAAAACCAATCCTTTGCAATTATATTTGTTGAATGAGGATGGGGCAAATAAGAGAAGGGATATCTCTTTTTTCAGAAAAGCTGAAAAAATAGCAGAAGAAATCTATACAGATGAGGAAAAGAGACTGCTCAAGAAATTAAACTGTCCTCCAGGGCAGTCCCTTTCTTCTCTTTTCTACCTTCCCCTCTTCTGTAGACTTGCTCTAACACTTTGATACTGCCTGAGTGGGTAGGTTTTGGCTGTATGTGGCTTCCATACAGCTGAGTGTTATTACCTGAAAAATCATTTATGCTCCTTTTGCAAATATCGCCTTTCACTGTAAATGATACCCTGTCTCTAATATCTCTTATAAATAAGCTAGGGAGTAAAATAGAAGACCTATTGACTGAGTTTGTTTGCACAAACATAGCCAATATTATTCAGACTATTTTTCAATTTAATTTTAAACCATTTTTGTAAATGTATGCCAAGACTGTGACTGCACCAGGTCTCTTCATCTTTAAAACAAGCAAACTGATCTAGATAATATCCGATCTCTCTTTTCTATGGCATTGCAAAAGAGTATTGAGTGTTTGAAATATGCAGAAAATGTTTCTGTAAATGGCTGGTGGATTATGATTTTTTTTTGGCTGATGTACTATCAACATTTTTGCACTGTTACATGAATATCCAGGTTAAGTTTAAGTATTATTAAGTATGCTTGTGGTAACTGTTTGCCTCTCATGAATGAAAAATAATGAGCTTTCTGTTAATTTAGGATCTAATCTTTCAATGTTTACTGCTTACACAAAGGTGGCCAACAGTGCTAGGCTTTCAGTGGTCAAAGGAAGCACAATTATTTGCTCTTGAAGTTGTAATTCTACACCCACTAGTGTAGAATAGTCCAGGAAATGTAATTATTGATCATATATGATTTGTTATGAGAAGTTTTTGTTCATCCCATGTTCTTATCATGTTGTTGTCATTACACAATTCTATTCTCCAAGGGGAAGCAATGGTTACAGTAAAGACGATTTGCTGGGTGATGTGCTGTTTTGACATGAAAAAAGTGACTAATATAGTGATTAAAAGTATTGATTTGTTCATGAAAGCAGACATGAGTTGCTTGTAACCTTGAAGATAGCATGTCTTCTGTACTAGAACCACCTCCATGTGACATTTCTGGCCCAATTTCCTCTGCTCTTCTGAGTCACCAGACACAATCCTTTCTTTTAACTACTTTCAGTTGCAAAAGTCATCTTGACTAAAGAAACTAACAGAATGTCGGGGGAAAAAATCATAGTTATTGTGAGAAACATTTGGAAAATGACAGCCATTTGGGAATAGGCTTTACAAACACTTTGAAGATTAAGTCCTTAGCTGCCAGAAATTGCAGTACTTTCAAGCTTAAGGAGGATCACATTGATTTACCCTAGCCAAACAGGTGGCCCTGCATTCTGGAAAGGAAGGTTGTTCCTAAATCTCAGTAGAAAGTACTTTGGCAAACATTGGAATTGCATTCACTACATCTTTTGCAGTTTAGCAAATCTTTACATTCGTGTTAAAATGATATTGTTCTGGCTGTGTCCTGGAGGATGGCATTATTCAGCTTGAGGGGGAAAAATAAGTTTAAGGAATTGGAATTTCCAGTATTCACAAATCGCCTTCACCTCTAGCAGATAAATGTAAATTTTTTAGTTGTTCAACAAAAGAGGCAGCACATCAGAAGGATGAAGAGGCAATTGTGAAGACACCTGATTTCATAATTACTTGAGGTATTTGAATGTACTTCAGGAGTGTAACTGTGGTAACTGGCAGGATTTACAAAAAGCTTAAACCAATGTAAAGTAGCTTGCCTTCACCTGCTTTTCAATATTAATTAGAAAATTACTGATTTTTGAAAATGGACTAATTTCAATGTGCTGCACACTTTGGTTCAGTGAAAGGCCCAAAATGCAGCAGCCTTGTTCTAGTAACTTCTAAGAATGTAATAGTGTTTCTAGAAAATATGCTTCCTGGTGCATTATATTATTTATCCTTTCTTTAAAGTTCATTGCATATTTTTCTCATTTGGCATATATTTTTTTTTATTTCTCTGTTTCTATTTCCTTTACATTCTTTTCTTTACAAAACTGGAGATTATATTGAGCATTAGTCCCTTTGGTTATTCTTGGCTGAAGCTCTAGTTTCCTATTTAAGAGTCAGATGTCACATTTTATGTTTTATTTAGCTACACTTATTGTTATGGTGGTTAAGTCTGAGCTAATTTTGAAGTGGTGTCTTTGCTGCAAATATTCTGATTTCTGATTGATAGTAATACAATAACATGTTTGTGTACAACACTGCAGTAATCAGCATGGTATAATCATCCAAATGAATATTACGTAGCCAACATTGCACTTCCATCCAGCATATGCATTACTAAAAAGATGGAATCTGTTTACTTTATCTTAATAGACCCTTCTGAATACACAATAGAAGCATTCAACAATTTAAAGAATGAACATTTGTGTATCATCAGAAGCTGGGCAACTCTTAAATTTTTGAGGGAATGAAAAGTTGAAAGGGTGAAAGAAGCCTAAAGTGCTCAAATATCAATGACTTTTCAGTGGGAATTAGGATTCCTCCTGTAAATTACATTTGCAACATCTGTCCTTTTTTTTTTTTTTTTTTCTTCTGCATTCCTTAGAAAATCTATCTAGTCCAAAACCAGAAGGGACCAGGTTTTCATTTGGATACACTTCTAGTCATGAGATAATGGTCTTTGCAGGAGACACAGCCCAATGACCAAGGAATCTATGAGACTAGATCACCTTTTGGAATCTTCCTCAGTTTTGTCCTCATACAAGGCAAGCGTCTCAAAAAAAGTATTAAATCATTTAGAATTTGTTGTAACATAAAGAATAGAAACTAATTTGTACTTGAGTTTGGTTACCTCATGCCACCTTGATCCATTCCTTGTTTGTGCATGGTTTCAAATGCTATCAAGTTACTTTCTGTCATTTACTGATATTCTTGTTACTAAAGCATGTGAAAATATGGAAAACCTTAGTGTTCTTTGGCTTGTATTTCCTGAAACTTGCAGGACTCTCACCAATTAAAATATGAATCAAGGACATGTATTCATTTCCATCTTTTGAGAGTTCTGTCAGATTTTGTGTTTGCCCCATGCCATTTCCTTCCCTTTTTTGCCCCTTTGCTGCTATGGCCTTTGAACCAAGAATGAGAGCTGACACACTGACGAGCTTAAATGCAGAAAATGATTAAGCTGACTATCTGCAGTACTGTCAAATGCAGAGGTAACAGACTGAAAGAAGAAAATGGCTACAAAAATATTTTTCCTTTAATCTTTTAAATTATGATTCTTTTAGGTTGTATAATCATGTTTGCAATGAAATTGTAAGAAAAAATATGTAATGTATTTTAAAATAGAATGATTATAGTGAGCTTCTGAATTGTTTTGATGAAGAGTCACATAAAATTTACAGTGTCACTTCATGCACTCCCTTTAAAGAAAATATTGATGATATATTCAGTGTATTGCATTATCCTACTATACATTTTAAATATCTGCAAATCCTTTTAAAGTAATCTGGTACCTGTGCAATAGCAGTACTTTTTACATTAGCCAGCAGAGCAGTAAGTTTAACTTGAGCTTAAGGGCACTTCTGATGACTGTATCATTACGGTGGGTAACGGGTGGGAATCTGGCCCATGTCTGGGTTTACAGCTGCTGTCTGGGCAAGCCTGTGGGGCTGCCTTGTCCCCAGCTCTGTCAGGTCGTGCTCTGTGGTGTCTCTGCAGAAACGCCAGGGCCTCAGCACAGCTCCAGTTTGTTCATTAAACCTGGATATAGGTGCTCTGTCAAGACAATGGGTCCCTGTGGCCCGAGAAGGAGAGCACCACCTTGTGCAGCCTCAGGAAGTCTGAGGCACAACCTCTCCCTCCTAAGCCAAGTTTGAGGTGAAGCCCTGACAGCTTGTGAGATGCACCTAGGCTCCAGGCTGGTGGGCTATGTTACTCACCTGCAGCAAATTAACACAGATGCATGCTGGCAAACCTTCCCGCTGTAGGAATTCCCAAATGCCACCCTCACGAGACCTGGAATAGCATTTTTTTTGTTGTCTCATATATCTATCTATCTATCTATCTATATGTATGTATATATATATATGTATTTATATATACCTCCTCTGCCTATAGCAACTCTGACCAGACATATTCCAATTATGAGGGTGGCTGGGGGCTCCCATGTGGGTGCACTTGCAGGTCTGGCCTTGGGTGAAAGATATCAGTCCTAAGTGCTCTAGCAAACATGTGAACAGGGTGAGAAGGGAAGGGAGAAAGCAAAGGGAGAGGAGGAACTCAAGAGCAAATGTGTGTCATAGTGTTACCTGCACCAGGCCTTTCTTGAAATGGGCCTTGCACAAGACACTGCCCTCCACAGACTCAGTATTGCTGACTTCTGAAACAGTATCTCTGTGAACTAGCATCAGGTCACCTGTGTCCTCCTATGGGGAAAAAGGTTTCTTGTCAGACTCTCTTCAGCACATATAATAATGCTAAATCTAACATGCCAGTGATATATGAACTCTCACTAACACCAATAGTTAGCAGAGTTTCTACTGAATCTCTGTCTTTTTAAGTCATATTTTAATTCTGTAGGCAAACTATTTTGCATAGCCAAGTACTTTGACATCAAGTCTATGTTGCAGTAGCATTTGGGAGCATGGAAGCCAAGCATCCATTAACTCTGCAAGTTTAGTGTAACAAAGCAATCTCTGCTCAGGATGTGGGTATTGGAATGCAGAGCACAGAAGTCATCAAGCTCACAACATGAATCAAAGGTTACACTTACACGCAAACCACCAAGGATGCAAATTTGGTTTCTTGGGAACAAGATGCAATCTACGTTCAGTAAGAGACAAGCTGCTACAGCCATTAGGTAGCAAGGGGACTACTGAAAAAGTAGCCTCAGACTGTCATTTAAATGCTACAGCAATGTGTTACCAGTTCCAACTACGCTCATAACTATAACATCTGGCTCAACATTTTCACATATTTGTCACCAGGGTGAAGTATTAAGGTATTTGGTGCTAAAATACTGAGTCTATCTACTTTGTGTTTGCTTCTCTTGCAGAGCATTCAGTGTAATTTGCAATGCGTTGTGAAGATTCACAGAAGTGATGTGTTTTTCTCTTGTGTTTCCTGAACTGACTGAATTTATGGTTTTCTTTGCAGTATTGTGTTTTTATACATTAGACTTTAAACCTCATACAAAACGGTTGCATAGTATAACCAGTGCTTGCTGTACCCTGATTTATGAATTTCACTTCTGATTATGGTCTCCTGTAATGTTAGATCTTATTCAAGCTGCAAACACTCTCAAGCAAGTACAATGTGGAGTTGATTTCAAGCACCTGACTTTCAATTGTTTCGTTTGCCATACTTACAGACTTAAATATGATTATTATCTTTTTTGAAACAGCAATATATTTTCCAGTTGATTTCTGTCCACACTGGCAAAATT
The DNA here is from genome assembly GCA_013389825.1 of Crypturellus undulatus. Classification (NCBI taxonomy): domain Eukaryota; kingdom Metazoa; phylum Chordata; class Aves; order Tinamiformes; family Tinamidae; genus Crypturellus; species Crypturellus undulatus. The sequence continues at coordinate 3,480,235 of VWPW01023369.1, forward strand.
TATAATGTTTGACCATATAATTGAACAAAAAAGTCCAAAACATCCTTTAATGACAGAAGTGCAGTCTTATATTTCTCTTCCACAAGGGCAAGTGTATAGAAAGTGCATTTTGCTCTAATGCATATAAGCAAAGGGAATATTCCTTCCTCAGCAGATTTGTTGGCATTCATTTCAAGTACAGACTTTTGAAGCAATCTTCTCCAACTGTTTTAAAGGAAGCGCAGGTTCACTTGGATTTTGCAGGCTGGTACAGGAGAGTTCAGGTTCAGAGACATCCTTGTCATGACCTTATTATGCAGGGCTATGGAGAGAGTTAACTACAACCCTAGGAAATCATTGCATGTGTGATATATGCATGTGCTTTTCCACTGGCCTGCCAAAGCTGGCATTAGAGAGACACCACAGGAGAGCAGATACCAGCAGATCCTCGCAGGCGTTCAGGTGAAGCTGGGCACAGCAGAGCTGGCGTTTGGCAGGGATGGCCGAGTTCTGCTGTTACAGCTGTGAATTGTAAATGCTTAGGGAAGTGGGGCTATGAGGAACTAAAAGCAAGAAGTAAAAATGCCAACTGAAAAACAAAATGTGATCACAAGGAAAGGGCTGAGATTTTACTAATAATCCCTATATATATGCAGACTGTCTGTTCACTCATTATAATTCAGTGCTTTGAAAGCTAAATGGTCTCCAGGGAGAAAGGCAAGCAACTGGTTACAGTCCCTGCAGGAATCGCACGTGTGCTGGGTAAAGCTGCAGTGCGGGCACAGTAAGTGGGCATGAGGCATGGGATCAGAGCGGGGGCCATAGTCCAGTGTTCCTGATGCAAAGAATGAGACTTAAAGCAGCTTCTGCTCACCTGTGATCAAGTGTGTGCAGCAGGCCCACTGGCTGGCCATGACTTGTGCTCACAGAAGTTCACTGTGTTCAGGAAGCATTGAAGTCTTCTTCTCAGTGTGTTGCTTTCAACCTGGTGTGTAAAATAAGCCTGCACTGTACTGGCTGCTCCGGATTCACAGCCTGGGTGCTGCACAGGGTTTTTGCATCTCTTTGCATGTACCAAGACACTTAAGTCCAGCTCCTTCTGGTCTCTTTCCACACTAATGCTATAAAAAGCCTCCAAGTTGAAACAGGGCTTTTTTTCTTATGCAAATCGGTTTTGCAGTTTGAATCTATTTAAGTTATGCACTTTAGCAAAACAAGCACATTTTTTCACACTTGTGGAAAGAATATGTAATTGATTACAAAGCTTGGCAAAGTGGTTTCATTCGCACAGAATTAACATTTTCTTCACGTGCTGATGTTTAATGGAATGGGGACTTCATTGTAAAATATATAATTTTAATGGAACCTACTGAAAGTCATTAGAAAAGAGCAATAGAAGACAATTTTAGAAGCAAACATGAAAGACTGGGTCTCTCTGGCAGATATAACATCAATATAATTTCCAAGGATGCTTTTTTTTTTTTCTAAAGCAAAAACAGAAAAGCCAACAAACAAAACAGTCTGGCAAAATTATATTTAACTGTTGAAATTTTTTTCCTTCTAAGCCAGGCTCTGCTTCATGCTGCATCCCTGCTGCTGGGTAGTGATGTTGCTTAGCAACGCTCCAACACGGAGCACCTTCCCAGCGTGGCTTGTGCAGTGTCAGGGCAGGTTCGGATGTGCAGCCAGGGAAGCAGCACACTGGGGTCATGGGGCATCTCTCAGCTCCTGCCTTGAAATCTCATTTACTATTTAAATAGATATTTTGATTTCTTGCTTTACTTAGCTACTCATCCATTCGAGGTTCCTACCCATTTCATATGCATGAGAAACGTTCTTACTGATCAGAATGTAGTAAGCGGAGTTCTGAAGCTGCAGAGGTAACAATCTTTATTTTCAATAGGATTTACTATCTGCTCCTATGGTATTTTCAATTGCATCCACTCACAAATACTAATTTTCACATTTCTGTTCTGTATGTATCATATTACCTGGTATTAGCTGGTTTGGTTGGCTAAGCATTTACCTTTTTAAGTTAGTTGTTTAGAAAGACAATTTCTTTTTATTTTTTTCTACTTAGTTGAATTTGATTCTTCCTATTTATGCATAGAGCTTCAAGGTGCTTATCTTAGAGCAAAAAAGGCTCTGAGAAGCTGCCTTGTCCTTTATAACTTGTTACTGCAGTTGCGATGAACAGGAAAGTGCATATTTTTGGTGCATAGGATTAGTGCAGGTTCAATTCAGTAGCAGTTGGTGCTTATAATTTATACTTTTGCAAAATGGATGCAGAAAGCTGCTCTTCTACTTTAATGACATCCTTTATATCTTTTGTAGTTTTCACCTTGCAGAGCGGCTGCTGAGGACCATCAAACCAAGCGAGTGGAGGTGAACAGTGCTGGAAATGGCAGTGCACTGGTGGGAGCCATAGATGTATTCCAGGGAGGATCACGGCACAGCCCCTGCTTTGAGTTAAAGAGATGAAACCCCAATATGAAGTCATGAGATAGGAAATCCCTTTGGTACCAGGCAGCCATTACATTATCCATAGGTGATGGGAGTGTCTGAACTCCTAAAGAAGAGCTGAGTGGAGAAGGCTGCATCCCGGTATGAGGCTGGGAAGAGAGCGTAACATAACCCAGTGTGGATGCAGCGTGTACGCTGCACCTTCCAGCCATGGGGCTTTGACCCTGGGTATTCCTCACAGTTTCTGAGATGTCCTGGCAATACTAGAGCTACTTGTTTTAGCTAGCCAAAATTATCCCACTGAAAAAGGCAAAAATACAGAACAGATTTAGTTCTGTAATCACTTTTTTGAAAGACTTTGTACAAATGCGTCTTTCTATAGATTGTTCTCTTTAGAATGTAGCTACAACCACAAATGCTTCTGTGGAGTTTTATCCAGGGCTGCTTTTAGCATTTATTTCCTAAATTGTCTGTATTGTGTGAGGCCAGATGGCCTTTGTTCTTCTAGAGCAGCAAATTTCATGTAGATTTCTCCACAAGAATTAGTCCTCGATTTTTGTTCATTACCTGCTTGCAGCGCCTCATGCAGTGCCTAGCTATGCAGGAAATGTTTTTCTCTATATTTCTCAATGTTATTTCTTGAAAGATTGAATGGCAGCTTTAGTGAAAATTTGACCTTCAGTATATTTAAAAAAAATCAGTTTAAAGTTTTCAGATAGGCTTTGATAGCACTTAAATGGTGCTATCACCGTTGAAATGACAGAATTATGTTTTAGTGCATATTAACATCTTTAAGGGCTACAGCACTGCTGAGAATAGTATTTAGAATTCCAAGACTATGACTTCTGCTGTGCAAAGGCTTGTGCTACTTCTGTGGGCTATAATCACACAGGTAATTTTAAGAAACATTGCTATACATCTGCTTAATAATTAGACACTCTGGCACTACCTTTTATAAGGTTATAAAGTACCTCAATTATAGCAAAGATCTCAGTCTTCAAGCGTCTTATACCTTTGATGTATTTGTATGTCAGACTGCATGAGATATTGTTCCTCAGCCTAGATTCATTTGCTGCAGTATAGGAGAAAATTATATAAAAATCTATTTTCCCAAGAATCCTCCTGGAAAAAAAGAAACAGTGTGATTTAGTTTTGGAAGCTTAGTTCCTAGAACAAAGGAGACGAATGTCTCTTAGATATAAATATATAGAGGCAGATCTTTCTAATGAATTATTGGATAAGAAATCTGCAACTGTACTAAAGAAAATTTGAAGATGAGAACATCATTTTTCTCAGGCAGCATCTTAAAACCAATTCTACCTCAACAACATTGTTAGCTGGAAGCCTGGGCATCTTCAGGAGTATTGTGATTCATTTGATTCAGTCTTTCTATCTCCTGAAATCTTTCGGCTTTATTTTCTAAATTGGTAATGATAAATTTTTACATATACACTTTTACATATCACACACAATCACTAAAACTTCTGATTCTCAAAGGAGATTTTATTTTACAGTTGAGCAACTGAGATAACAATCATGTAAAGTACTTTCTTTATTAGGCCTATATTTCTCTGTTTCAGATGTATTACTCACCAAATGACACTACAAAATTATTGTAACACAGTATGAGAGCCAAAGGGAGCAGTTGCTTAAATGCTCTGGGATGAATTGTGCTAGGCCAATGACCCTTCCACTGATGTACTCGGGAGCAGCAATTAATGCATACTTGCTGCCTATGATTTCTCAAGCAGAGGTGGTTTCTGGAAGGAAAAGGTAAAAATATTTTTTTCCACCAATTCTTCTTAAGATGTTTTCAAAATTCTTTTTTTTCCTCCCTTTGTTACCACAAGTACTACCACAAGTACAAACAACCTCCCAAGAGAGATAAGAAGAATGTTAAAATGAATACTGTATAAAGTCCAAATAGATATTAACAGCATCAGATAATGACATTTGTATTTAATGGCCACCCATGCCACAGGGTGCCACAAGAACAGTATGGTTATTTTTATACTATGTCATTCAGCAAGATATGGCCCTTCCAGAGTTCATTTATTTTTCACTCTCTTCCAGTACTGTCAGAGTCCTGATAATTCCAAGCACTAGTTGTCTCAGTCAATACTCACATTAAGACAAATCCATCTTATGATGGGGCTACAGTAAATTGAAAACTACTTTTGTCCGCTGGCTTGTAAAACCCAACCAGCGCCCTCTTCCTCTTTCCCTGGAAAAATATACCTAGAAACAGTCTCACAAATACCCTCAATATTAGTCACTTCCACAGTTTCACAGATACGCTCAGTCTTAGTCACTTCCATTGTCATTAATGCTTCCATTGGCTTTGTCTATGCGAGTGAAGACAATTATGCCTGTAAGCATTAACAGAACCACTTTTATTTTAGTCCATAAACCAGACTTTTCAGAGAATGTGTGGCTTCAAATTCACACAGTGCTATAACTTCAGATCCTTCCCGAATGTGCAATAAGATAAAAAATGGCCCAGGCTGGCAATTACTCAACAGATGCACGTAGCGTATTATGCTTGAAGCGAGGGTTTATGAAAGCTCTCAGCGGTGGCCTGTCCTTACTCCGATTGAAGCCAGTGGGCACTCTGCCATTCATTTCAATAGAACATCTGGGTAAACACTATCCACTTCTGAAACTCTAATGTTCAGGGATAAAAAGAATGAGAATTATGAAGCTTCTATTACCATATGCTATCATATGCAGAAACGAGGACGTTTCTATTATGGACAGAATATCGTCAAAATGTCAGTGAGCATTCTCCTAGCTGTTCAGTTCCAAATAGTAGTTCTGCTAGAGGAATATCACCTCCAAGGGCTTCTGAGAAAATATGCTAAGTAATTAAAAATAAAGTTATCAGTAAAAAACAGATTAAAACACGTTACTAAAGCTAAAATTAAAGCAGAATATGGAGTTGTAGTGGTCAGCAAAAAGTGCATGAAAAATGCTGACTGCAGTTAAAAATGCTTTATATTTATTGTAGTTTTTCTTCCCACTTATTGAGAGTTTTTCTCATCATCTGCCCTTCAGAAAAGCTTAAATGCTCAGGGGAATAAAACTTTTGCTTATTTCCTTTAGTGTAGTTAGGTGTTACTGTGGCCTTGAGAAACTCGCACAGAAACTCACACCTTTGCCATATCTATGCTGAACAGGATATGTAAATCATGGACTGTGATTCAGTTCTATATTCCAGGTGTTTTTTATGGGGTCGCTTTGATTATTTTTTTAAAACTGGGTGCAAACTGCTGAGAGAATAAAAACAAAAGAAAAACCACACTTTTATCCTCAGCAAAGCTGACAATTTGATTCTGATAATGCATTCTAGATTTATCAGTATTTTCTCATCAAATAGATTCTGGCTACAGTCTTTTAGATACCTTGAAATAAAAAGCAATAATCACCTCCATCTGAAATTAGTTATTTGTATCAGCTTCATTTACACATTGTGCCTGGCAGGGGAAAAATGACTGGCATCTGATAGTGTATAATCTAAGGATAAAAATGCAATTTTCAGGTTATTAAAATGTAAAAAGGTCAGACTCCAATAACTGAATAGCTATTAAGAGATTCCTGAAAGACACTATATATCAGCTCCATTGTCTATAAAAGAGACAAGACTTTTTAGAAGAATTCTTTTGCCCTCCTAAAATCCAAAGCTGCTGCTTTCTTAATCTTGGCTGAGACCAATGCGGAAGTGATGCACCCCTGTATTTCCCTTCTTGGAAATGAAACTACTGATGCACTTATTTTTTAATGCACGATTGTTTCACTAATTTTAGAAATGCATATTTTCAACTTTTTAATAATTCCTTTCGATATAAAGCCTATGGCATTTTTTTTCAAATTAATAATATCCATCTGAGTCTATTTATTCAAATAAATTCCTTTAAATCATATTGATATTTCTAAGGAAATTAGTTTAATTTCTTGGCTACTAAAATAAACTGAAAATATTAACTACAACATCCACTGTTTTAATAGAAGTCATCCAAAATAACCTTGAAAAGCAAGGACACATTGCTATATATATTACAATTACTGCATTCGTTTTCCTAGAGCAAATAGTGTGCGGCACTAGATAAGAATATTTTAGGAAGATGGCCTCTGAAGTATAGACAAGATATGCACATAATCTAAGGTTTGTTTTAGGATTTAAAAAAAGCATTAGTTTGAGATTTTGGCTGTAGCTGACCCTTAATATGAAAATGCTCTGTCTCTATGACAAATTCAGAGCGGAAACCAAAGATTGGGTGGGAAACCTGGTTATTACAGGTGGTCCAGCCTTTTGTAATCCAGAAGAGTCAAGGGATGGTTCCCCTTCTCTGCTCTAGGAATTTGTAGGAGCTGTGGGGAATCATTAACGCTCTTGGGATCGCAGCTATGTTCGGACAAACATCCTAAAGGGCTCTACAGTGGCATTCTGTTTTCAAGTATGGTCCCCATGAATCCAAAACATTCAGGTTATTACAGGTCATGTTATTTCCTGGGGGTAAGAACAATATTGTACTTAGCTGACACGTTCAGCGCTCTCTTAAGCTAAGGTTAATGGCACTGTTGCATTGCCAAACATGGAAGAAGCCTGTAGTGCTCAGTGTCTTTCTTATCAGCTGCAAGCAGTTAGTGCTGAGGTTGCTTTTCTGATAAAATAGTATTGAATTACCTTTTATAAAAGGTGTTTAAAACACAAAAATAACAATGTACAAAATAACAGAATGCATCATGCCTCTAGCAGCCTCCTTGGGAAAGGTCTGAAGGATGCTAACCTCCTGATGTCTCAGGCTGTCTTCGGAGGTGATTGCTGATGGTGCAGTATGAATGAATGAAGTTTTCTTGATCCTTCAGGAGGGGCATGGGCAGCAGACTTTGAAAGAAAATATCTCTATTTATCCATTCTGTTTTCAATAGGTAAATTAGGAGAAATCTGTTGACAGATGTAAAGTTAATACTCAGTGAAGAGGCACAAAGATTGAGGAAGTGAAAGAGGAAATTTGGGTCATTTGGGAAAAGAGAACTTAGAATTGACTGCTGCCATAATGGTAGTTGACCTAGAGCATTCTGGGAGAGAGTAAGGAGCTACAAAGCAGCATCACCGCAAGTCCTCAGGGCTGGTCCCTGCTCCCCAGCTTTTCCCTTCAAGAGCTTCTCCCAAAGATGACTTCTGAGGAGTCCCAGTTTGGGAGAGTGTGGGTTTTTTTTTTTTTTTTCTCTCATACTCAAGGGAATAGCAGGGAGGAAGACATGATGTCTGTAATGCCGTAATGCTCTCTGGATGAGCACAATAACAAACATTCACATCATCAACTTCACTAGCCAAGACCTTGTAGCCTATTCCCACTCATCTACAGGCCAAAAGACCTGTAGAATGAGATGGGACTAGTCTGCGAGCCTATCATACTCACTAAAGAGCAAAATCTTCCATTCAGTTCATATAAGACTTCCTCCTCCTGAGGAGAAGGTAATAACTAAGGCATGGACCGAGGGGTTTTGTGTGGAGACTTATGAAAGTTAGTTAAGAAAAGAATCTAGTTGTCAGTTTTTTTGGCAAAAAAAAAAAAAAAACAAAGCAAATCATTGAAGAGTATCATAGGAGCTGTATGTGGAGTGTCATTCTCCTGGGCTGCTCTGAGAGCATATAGTGACTTTTATCTTTTCTATACATTCAACATAGGAGTTAATTTTTCCTGTTTAATTTCCCCTCCCCCCCCCCTTTTTTTTAGGGGTCTCTTTGGGCACAATGCAAGACTTTCATTAGAGTTTTCTAATTTCTGAAGAAATTTCAAAGACTAGAATTTTCTCCTAGGAAGTTTCCGTTTGGGAGCCTTTACTACCCTTTGATTTAATTCTTCTTCGCTTTTCATTCATGACTTACTCCATTTGGTAATGAAATAAATGTGTCAGGTTTGCCTTCCTGTCAGAAATGTACGCATTTCTATGAAGGAGCTGATTAATTGCACTGAAATAATTTCTGAATAAATAAACAGATATCTTGCTTTGATGTCAAAATGAAAGCAAGATTATATGCTGCTTTCACATGTCAGAAAGAATCTGACTTCTAACTGAAGGTTACACAACCTTTGGTTTCTTTAGACTGTCTCTTGACTGATGCAATCTAGGTCCCCTTCTCCTCTGTTATTTTCTTGTAGAGTGCTGCTGATATGAAAACACTTTAAATCTGCCTCATAATAAAAAGAAGATAATGAAAATTCTTCATCATCTCATAAAAGTTTATTTTAAGAAAAGTTTCTGATTATGTTTCACACAAGTTTCTGTGAATGATTATAAATAAATAACTGCATTATGAACTCTTACAGCCACGAGCAATAAAGCTCGTTAAGTGCTACAAAGCCAAACTTTCAGGCATCTTATCCCAGAGTGGGATCTAGGAGACTTAGGTGCTGAGGTGCTGATTACCCTACTTGAGTACTTGGGTAGTGGTGATGCTTTCTGAGGCAACTTCATGCTGGCAGTGAGTCACCTGGATTAGTTAACAGGAAACGTAAAACTGTCTAGCACAGGAACACTTAAATGAGGTTTACAGATGGGAACTTCTCTCCGTGTGGGTCCAGAATGCTCTCTTCAAGGTGATTATATGCATTTGTATTTTCAAAGACTGAAGCAAAGATCACAAGTGTCTTTTAGAAGTGGCATTGATGTCTGCCTTGTATGTAGTTTTCTAGCTACTGTACCACTCACCCATGAAGGAGGAGACTTTGGTTTAATGATTTTTCTAAGAAAATCCACTAAGGAAATGAAAACTTTTCCTGACCATATCTCTTCTAAGCACACAGCTGAAGGTAATGAAAGCTCAGCAGGTTATTGAAAACTTAAGAAAGAAAAGTAGTTTTTATTATTATTATGAAATGGAATATTTCCTGTTCCAAACTTACAGTTTCAAAGAAGATCATAAAATGTTGGCAAATTTTGAGTTATAAAAGTCCAAATCACAGATCTGAGAAAGTTTGCTCTGAATGTTGAAATCACAGTTGTAAGACTAGACAGGTTATTCTGTTATTGGCTATTAAAGCCAATGCTTCTCATTGTAGAAAGTTTTTTTCAGTGCTTTATAACCAACAGGAACTCCACAATTGAAAGTATTACCAGGAAATAGTAGATATATCTGGGAAAAGTTTTGATCCTGTTAATGTAGGCAACAGAGGAATCCATCCTAGGATTGATTTTGTTTGTGACCTTAAGAATACATTCAGCTTGCTAACCTGCACTGCTCTTGGGTGTGTTTCCACTGGTGCTATTTTAGGTAGATCATAGAGATCATGGGGAGTGCTACAGCAATGGTCACTGAGGAGGGACAGGAGTCCGTCTTGCCTGCTGTGTGGAGTGGTTTGTAGGAACAACCAAAAGCTGAGTGAGCAGTGACTTTATTAAGAGTGATTGAGAAGCAAGGGTCTTCAATATTCTTGCTAAAATCACATTTTAGCATAGCATCCCTTTTGATGGGGGGAAGAGTGGGAGAAACAGCTTGTTTTTAGGATTTATTTCCTAAGTAGGTTTCACTTTGTTTTAGTGGATAAGATTGCCATCTCCTCCTTGGGCCCATTTTCCTAAGGGCTTTTATGCAAGAGTATTGCAAAGCATGGCATCTGGAAAGAGAAGATGTTGTGATATCTCATTAAAGGAGACAACAAAATAATCTAGAGAGGCAACAACCACTGGGCTTCAGTTAGTTCACGTTATTTACCAGTGCAAGAGGTTTGTGATAACAACATCCTCTGTCAGCTGGTGCGGTGTTAATAAGGGATTGGCAACCGAATGGAGCACACCGCTCGTCGTGGTAAAATGCTCTGGCATTTCTTCACCTTGAGTTAAGTACAAGGGGCTCTCAGCTTGGCAAGGAGTTACCTCATCCCAGACTAAGGAGAAGGGAGGGATAGTCACAGTCCAGCCAAAGATTTGATCAGATGCTTTTCCTGATCCCTGTTCCACTCATTGCTACTAGATTCTGGCCTTTATACCTCTGACAAGGGAAATGTTGCTCTGGTTATTCTTGCTAGGTGATCCTTCCAGAACCTTAGCGAATTGGGTATTGTTGCAGTTTTCAGTGAAGCGAGAGCACCCATCCTCCACAAAGCTTCCTACTTCCCTCCCTTGCTGCTAGAGACGGCACCCAACGTTTCCTCAGGGCGTTTCTGCCACTTGGGCAGAGTTTGTGCAATTCAGCTGTTTTACTGTTACTCTTTACTTGCACATCAGGAAGCTTCTCCAGCTGCTCTCTCTAATGTGTCCAGGAATTCAGTACAACTCCAGTTTTCAATGCTTTGATAGATCTCACATGTAGAGAATAGCCAGGTAATCTCCTACTATCTCTACCATCTTAGCTCTACCTAAAATTTGCATGATTGCGTGTTTTCTTTACATCAGTTTTCTTCCCTATTTTACTTCTCCTGAACTTTCAAAAGGTTAATCTTTTTAAAATGCTATTATAGGTGAAATTAAACCAGAAATAATTTGACAGAGGATGTTAATGCATTTAACTGTTAGCAGAATTCTGCTTCAGTTCTATATTTTTTGCTTATGGTATGTATCAAGGTAAACAACATATATTTGATCAACTTCTCTGTGCTTTGGAAGTTAGCAGAGCTAACATATGTTGTGGTCATGCCTGGATTGGCTTTGACCACCGTTATCCTGTAACTGTCCATGCCCAGATGCAGTTTTGCTGGCCTGGTGTACGGTACATTTAAAATGTTCTTAGACTGTAAGATGTTGCTGGTGAAGACTCTTTGAACGCATAACCTGAGCACAAACCATGCTCAGGCTGTTAAACCTGACAAGCCTCAAAATGTATGTGAAGCGTTAATGGATTTAGAAGTGCTTGTATAAGGACTGCTTATTGTTTGAGCCATAGATTCTTGTATGTTGAAGCAAGTCTTCAGAAGTCATCTAGCTCTAGGCCTCCTTTGACCACACTCATGGAAAACAAAACAAAGCAAACAAACCTTGCCTCTTGTGCTTCCACAGTAACTCTGAGAAGGTTTTGACACCAACTTCTCTACAGCTTCCCCTTTGGTACTTGTAGACAGAACTAAGTGCTCCAGTCTACTTAGGTTCTGCTGGATAGTAACACTGTCCTCCTGTGTATTGACTGCTCCTTGTAATTTGGCATCATCCACAAAGTTACCAAGTGTGCACAACTTCCCTCGCCATGGACTAGGTTGTATTTCACAGTGGTTTGGCACAGGGAGGTGACACATAAGTGCTTGAGCTACACAAATATAGTTTTATGCTATATATCAGCATATAGTTATATGTTGATGGCAAAAACATACTCAGAGCTATTACCTGCTAGCATGAAAATAATTGCTCTTGTTGCCAACCACTTTTGTATTAAAATACAAAGATGCATTACAGCATCTATCACACCATAGATCTTCTTCATCCTATAACTAGAAGACAAATGACAAACATTTTTTTATAAAAAATGTTAGCACATTATAAAAGAGGACAACTGAGAAATAATTCCACGGATGATGGGGAAACGTCTAAAGATTCTGCTGTAATGAAGACCCAGAACACTTTAAAGCTTTTGGAAAGTGAGTTTGCTATTCCTGTATGTATGAGCCCTTAATGATAAAATTAGTTATACACAATACTAACTACAGGTAACCAAGTAATATATCACCACAGAGGTACTTAAACCATATATTTTTCCATTTGAAGGATTAAAAAGATTCTACTGTAATGCATTTAATGTGTATTCCAACACTTCTTTCCATTTATTTAAATGTCCAGAGAATGTCCAGATGCTGACTGGAAGCTCTGCAGATTAGGTAATGCAGCAGTATGTGCAGGAGGGACCGTATGCATTAGCTAGCACGCAACCTTATGGTTGCATGGTTGTACAGTTTCTGTTCAGCAAAGGCACAAATTCCTTGGAATGTTTGCATCTGGTCCCAGGTACAACTAGTCCGTGATACTGAAAGGTAGCAGTAGGAACACTGCCTGGTCCACAATGGCAACTTCAATTTTGGTAAGAGATGTTTAGAGAAAGATGCTAGTTCTCTTTTAGGGGACTCTATGTATTTTGCTATATAGAAAATTTTGTGTTGAACAAGTATGATAGATTTATCAGTACAGGAGAGGACTTACAACTCCCACTGAAGCACACATCATTTGCTCTAATGGAGATTTCTTTCTCATTTACATAAAGCTTAATTTTATTGAAGCTTGCTAAGTTTTTAGCTCAATGATGTTTGTTGGCAGGGTGTTCTGCCTATAAGCATGATCTCATTCTATTATTTCTAGTCATGTCACAATTTTCTAAAAGTTGGTAGTTTTCTTGTACAATCTTGCAGCTTTCATGAGCATTGCAGTGTTTTATGAGTTGCCTCCTTAGGGGTACCACATTGAAGGAATTTGTTATACTCACAATTTGTCGTAAGACACAAACCATAAAATTTCATGGTAATGTCTGTGACTTGACTTATCAAAACAAAAATGCCCGGTGTTTTCTGTGTATGAGATCTGTAGCATTCACATGGAGGCTGTCCTCGCTCTTATTATTCTGTATCAAAAAGAAGAATATATGCCCTAAGGTGTTTAAGAACTGTCTACAGATGGGCCCAAATCTCTAATGACTGGTACTTTAATAGCTGACATAACAAACTCTTTGTTCAACTGAGCAGGATACACTTAAATATACTTCAAAGATAAGAACATTTACAGAGATAAGAATATTTACAGTCATAAAGGTAAATATAGTGAAGCAATACAGAAACAACAAATACACAAAAAAGCAGAAATATTTTTTAAAAGTCACATAAAGCTGATGTTTTATTGAAAAGATAAATGACCCTTTCCCTGACCTAAAATAGTGTAATAGGCCCAATCTCCCCATCTCTGAATTTACAGCTACCATATAGTATGTTGCCATTTAAGAATTACACTTATCAGAGAGATTAGGTCTGGAGCTGCAAAGCATATAGAGAACTGTCTCAGAAGAGAATTGCTACCTGGAGGGAAATTATCGTTAATGTTCTGTAACATTAAATTTAAAACATTTTTTTTTCTTTTACCTCCTCCTGAAATAGCCAAAGGTTATGCATATGTTCTTCAGGCTAGTCTTTGACATGGTCCTCCCTGAGGTGAAGGAAGTGCTGCAGATTTACTTCATTTTTGCAGACCAGGAGAACATAGCATTTTAAAACTATTGTGTTACTTTTTTTTTTATCTACCTGTAATCCAGAACATAACACAAGGCTGAGCCTGGACATTGGTTTTGTGTTACTTTAGGCTCTGCAAACAACTAAAAGCAAAGCTATTAGGGGAAGTCCATGTAGTAACTCTAAGAAGACACATCTGGAACAGACCTGCAGATCTGTACCTGGGACTCCCAGCGTTAGCACAGGTCGCAGAGGAGATTCCTAGGCTTTGTCTCCTTTCAACGTTCAGTCACCAGTCCGTTATTTGCAGTTGCTTCTGATGGCTTTGAGCAGCTCAAGATTTTTGGGATAGAGGCTTTACAAACAGCAGATACTGCAGAGGAGGTGCTAGTCAGTGGTCATGTCTTATGATCTCCCCAAGTGCACACAATCCTGTGATCCTGTGGATAAAGGTGCACAGTTAGGGCTTAGAAAGTCAATAATCAGTATTTCTCATTGTGATGTTTCAATTCTATATTCTTACTTTAGGGTCTCTGAATCTATATCTCATGTTTGTCCATATTTGAGTTCTGCAAAAGACAACCCAATAATAAGCTTCATCTATTTATTCTGAATCTCTGAAATTTCAATAATATTTGTGCAAAGACTGTCCCTTATTGAATTTAAAAAAAAATCACATTATCTGCGTGCCAAAATTAGTTGAAGAGCATATGCTTTTAGAATTTTATAGGACTTGTTGAATTTTGTAGGACCTGTTGAAATCCATGAAAATACATTAACATCCTAAATTTTAGAGCAGCTGTAGCTTATCAATCATGCTGGTGTGAAGAATACAGTGTAGACCTATGTGAATCACCAGCCTCTGGCTTTAAAACAACTGACATTGCATTTCACTTTTCAAAAGCAGCAATGGTAGCAAAACAAACAAGAGAGCAAAAATAATAGCTTGTGCTCCTTAACATGAGGGCTGGAAATACGGTGTCTACAAAGTGACTGTGTTTCATTTGCTCACCCTCCACATGACTAAAAGTAGGGCATTTCTGAAAGAGTAAAGGTTCAGGTTTTACTGAAGCAATGCTTGATCATATGGGTAAATACACAGGTGGCAAGCCTCTAGAAACAGGTTGCTTCAGCTTGCTTTCAGCTGTAATCTTTTATCATGAGTAGAGAGGTGCTGTCACTGTTGGAAAAGATGGTAGAATATTACATAAAAATTTATATGCATTTTATCACTTCTGAATGCTTTGCTACATTGTAACATCTGGCATAAGTACAAAGGGATTTTTATTATTATTATTTTTCTAATCAGATCCTCTTGGAATTCTAGCATTAGCTATTTCCAAACTGGTACATCAAAGGCTTCATTTATCATTTATCAGGAAACATATGGGAAAATCTAATTTTCATGTAAATGCAAAAAGAATGTTAATAAAAAGTGCTTGGTGAAACTTTCTCTATTCCTACAGGGCTGTAATGGCAAGAGTGAGGGTTTCTCTCTTTCTCTTTTTCTCTTCCTCTTTTCTTCTTTTTCTGTTTCTCTTCTTCTCTTCCTCTTTTCCTCTCTTTCTCCCTTTCTCTCTTTTTTTCCATCTTACTATTTGGAAGTATTATTTAGCAAAATCTGACAAGTATTAGGTGACAATATCTGATTAAAAACTAACTGGACACACAGAATTTTTGTTTTGATATGGAATGAAAATTAGACCTAGCACTAGGATGCAGCAGAGCAAAAGAGTCTATGGTCCATGGAGATTCTGAAGTGTATAAAGCAAAACTTCTAAAGAATAATCATGTATTTCACTTTGTGAGTCAGGAGAGAGCATGAATGAGAGATGTGCAGAGCAGCAATGCCTTGAATATAAATCCCAGAGGACTTGTGCTCTAAGTAAGGCAAAACTATGAATTTGGATTTCTAAGCAACATGTTGTCAGCTATTATGGAGTAAGTATTTTATATCTGAAATTTTGGATGGTCTCAGTTTCATTTCAGAACAGAATTTCTAACAGAATTTCTGACAATTTTCTAACTCCTCATTGTATCACTGGCCATTTTTGTCTAGTGATATTTTTAACAGCACAGCAAGGATCACTGTGTAAAGTAGTACAACCCAGTTCAAATTTATTTTCCTCAGAACACATATTTCTGGCCAGCAGTTTAAACAACTCATCAGGTGACAAGGACAATCTTTAAATATAGGAAGATACATTCTAATGATATGCAGGTAGATGAAAAGTAAGCTATAATTCTCCATCTATTTTAACTCAGATATTAAAATCTTCTGACTTCCCAATCACTGCCCAGGAAAAGTGATGAAGAGCTCAATTCATGAAATAGGTAGTAATTAAATACTTGGAGCATCATAATAATTCTTAAACTGCAAGAGAATTGGACATTTCCTCTTAAGTGGAAGGAAGCTGACAAAAGCTTTGTTCATGGTTCCTAGGTATCATTTCTGATTATTCTGGTCTTACTTTCAAATCCTCGAAGTACTGCCTGGTTAAGGGTCCTCTAGACCTTTGACACAGAAACTGATATTCAAACAAGGGTTGTTGGGATTGTCTCTCTTCTGTTCTAGAACAAAAACTACAGTATTTTATTTCTCATGAATCAATAAACAAGACATAAAATTTGAAGAAAAAGTTTAAATATTAGCTTTTTAAAATGAGTGTCATTTAAAGGCTGTTATATTACATATGGTGTAGTTGTCTAGCACACTTATGTGTTGTGCTGTTGGTAGCTGCATTGTAGTTGTAATATGCTTGCTGTTTTTATATCATTCAGGCTACATCAGAATAATTGTATATAACAGATATGAAATATAAAAATAATAGTGGTGTCAAATTTATCAACAAAATGTTTGATACCTGGAAAAAACTTTATAGGCTTTCACCATAATTCCTAGTATTTCTAAGAGTTCTAGTATCTGCTGTACAGCAGCAATACTGCAATTTAGGCGCTACAGTTCTTTCTTACTTTGGGGATAAATCAGTTTGCTGATGCCACTCATTCCTGTTGTCATGAGTTTTTGTGTTTACTCTGGGGAGTCTTACTGGTGCTCATTCTCTGTGGAGGAGGAGAAAGCATCTTCTGCGTAACCTGGTAGATCCAGTTCAGAATGATCTGCATTGTGACAGCTATCCCTATCCCTGTCACAAAGGCTGATATCTTCTGCTCTGTGTTCTGCACAGACCCTGTTCATCCTACATCACTTTGTTTTTCAGACACTGAATTGTCTTCTGGCATGTTGAATGACTTGATTCACAGCATACCACAGCCTTCATCAATACTTCCAGAGCTGTTTCAGACTCTTTCAACCAATGATGCAACTCCTCAGCTCAAATTTCTATTGTGTTTTCTATGCTGTTTGTCATGTTCAGCCTGGACTCACTACATAACAGAGGCTGAATGAAGGCTGTCTTCAGTGAAACCACACAGTTCAGCATTATATTTTTCTTTTTCTTTCCAGCTCAAGGATATTTCCTTTTTCCCTCCCTCAGCTAGAAGCTAAACATTAAGTTTCCATTTCTCCTCTTTCAGAAATTCCTTTTCTACTTTTGGAATTTTTTTTTCTATTTCTGTGCTAGCACTTTTCTCTACAAGTTCTCCCTTTTCTCTTTTTAGATGGCAGTTTTATTTCTATGTCCTTTTATTCTTTTTAATAGAACTGTCAAATTAGTTGCTTCCCTCTACAAAGTGCATAGTGTAGAAGCCCAAATATCTGCCTTGGACTCAGTGCTCTTTTGACAGATTGCAAATGCTTTTCTTGCTTCCTCAGTGCATCTTCATCCTGGAAATCTTCCTGATTCCATGAAGAGTCCCTTCCGAATGACTCACACCACAAAGTTTACCCCTGAAAGAAGAGTAGGCTTTTTTTCTTCTGATGAGTGATCATTTCTGTGTTCAAATCATTACCCTCTATGCAGAAAAAAAGTCTGAGCAGAAGAGTTCAAGTCCCTACAAATTACAGTAAATTACAAATAAGTAATCCTGATTTCAGTTTGTGGCTTTTTGTACAAAGGATGTAGCCTGCCTGCATCAGGTATTGATCTATGACAGCTCTTCCTTTGGGTCATCACGTTCAGGCATCTTCAGTCATGTGCAAAGAAACTCTTTTAAGTAAGATCTGTGCAACTTGAAAATGTAATGAAATTATTTATTAGTTAATACATATTTAAAAAATGGATTTAATGAGTTATTATGCTAAACTTAAGTATGCTCATCGCCCTGCAAAGATATATATGTGAAAGGTTTTTGCTGGCAAGGCAGATGTCAGTTGGAGAAGAGTGGGCTTCTGCTGCTTGCAGGAATGGATCCTTACTAAGCTTCCCCTACTAATCCACCAAATCTGCCAAAACTAGTGATCTGAATGCTGACCTGGCCAACTGTCAACTATCTCCTTATTTTAATTTCTTTAGAGGGATTTTACACATTTCTACATCTGTTTTCCCTCTTGAATTCTTGAGTGACTAACGGTCCAGTATCCACAGGCTGTTTCTCTGTAGCCTTTCTGCAGAATTTCTCACAACTCTTTCCCTGGCTGGTGATATTCTCAGAAGTCTCGGCCAAAGGCACGAAGCTGGGCCTTGTCAGAGCTGGGTCGGAGGGATGTGAGCAGCTGAATGGGCTTGGGGAGGGTTGCACAGAGAGAGCATCACAGGATGCATCACCACAGCAGTGAATGGTTTCTTAATGAGCAAATATGCTCAGAAGATGACAGGTAAGGACAGATGCTGAGGGGCACAAAAGTGACTTTCCCCACTAAAATTCTACAGCCACTGACAATCAGCCTAGGCCTCTAGGGCAGCAATGCCATAAGC
Organism: Crypturellus undulatus; assembly: GCA_013389825.1. NCBI lineage: Eukaryota > Metazoa > Chordata > Aves > Tinamiformes > Tinamidae > Crypturellus > Crypturellus undulatus. The sequence continues at coordinate 3,498,635 of VWPW01023369.1, forward strand.
GGACAGACTCTAATTCCTCTGCAGGCCTCAGATCTCCTCCTGAGGAAATGGAGATTGGCCTGGTGATGGCTACGACCTAGACCACTGCTATATAAAGACGGCAGTATGAAATATGCCTGGCATGTCTCTGCACCACATTCTGTTGTTTGAAAGAATTGTCTCCTGCAGGATGGCAAGGTTGATCCTCTGAATATGGGACTAGCCTGCCCTTGTGCTAGGGAAAAGGGTAGCCTCATGAGAGCCTTTGCGTGTCACTTAATCTAGAGTGTCACTTAATCTAGAGGAGCAGCACAAGCAGAGCAGGCAGCAGGATTTTGCAGTAATATTTGTAGAAAAAAATAGTAGAAAACAAAGTAGAATTGTAAATAATATTTAAACATGTGAATAGAGAATGCAAATTTAGAGCCCCTGGAAAAGGAGACAGGTGATTTTTAAATGCTGACCATGGACCTTTAGTGTCCTTTTTCGTGTCTTTAATAGCAGTTTGTCCCTCAGAGGGGTTACGATTGTCTATAAGCTGTTTTCAAGGTATGATCATTTGTGATATTACAGATGGGTAACAGGCCTGTCTAAAATTGGCAGAGGCCTGATGATATAACACACAGATATCTGGATTGCTCTGTCTGCATTTACTCCTGTTAAACGAGGGATGCGTTGCTGGTTAAGAGGATTACAGTGCTGCAATGTGTACTCTTTATTCCACAACAAGCTTATGAGTCATGGTTGCACTAGTCCAGAGATTAGACTGCTGTCATTCTGCTTGCATCCCCAGAGGAAGTCCTTGCACAAGTGACTTTTAAAAAATAGAGTATTGATTCTTTTTCTCTGTAACTGTCACTTGTCAGTAGCACGTTGTAGTAGCACATTTCTGCTCTGGTGAGATGCTACTCGCTTAAACTACTACTCTCTTTCCTTTTGAATTATATGAGCAAATGAAAAATACTACTTATAGCCAATTGCCTTTGGATTGCATGCTGTTTTTCTGTTTTGTTGCAGATACGATGTAGAGGTTTCATCTTCTCACCTTTGAGTTTTATATCTGTCTGGGCTTGTCATCATTCCTTTGTTCGTATGAGAGACTGATTCTGAGGTAACGTCTAGCAAAGATAAAGATTTTCATAAACTCCAGTCATCTTGGAATTGTATTTTTGTTAATCAAAGCAGAAAACCATTAAACTGTTAGTGCTTTGGGTTTCTAGAAAGAGGAAATTTTGCACGAGGTAAGCTACTGCTAGGATTTTGAAGATTTTATGTTCATAACATCAGTAATTTACAGGATCTTCTACAAAGGATTCCTAGTTCATGACCTTGTCTACTGCAATATGGATAATACACACCAGTATTATCATACACACACATGCATCCACACAAAGACAGAAAGTCATTGAAGGGTGTCTGTGGTGGTCAAATGATGTAGTTCTCATTCATGAGATTAACTCACAATTATTTTTAAATTTAAAGCAAGAATAAAAAAAACCCATAGATCTAAAATAGATTGTTCTAAAATGATGTGAGTAGGGTTTTTTGTCAAATTTTTAGTGAAGCCACCCCTATTACTCTGCACTTGTGAGCAGCAGTGCTGTATAACTGGTAGATGTGCTGCAGAAGGGAGGTCAGTAAGGCTGGGCACCTATGGCTTGTAAACTTTCTGGTTCCAACCATGAACCCAGGATTGCAATGGTACCCTAGCAACTCTCGCACTAAGGAAAGTTATAGCTTACAATTTCCTTGACTCTAGGCAAGGAATTTTGAATATTGTGGTTTTGAAAAAATACTCTTTCTCCTTCTTCTGAGACGTTTTGTAAACTCTTAATATTGCCACTGGTTGAGGCTCATTATGCAAGAGACCTGCCCTCTATTTGTTCCACCTGTGGTGTTCAAATACAAGCGTATCCTTCATCTCATCAGTCGTTTGTGCACAAGAGTCTCCTTGGTTTTTGTCCCTTCTGATTCTGAATTGGATACAGGAGTGCTTAAACAACTTTTTAGAAGAAAAATGTTACAAAGTTATAATCTCCCCAGGCCATTAAAAACTGCAAAATATAATTGACAGCTCTAATGAGGCAGAGACTCTAATTGGCAGGCATGTTAGGAAATAATGTTAAGTTTCTAAGACAACTGGAGAATTCCTTAGGTTCTGAAATTTTATAGATCCATTATAGAATACCTGATTTATATTTTCAATGTATTTTGTTCCTTCTAAAAGCAATCTTGAGAATAAAGACATTTCAGACTAAAAAACAAAAACAAAACAAAACTTTTGTAGACGCACTGTAGGAACTGGTATTTTCCCGTTGACTTTGTTATTTTGCATGGACAGAAAAGTTAAATGTAAAAATCTGCCAATATCAAGTTCAGGAAAATGTTGCCATCCCAAGACATCTGTGGTTCTTAGGAGATTTTGGCATTCCTTCACTGCAGCATTTCAGTTCACATGGAATAAGATCAGTCCTAGAGTGTATCTATCTGGGCTAATGCGCTGTCTTTCTTACAAAAAGTATGGTTTAAAGAAAAAGATGTGTACACAATATTTGTGCTTTACTTGGAGGATGAATTAGAAAGTTTTAGCTAGCTAGGTCTAGTCATGGAGGTGGTGAAAGATCTGTGTAGACTCAGACAATTTGAATAATGTATTAGGGCATGTTATCATCCTTGTGTTATGTTTTGCTGGCCTGTAATAGCCTCTTCAAACGATGTTTTTAATAGAACGTGTATTTTTAGGAAGGTCCAAATTAAATTGAAATCTTGTCTATGTATGTTGGATATATGGTCACTTTTTTTTTTAAAGGAAAACTATCTTTGGTTAATTCACGTCCCATGCTGCAAGGTGACACAAATATTTAATAAATCAGTGTATAATATAAAGTATGTGCATAAATGTTTATAAGGTTATATTTCATATCAGTATTAGATCTAGCATTGCAATGTTTGTTGTTCCTAGAGAAGTTGACTCAGTAAAAATATTTATTACATAGGAGGGAGAAATCTTACTAATTAATGATTGATAATATTGAAAAATTGTGCTTAAAAATCACTATTTTTAAAGGAGGGAATTGGGAGACTAGAATTATGCATTGTGATGGATCTGGTGTCATATTTATCTTATATATTCTAAAAGGGATATATTTTTTGTTGAGAAATAGTATGTTGTGTTTTAGGGTTAGCCAACAGACCTTTACTCAAGTAACTAACCTAAATTAAATCATACTATGTTTAAGTGCTCATCACTTAATAAAGCACTCAGAAATAGATTTTTATTAGATATATTTTCATTACATTACAGTATGTTAGGCTTTTTTTTCTGTGCAAATTCAAGGAAGGAAAGTTACTATGGTTACAGATAACTCAGAATGATTTGAGCATTTTTATACCCAGTTTTTCCAATTTGCCTTTTGGTTTCAAACTGAAATTCTGAAGCTACAGGAGATTTTTTATAGTTCTGCCAGGTAATCATGATTAAAACATAAGGAGTCCCTCCAAAAGGAAAGGAAAGAAAATAAAAAAATCTGATTAAACTTTGTAGCTAACTCTCTCTGTAGAATATTTTTCTTAAATACCAGGAAAATCAGACTTTCTTCAGCTAGTTTAGTGGCAACTAATTTAAGGACTTCAGTTTTTTAAAGTAATTGTGCAAATATATTCTAAGTAGGTTCTACTTCTAGCTAAGAAATTTGGCATGAGCTTTCTTCATAAATTTGATAACACTGTTGCTTAAAAGCTGCAAGAATCCTAGCTCAAAGCAGGATCACAATGACATGCATATACCAGCTGTTCCTGAGATATGAGTACTATAATGGCTGTTAAAATACATCTGAATTCTCAGCCTCCAACTGTTCTTATGTTTTGAAGGAACACTTTGTTTTTCAAGCATTTATTCCAGAAACTGTTGTTAGAAATAAACAAGTTCCTGACAGGTACTCATCTTGCTGCTCAAAGCCTGTTTTTCGCTGTCTGGAAGGAATATATATGGCTTAGGAAATCAGGATTTTCAGGTTCTTTGCCCTAAAATTTCAAACCTTGTGAAACCTTGCAAAGTAAAGTGTAAATGATGAAACTGTTCTGAATCTGCCAGAACTCTGCCCAAGTGGCAGAAACACCATGGGGAAGCATTGGGTGCTGTCCCCAGAAGCAAGAGAGGAAAGTAGGAAGCCCTGTGGAGGCTAGGAGATCTCGCTTAGCTAAAATTTGCAACAATACCCAACTTGTTAAAGAACTGACACCTTTGCAAACCTCGCCTTGCTGATGGTGCAAAGAGCAGATCCTGTTATGGATGTCGCCTGAAAGTTCAGGGAAGATCACCTCATAAGGATGACCAGAGCAATGTCTCCTCTAGGAACATAAAAGACAGTCTAGTAATGATGAGCAGGACTGTTCTCCAGGCTTCTAGGCTCAGTGATGCTGAAATACATCTGGATTTAAGAATCAATTTCTAAAATTAAATATTATTTATTATGATGTATCCTTAGTATTCTTTTCCTTGCTCCTTCTACAGGAAATCTTAAAACTTCTGCTTCTGGCTCCAAATTAGAATTTGGGTTTCCTGGGAAGTAAAAAATGGAAAACATGCCTTTCAAAGGGTTCTTTAAAAAATAAGTTTCTATCAAAATCTTTTGCCTTTCAGTCTGTTTTTATTCCTAACTTCCTAGCAGATATATTCTTGAAATGATTTCACCTTCATATCTGAAGTAGGATTCCAGTAGCTGACAAGTTTAAAGCTATTCTGGGCCTACTCGTTTACATTATGAGCAGAAACCAGGTCTGAACAACTGATGCTTTAAAAATCCTACAGATTGAGCTGTTCTCTTGGGAGACAGCTGTTTTTACCTGATACGTGCTGCAGATGCTCAGCCCAGCCCAGCCAGGATGTTTATGTTACCAGATCCTGTGGTGGGTTTGGTAACAAGCCTGCCAGGGACTCAGAAGAACCACTTTCCAGTACCTGCACTTGCTAACTTAGTTTGCTATAGTTATATAAACTGCAATTCCATCTTCTGTTTGATTATAACTGCTGTTCACCTTCCCCATTAATTTGAGAAGGAAAAATTTTTGGGCCCTTGTGTATTAGTAGCTTCCAGCAACAGATCTTCTCTGGTAGAATAAGGACGGAGTTAGCAAACTAAAGCTTCTTCATTTGCACCAAGGAAACTCCATATATGTGACCCTATGCCTAGCTAGGAGAGGACATATAAAATAAGGGGTGAATGTAGATGCCACCTTTAAGTTAGCTCGCAAAGCTGCATTAGGCTAGGAAGCCAGTCTAGAAGTCCTTTTCCTCTCAGAACTGCTAAATCAGCTGCTCATGAAAACAGTGGAAAATCTTGAGTCTGCAAAGTGGACTACCTTAAAAAGTTTAAACTGGAGTGCTTTGCTATTTATGATCTTCTTTCTTGTAAATATTGTTTCATTTTGAATTTAATAAATTCACACTTAGAAGGTAACAATGATGTGGAAATATGCAGGTAACCTATCTCTCAGCTACTTCAAGAGTGCACATCTGTCCTAGAATCACAGAATCCTTAAGGTTGGAAGGGACCTTTAAAGATCATCTAGTCCAACCCAATGCAGGGTTACCTAGAGCATGTGGTACAGGACTATGTTCAAGTGAGTCTGGAGAAGGAGACTCCACAACCTCTCTGGGCAGCCTGTTCCAGTGCTCTGTCACCCTCAATGTAAAAAGATTTTTCCTTAAGTTCCTGTGGAACTTTTGGTGCTTCAGTTTTGGCGGTGGCCACCACTGAAAAGAGGCCAGCCCCATCCTCCTCACTGCCTCCCTTGAGGCACTTATAGACACAGATCAGATCCCCTCTCAGCCTTCTCTTCTCCGGGCTGAACAAGCCCAGCTCCCTCAGCCTCTCCTCATAGGGCCGATGTTCCAGGCCCCTGATCATCCTCGTGGCCCTGCGCTGGACTCTCTCCAGCAGCTCCACATCCCTCTTGTACTGTGGGGCCCAGAACTGGACACAGTGCTCCAGATGTGGCCTCACCAGGGCTGAGTAGAGGGGCAGGATCACCTCCCTCGACCTGCTGGAGACGCTCCTCTTAATGCAGCCCAGGATGCCATTGGCCTTCTTGGCCACGAGGGCACACTGCTGCCTCATGGTCAACCTGTTGTCCACCATGACGCCCAGGTCCTTCTCGGCAGAGCTGCTCTCCAGCAGGTCGGTCCCCAGCCTGTACTGGTGTCTGGGGTTATTCCTCCCCAGGTGCAGGACCGTGCACTTGGCCTTGTTGAATTTCGTAAAGTTTCTCAGTGTCCAATTGTCCAGTTTGTCCAGGTCCCTCTGGATGGCAGCGCAGCCCTCTGGGGTATCAGCTACTCCTCCCAATTTTGTATAATTGACAAACTTGCTGAGGGAGCACCCTTCATCCAGGTCAGTGGTGAATAAATTGAACAGCACTGGACCAAGGACTGACCCCTGGAGGACACTGCCAACTCAGCTAGACTCTGCACTGCTGACTGCCACCCTCTGGGCTCTGCCATCTAGCCAGTTCATAATCCACCTCGGTGTCTGCTCATCTAACCCACACGTCTGGAGCTTACCCAGGAGGCTGCTGTGAGAAACAGTGTCAAAAACCTTGCTGAAATCCAGATATGACATTCCAGCGCTCTCCCCTCATCAACCCATCTGGCCATTCCATCACAGAAGGCCATCAGGTTAGTCAAGCCTGATTTCCCCTTAGCGAGTCCATGCTGAATACTCCTGAGCACCTTCTTATCCTCCACGTTTGGAGACAACAGCCAGAATGAGCTGCTCCTTGACTTTTCCAGGGATGGAGGTGAGGCTGACTGGCATATAGTCCTCTTTCTTGCCATTTTTGAAGACTGGCGTGACATTGGCTTTCTTCCAGTCATATGGTACCTCCCCCGTTCTCTGGGACCTTTCAAAGATGGTGGAGAGCATCTTAGCAATAACATTGGCCAGCTCCCACAGTACTGTCCGGTGCATCCCGTCAGGGCACGTGGATTTACAGATGTCAAGTTTCCCTAAGAGCTCTCTGACCCAATCTTCCTCTACTCAGGGCAAGTCTTCCTCTCTCCAGGCACTTTCTCTTGTTTCTAGAGTCTGGGATTCCAGAGGGCTGCCCTTGGTAAACACTGAAGCGAAGAAGCATTCAGTAACTCTGCTTTTTCTGTGTCTTTTGTAGCCAAGACACCTACTGCGTTCACTAACGGACCAACGTTTTCCCTAATCTTCCTGTTGCCATTGATATATTTGAAAAAGCTCTTGTTATTTTTAACATCCCTTGCCAGATTTAATTCCAAATATGCCTTAGTTTTCCTTGTTGCATCTTTGCATTCCCTGACAATGTTCCTATATTCCTCCCAAGGAGCCTGTCCTTTTTTTCTACTTTCTGTATAGTGCCTTTTTCTGTTTGAGTTTTGCCAGCAGCTCCTTGCTCATCCACACAGGCCTCCAGCCCGCCCTGCCTGACTTCTTACTCAAAGGGATGCATTGCTCCTGAGCATGGAGGAAGTGCTGCTTGAATACTGACCGGCTCTCTTGGGCCTCCCTTCCTTCTAGAGCTCTAGCCCTTGGGATTCTTCTGAGAAGGTCTCTGAAAAGGCCAAAGTCCTGAAGTCCATGGTTGCAAGTCTGCTTACAGTCCTGCTTCTTCCTCATTAGAAGAAGCTCCTAAACTCAACCAGCTCATGATCACTGCAACCGAGGCTACCCCCCACCTTCACATCTCCAACAAGTCCCTCTATTTGTTAGTATGAGGTCCAGTAGCCCACCTCTCCTTGTTGCCTCCCTTACAATCTGTGTTAAAAAGTAATCATCAGCACACTGCAGAAATCTACAGGACTATTTGTGCCTGACTGAATTGTTTTTCTAGTTGATGTCAGGGTGGTTGAAGTCCCCCATGAGAACCAGGACCTGTGACCGTGAGGATACTTGCAGCTGTCTGTAGAAGACCTCATCAGCTTCCTCATTCTGATCAGGTGGCCTGTAGCAAATGCCTAGCACAGTGTCTCCCACATTAGTCTGCCCTCTAATCCTCACCCGCAAACTCTCGACTCGCTCATCCTCCACCCCCAGGTTGAGGTCTATGCATTCCAGTTGCTCTCTTACATAAAGAGCGACTCCACCACCTCACCTTCCCAGCCTGTCCTTACTAAAGAGCACGTAGCCTTCCGTGGCAGCGCTGCAGTTGTGCGAGCTATCCCACCATGTCTCTGTGATTCCAATGAGATCATGATGCTGGGACCGCACACAGATTTCCAGTTCCTCTGGTTTATTCCCCGTGCTGCATTCATTGGTGTACAGGCATTTAAGGGAAGTAATCGAGCCTGCAGGTTTCCCAGGAGAGGTGAAAGATCATCTCCTATGCTCATTTCCCCACTACCATACTTGCACTGAATGCCTTCTGGCTTTGGCTGCATGACACTGATTGTCCTGTCCATGTAACATTCCCCATGCCACTTCTTGCTCAGTTTAAAGCTCTCCTAACAAGGCTGGCCAACTTTCTGGCAAAGACACGCATCTGTATCCTCGGAGCTGTCCTCCTGAGTTGCAGTCACAGTCCAGACCAGAGCCACGTATCACTTTATATTCTGTGGAATTATTCAGTGAAGTCACAGGGTTTGGCATGCAACACCTAGCATCTTCTAAGGTCTCACACACTATCCTTTTGAGAAATTCTGGATGAGTCTATTTCATAACTTAATCAGCATTTCATTAGCATGTCTAGAGCAACAGATGAGTGAACCTCTAGCCTGCAATTTGGATAAATGTTAATTTTAGAGATAATTTCCCAAGAATAAAACATCTTGGCTGATATGTCTTAGCACATTCATGATTCACAAAGCTAAAAATGGTGTTCATAATCATAGCACTGAAAAAAAGTGAAATGCTGAATATTTAAAACTGTACACTGAGCAGAGTGCTACAGATTAAGAATCTCACAGTAGTTGTTGGAAAAGAATATTGGCGACAAGAGATGGAACAAGTGATGTATTTGAGCTCTTGTAGTTTTTAATGACCTAGTATACTTTATTTCCATCTGAATAAAAGCAAAAATAGAAATACTGCTTTTGCAAAGAGGAGGTGGTAATTATTGCTCCAAAAATTAATCTGTAGATGTTGCCTGATACTAAGCAATGTTCATCATTGAATGCATACCATCATCACTAAGTAGAAAGAGGTGACTAATACACTCTGTTCAGTACTGATGAGACCATTTCTAGAGTGCTGGATCCAGATCTACTCAAAACCCAAATGGTCATGGACCTGAGCAGTTCGCTCCAGGTGACCATGATTTGAGCCTTGTGGTTGGACCAGGTGATCTCCAGAGGTCCCTCCCAACCTCAACTATTCTATGATTTATTTAAATAATCCTTTGAGAGAAGAATACTGGGGGTATCTGTTTTTTAGACATAGTTATTTCATGAAGAATGTTGTGGAAACAAGTAATGAAGCTTGATTCATAGAACTCTTCAAAGGAAGAATTGTGAGAAGCTGCGTCCAAACTGGCATTCTACCTATGCTGATGGTTGAGAAGGGGACTTGACTCACATTATCCCTTCTGGCACAGGCAGTCAGCAAGGAGACTAATTCATGTTTTGTAGGTGTCTGTTGAAAACTGGATACTAGTGAGGAGGCAAATGCAAAACTTGACTCAATCATTTCAAATAATGTTATTTACATTTTACAAAGAGTATGCTCTCAGAGCTTACTGATATGTAAAATGCGTTTCCATAACTAGAGCCAAATTCTTTTTTTCCTGTAGCTATAATGTAAAATTACTACTTAGACTATGTTTCTCTATTCTGTTTTCTGAACAGCCTCTGCTTAGAAATCACTTCTGATAATGATGGTTCTAAGATGCGTATAGTCATGAGTGAATGATTAACAGAGAGGACAAGGTGAGAAAGTTAGTTTCATAATAGCCTTGCATCTGTCACTCCAGCAAGGTAGAAATCAGCAGTGTCATGGGCTTTGGTCTTTGACATGACACGGGGCTAGGGTAGGGCTATAGCCTCTTGTCAATATTCCTGTTGTTTTCTAGTGATTGAAACATCTGTTTATTCTTTCTTGCTATGGCATAACAGTCAGGTGATATCTACTAGTAATGTGAAGGGCAGCCAGACTTTGGGGTTGAGTCCTGTCTTCCTGTCATCTCTACTATTGAACTATGAGCATGGATCTTGGCAAGGTATTAGCCCGCATTAAACAGTTCCTTCTGCCACACAATAGCCAGGCATGGCTCGGGGGTGGTTGGCACAGGCCAGGGACTGTTCTCCCAGCCCTGTTCTCATGGAACAGCGCTGCAGGAAAACAGATTTCAGCTGAATGGATGCCCGCAGCGCTACTTGGTGCTGGTGTCAGGAGAAGAGCATGATCCCTGGCTCAGTTTATTTAGAATAAATATAAATTCATAGGGCTGCAAGGTACATCCTGCACTGGCATTTATGAATCTGCCTAGAACTGGTTATATCATCTTTGTAAACCTGTAATGAACCTTTTTTTCCAAGGTATATTATTTTTGTTTGTTTATTTTCATGAAGTAACCTAGTAATTACTCTATATAGCCATAAACTGATGAACTCTTCTTTTTTTTTTCCTTATTTTTTCTTTTTTATTTCTCTTTTTTTTTAGTTTCTTTTTTCCTGCTATTAATGCTGTGTTAGTTATGTGAACCATAATACTGTTCTTATCCTGAAAATCTTTTGCTTCTGACTGGTACACTAACAGTTAAAACAGGATGCGCTGCCAGTACAGATTTGGGCTGAGTAATTAATTGGCACTAGCTCTCATGTAACTTCTTAGACTGATTGCTGGTTTCAGGAATAAACTGGAGTCTGCTCAAAGAACTGCCAAAACTGTGTGTTTGCGACCTTGGGTGGTCACAGTGGGGAGAAGCTCCCCCACTTAACTGCGAAAATGTTTGTGCTTCTGCCTTTGACTGTTCAGCTCTGCTGTAATTGCTGTTGCAGTTCGAGTTTTCGGCTGCTGTAGTAACGTCTGTTCCATTTCACGCTGGCAACATTAATTTTACGTGATGGAATGCTATACCTGCGGCACCCACCGGGATTTTATCTGGCCTGTAATTGGCAGCTGATGAGGTTTTTTGAGTCCTCAAAAACCTTGACGCCAATTTTATGGTGTAGATTTATAATGCCTCCTGCAATTTGACTGTAGTTTGATTAAATTAGTTTCTTTAATTTAGATTTAGTATTATCTTGTATGTTCATTTTTTTGTTCAGAAGGCACACACAAGAAATTAATATAGAATAAAACCAGTGAATAAATATGTATAAATATTTTAGAGTCCATCTAAAATGCATGCTATTTGCTGAAGAAACATCACTTCCACTTCTGAGAATTTCTTGAAACATCACTGACCAGTATGCACAGCTTTAGTTTTCAAGATATTTCATGTTGAAATTTTCTGAGGGAAAAATTTGGTGGAATTAAAGAATCCATGTTTGGTTGGTGTGATCTTGCATTGCAAAAACAATGTCCAACTTGTGTGCCAAAAAAAAAATCAATGCAGATTTAAACAAAGAGGAAAATGATGGAGAAAGGAAATGGATATTCATCATTGATCTTGTTCCTGTTTTGCAAATATACCCTGGGAGTTGCTATGCTATGACTAACCCTATTGTGCCATGGGTTGCATTTCCTGAATGCAAATCTAGAGCTTAGCAAAACTCTGTTTGCAGTTCTCCTGTAAAATAAGCTCTGAAGCAGAAAGAATATTTTCTTCTGGAAAACAATATATTGAGTGGAAATCACGTAATATGACAAATATACAATTTTTTTATACAGATAATGATCAATTTTATATATATATATATACATATATNGGTTCTCCTGTAAAATAAGCTCTGAACCAGAAAGAATATTTTCTTCTGGAAAAAAATATATTGAGTGGAAGTCACGTAATATGACAAATATACAAATTTTTTATACAGATAACGATCAATTTTATATATATATAATTCTGGTTTTATGAACTAAAATTAAAAAAGTCTCCCATCTATATACTTGCTCACATGCACTCATCAGTATGTCCAGAAAAAAGTTAATGGTAAAATTACTGTGTTGATTCACTGTACCACAGAAATCTGAAGAGTCTTTTTATTTTTTCATGAATGATTTTTCTAAGGACAGATTCAATGTTGTTGATTAAGATCGGCCTTTGTCCATTGGTCTCTGCCACGGATTTTCCAGCCACCTGGGAACACAGGTCTATTTGACTAGCTGGAGCTTAAGTGCGGTTGTGCTCCAAATCTAGGGTTCTGGAGGCAAACACAAATGGGCATTTCCTCTTCAGTGTTTCCTTCCGCATGAGCTTCACATATATCTTTTATCGGAGAAATCCTCTTAACCGCCTCACTTTTAAAATGGACCAAATATGAGCACTGCCACAAGGCTGGGATTGGAAATATTGTTTCCTATATGAGCCATTTCCTCAAAAGATTTTTTTCTTTTATTTTAGTTATTCATTGTAGGATTGTTAATTCTTTTCCCTGGTCTAGTGGTCAGAGATGGATTTCTGTGTAAGCGTACAGTTACCAAAACCACATAGTCACAATGTAAGAAGAGTTTTACATTATTAACTGCAGCTGTTCAGGAAACAATTAAACTGCTGCATTGCACCTGTGGAATTTAGTTCCTCAAAAATACATGGTTTTGAAGAACTAATTTGAAATATGAAGTAATTTAGGCATCCTTCTGTTCAGAGAGGAGTGTCTTGTTCTCTAATTCTGGGCTTAATTTTCAAGTTTAATTTCATGCCTGCACTTTCGCTATGCTTGTGTTCATAGACACAGAAAGATATCTTGATCACCTTAGACAGATAGAAACACTGAAGAAAGAAACAAATCTAATCTTCAGAGTGTTCCTTTGTACAGTGAAGAGCAAACGGAAACTGTGCACATGCTAATGTAGGCCAGGCTGAACTGATCATGATTTGAGAAGCTCTCAGTGCTGTTAGGCTGAGAGGAACTGAGCGGTATCAGAGTTTTTTTGTTTGTTTCTTTATTTTCTTCTGACTACAGAGACAGCTGACATACATAGGAGAACTTTTGCACACTGGGGAAACAAATCATCTAAATCTGTCGATTGCCTCTAGATTTGCAGTACCCCTTCCTAATACATCCTGTCTGCCTCCCATGCTATGAAAACAAGATTTTAGAACCAAATGAGTTTTATTGGGGCTTCCAGAATTTAAATTAATTGGAGGGCTTAAGAGAATTGTGTCTGAAGAAATACAAGAAAAAGGTTCTTATATGTTCCTGAGGCACAATGCCAACTAATATAGCTACACATTTCTAATAGCTGATTTTTCTATTTTTTTTTCATTTGGTGTTGAGTTCCAGAGTAAGTAAAACAATAGTCTCCTTCAGTTCGCAGTTCAGTTTATCATGAATGGTACATATGTGTGAACATGATAGACAGTTGAACAGAAAAGTGGCATGTTTGACACCAGTAGCACTGGAAAGGAGACCTGGGCCTTGCTTTTGAACTGTGGATGGGATGCCTCTGCCATCAGCAAATCTTTATTCAGTTCTCTCCTCCTCTTCTCAGTTATCAGACAAAAGGTAAAAGAGCAGTTTTGCTTCTTCTTTGCCTATTTTTCCTTGTAATTTTAGTAGCCAGTAAGGTACTAGGTGTCTGACTGCTGCTTCCTGATGTTTTCTAAGATGCAGGCTGCATTTTAGGACCACAATGTAGTTCCTTTCCCACGTTTTTTTTTCTCCTTGTTAAGAAATTCACTCCATCACGCCATCTATTTTCTGATATTTTTGACTTTGCTGTTTTTTTTTTTAATTTTGATGGAGAGTGAGAGTATGGTGCACCTACTAAACTTTTTCAAAGCTTCTACAAAATGTAGCAAGATCTTACAGCTCTAAATGCTGTAATACCAAATTATTCTGAAAAGCACTTCCAAGCCTCTAAGATACTTGTCTAGCCTGTCCTGTACTCCAGCAATCTGTCTTCTAATAAGATAGAAAAGACAAACTGTCATACGTATCGTGTTAAAGAGAGTCTCTGATAAAACATTGGAATATAGTATGTGTTAAGGTCCATTAAATCAGTCCACAGTTCTATGTATTGATTTTAGAGTTCTTGGTTTTGATCAATAAGGCAAAGCATTACACTGAAGCCCTTGAAATAATTCTCAAATTTGACACTTGGTGACTGTAAGAAAAGAGGAAATGGTTCATAAATAATCAACAAAAGTTATTAAAAAAGAAAAAGCCGTTGTGTGTTTTTTTTTTATTTATTTAAAATTATAAAGTATATCCTATTTTAACCAGCATACCAGTGTCCTGCATTTTCTTTAAAGGAGACCGTAAAATCCAGAGGGGCAACAACCACTGGGCTTTGTGATAACAACGTACACCATTACCTGCCGCAGTTGTTATAAGGGATCGGCTTATCAATTAGCAGATAGCAACTAGCAATTAGCACAACTAACTGGAATATGCTAATGTCCCAGTAAAATGCTCGTTTCTTCACTCTAGTAGAAATACAGGAGTCTCTCAGCCTGGTAAGGAACTACTCCAGCCCAGGATCCCAGGGAGGGGCAGGGGGCAATACTCACGGTGCAGCCAGAGGGGTTGCTCCTTCGCAGTGCAGCGGAGGGAGTGCGCTGTTGTCACCCGGCTGTTATGAGATGATCCTTCCAGACACCTCAGGCAAGGTCCAGAAGAGGATCTGCTCTTTGCACGGTCAGCGAGGTGAGTTTTGCAAAGGTATCAGTTCTTCAGTGAATGGGGTGTTGATGCAATTTTTAGCGAGGCAAAAGTGGCTGGCCTCCACAGGGCTTCCCCTTCCCTCCCCTGCTGTTGGGGACAGCACCCAACCTTTCCCCATGGCATTTCTGCCACATTGGCAGAGTTCATGCAATTTGGCAGTTTCACTGTTAACTCTTTACTCATCTGTCACCCAGCAAATGCATGGTATAGGGTCAGAGATTCATTAGTTCATCTAAAATGGGGATTTTTTTCCCTTGAAATGCAGCTGACTGTTTAGAAATGTCTAAACTAGTGGATCAAAAATAACTTAAAGAAACATAACAGCCGTCTTGCAATCTGTAAAGGTTGTCGAGCCATTTAGGAAGCTTCCTAACATTTACATATATGTTTTGTGTATATTAATAGGAGAGTTTATTCACACTCCTGTGTCTGAATTATAATAAATTCAGTACATTTTTTTTACTCCTTATTTATCCTTGAACATTCCAGAGAAAAGATATGTAGCTCTGGTAGAACTTTTCTATTTTTTCCCTACTTTCTTGTCCTTTTGACTGTGAATTTTTCTGTGTTGTCTTTGGAGTTGAATGTCATTTTGTACTTATAAATTGTTCTAATAAAGTCTTACTTTTGATAAAGTCTTACTCATTTGATGGAGGTAAAGGAAAAGGGGAGAACACTTTTGTCAGTGGGTAAAAAATATCCTATTGCGAAAAAAAGGAAGAAATCTAAAACATTTTATTATTTCACATCAGCATGAACCAGCATTTTTTTGTGATTTTTGTCAGCAAACAAAAATATTTCTCATCTTCCAACCTTCAATGTGGTTCATATACTGTGATTGATAAAGGGACTTGGCTTTGCTTTAGCTATTAGGATTTGTGCTAATTTAATTTGGACCATGAAGATTTTAGTGAAAAGGTGAACACACCTTTTCTAAATTTTTTTAGCTGACTCTAGCATGAGATTTACCACTCAGTCTCCTGAGTTGCTTTAGCACGCAGTATTCCCTTCATAATAATTCACTGGAGTGCAGAGTATAGTTTATTGTGAGTGCCTAGAAAATGTTTTAGAAGTGAGTCCCTGCCAACTGAGCCAGAACAAGGCTGGAACAAGGAATATTCTTGTTCCTGAGCACACAGGGAGGAAAATAAAAGTTGCTGTAAACCTCTTGTTCATAGGCTAACTGGACAAAGTTTTTCCATGAAACTTGTATTTATTACTTAGTGTAGTCATTTAATGTGGAAAATTACATTATCTTGGATCTTACAAAGCACTTGTAACCAAAAAGACCTTCAGATAATTCAGGGTTTTTAAGATGATGTAAATTCTCTTTGCTTTTAAGATCAACCAACCATCTTCAGTATCATTTCCATTAGGCAGAAACAAAATGCCGTGATTTAAAGAACATAAACAATTTGTGGGTGATGAAGCAAAGCAAATGTTCTTGTTAAGGAGGTATGGCTCAGAAAGGCTGGGACTGCTGGTCTGTTTTCTGAATGGAAACAAGTGATGTGTTGTAGATGTCAACCACTGTTATTTAACTTTTTTAATATATAGAAAACAATTGCATCTTAGACAAGACCCAATATTCTGAAATGCTACCATAGTTGCTAACAGTGACAAACATGCTGCCAACTTTCTTAAGGAAGAAGAACACATCATTTTTCCCCACCTGACAAGGACATGACTTTTAAAAGTTAGTTTCAGTACTTTCACAGGATATATCTGTAAAACATGTGGTGGCACCATTTATACATAGGTCAACTTAGGAGAAGCGGAGTAAGTTTATCCTTCGTTTTTATAAATACAGCATCGTGCTTTTCAGACAGTAGAGGCACTCCACAGAGGTGTCTGGTCACACCGCAGTGAGGAGGAAACTCATTATGGTTTTCAGCTTTTGCTCAGAATAGTTACTGAGGTTTTTACAGAGTTTTCCAGTGAAATAGGCTAACCATAAGCAAGAGCCATTACAGGTGCCTATTTTTTATGAGGATAGCCAAAAAACCCCCATGCTTTTGCCACCACTTCTGTGCTGCTCTAACACGTTACTTGTGTTGGGATCTCCTGTTCTACTGGCAGCGGGCTCCAGTATGGGTGGTGGGAGGTGCTGCTGGAAGAGTGGCACAGAGCACAGCGTTCCAGGAACGAGCAATTTGTAAGATCACGTGTACAGATACTTCACTGCTAGGATGCAGGGATCCCAAAGCCACAATCCATTGCATCAGTCACACCTCGATCAGGAGGGGCTGTGTTTTTGTACGTGTATAAGGCACACTTGTAGATAGCTGTGCTACCACAATCCCCTGCATACTGAACCGGAGTTGCATCTAAACATATCAGCTGTATTTCAGAAAGTCTGAAGCTACAGAATCACTTTGGTACAGTTTGATAGATACAGCACTCACCAGTTGTTGCAGAATTTTTCTGATGGGATTGCAAGGGTGCTTTTAAATTGTCGAATGATGCTTCATTTTATATGCCTAGTATAGAAGGAGAGTGTGGGGCATTCATCTACTACCATGCCTCAGCCTGTTAAAATCTGTCAGAAGTGCACACATTCGCTTGTCTAAACTGTTTAGCTTTCAAAAAGAGTACATGGACAGTTCTGCCAAAGACATTTGGAAGAAAGCATGAGAGAAGCAATTCTGACAAGCAAACTCATTCCTGAGGTGCTCATCACTAGAGAGCTGCGGTACAAGACTTTCTGTCTGTTTTTTGTTTTGCAAATCCACATCTCCCAGAGCCTTCTGAGAGATACTGTGAACCTTCAGTTCTGGAGCAAATCCACAGAACTTTGTGCTTAAACCTGTACAGGAGAAGTGCCAAAATGCACATTGCAATGTTGTGAAGTTCTGGTTCTCTGGCTGTAAGAAATCTGTAATTCAAATGAGGCATCTAATCATTAGCATTCTTTGGAGAGTCATTTTCCATACGATCCTACTCCTAATGTAGGAGTAGCTTGTAATTTCAGGGCAGGCAGTGCAAACCTATTTCTGGCTCACTGAGCCAAAATTGCTTTGACTATGATTAGAAGCTATTTCAGCATGCAAATCTGTGCAGCTAGACTTTACAAAAATGGTGTTATTAAATAGGTTAAATTGAGTCACTTTACTGTGACTGCATGCTTTAGTTTATTTTTGTCTGCATCTGTACAGGTAGTCCTGGAGTTATGATTGTTTGCTGCGCTGTGGTCAAGAAGTAGCCTGACCTAAAGTCGATGCCACAGGTGTGTGAGTTTTGAGTACCTGCAGCTCAGTCACTCTAACACAGTAGATAAACTCCAGTTTTCATTTAGTGAAGAAAAAAATCTTGTCAAAAGAAAAAAAAACTTTGTCAGCTGGCTGAGAGCTATGCGCCCCCTGTACTTTGCTCAAAGTAAGGAAATGCTGGAGCATTTTAATGGGACAAGCAATGTGCTGCTTTCAGTTTCACTAATTGCTGGTTGCTATTTGCTAATTGAAAAGCCGATCCCTTATAATGACTGCACCAGTTAGTGGTGGATGTTATCACAAATATCTTGCACTCATCAATATAATCAAGTAACTAAAGCCCAGCGGTTATTACCCCTCTGACAGATTATTTTACTGTCTCCTTTAATGAGCTGGGATGACAACAGGCAAAGCTCAGTTAAAATGCACAAACAAGGAACTACAATCTGGTCTCACTACCTGCCTTTAGTTTGCTCTGTAGTTTTCAGTGAGCCTTTTCCATTTCATTGTTTGGATTTATGCATCTACTTTTGGGACTTAACTGAGACTCCTGATTTTAGAATTTAGCCACCCATTCTTTACCCACCGGAGGGAGGTGTCAGGTTCCCAACCTCTGAGTCATCTTCTAGAGTTGTCTTCTTTTGGCACCACCAATGGAGGGGACCGAGGACAAGGGATGTATGTGCTCAGGTCACTCAGGTTAATGCGTGCTGTGTCTAATGTGCCAGTCAAGGAGCAATCCCAGTCCCCAGCCTGCAAACAAGGACACTGATAGCACAGTCCGACTTCTTCCTTGCTGTTGTACAGGTTTTGCTCAGTGATTCATAATGCACAGGTGGAACATACTGAGTCACTATAACATTCCCTCCTTAGCTATAGCTCGGAGGAAAAAAAATGAAAAATTGAATCACTGTGCTTTCACTTGCCAAGAGTATTGTTCAAAACATTTGTCAGCGGGCTCTAGTGTTACATCCTGTTGTAAGTTTAAGATAAATTTGGGTCATAAAACACTACTGTGTAATTACTGCTGGTAAATTTTAGCTTCTTAATAAGAATCATTATGTGATATACTTTATGTTATTAATGGTTTAGTATACATATATCAATGATGTGGCTTATTGGTCTCTTTTAATAAGAGAAGAGGGGTTATAAGAGATATGCTCTGTATTTCTTCTAAGTAGCTCCTTGAAAAAGAATAGAGAACTTGCTGAGGAAGTGATTATAAGCAAGACACTTTAATGAGTCTATGAATATGTATGTTTTCCTCAAACTTTCACAATAGCAGAAAAGAAAGTTAAATCTGCAATAGAATTAATTCTCCAGGAGGACAAATGCACAAGACTGTTTCAATATCTGTTTTGGAACTAAGCTGTTAAACAATTTAACTTCGACTTTATAAAACTGCAGGAGTCTCAAAGTATTTGCACATTCACTATGCTCCAGGAGGATAAGTAAAAAAAGTAGAGGGGAAGAAAACTATAAAATCTTTGCCTTCACTTGTTTAACTTGTTTAAAGTTAGTGGAATGATAGTCAGAGAGAAAAATAGTTGTCTAAAATCTTAGGGTTTTATGCCATCTTAACACTTTATTCTTAAATTTTTATTTTGAAATAAGCAGATGATTTTCAGAAGATACAATAACCTCTGCTTGATGCCCATCATTTTCTATTTCAATCTTACTGAAATTTGTTACTGATTTTATGCAAAGGCTACAAATTTATTACAAATCTATTATTTGAGTGTTGAATTATTAAAAGTCATTATTAGAAATAATATTGTATTTAAAATCCCTGCAAATCTTTAGTATGAGCATAGTTTGTCACAGTAAAAGCATACTGTATATTTTAGCAAAAGAAAATACAACTAATTTGTGGCAAATGTATTTTTATGTGAACTACATTTATGTGAAAAAAATGGAATTGACTTCCAATTTGCCTACAGAATTACAAATTAATGATTCTACCTATTTTATCTATGTCACAGTTTAGAATAGAAAAACATATTCTCTTTGAAGGTTAAATAGAAGTTAAAACATTTTTCATTGGAAAAGTTTTTTTCTGTCTACTGTTTTTATTTGGGCAATATAATTTTATTATTGAATTGTTATATTGAAAAATATTTTTCTTTTTCTTCTCTTTGCAATAATAAAATACCACTTGAAACCAAATAAATTAGAATCTTTGATTTCTGCCTTCTGGTAACTGACCACTTCCTTAAAAATAAATTTATTCTTACTTATTTTTGCTAAAAATTTGGTTGGATGGCAAGTAATTATTGGTTGTTTTGCAATCAGACTGAATATCAGTAGTAGTAATATGTGGGTCTTGATTTATAACATGCTTTCATCTACTGTAACAAATTTGCTATTTAGATTTTCTGAATATATTCACTGTGTGGAACCAAGTGATTTGCTATTTTTGATTATGTACAGCAAATGCTTCTATCAATAAAAACTGGAAAGGTTTCCTGAGGTTCCTGAAAGTCCATTGGTCATTTGCCCTCTCTTTTTATATCCTTTGTATTTACACACAAACACACGTACACAGGAATGCATGAGTCCATGCATATGTATGTAAGCAACAAGAAGTTACAAATGCCTTAGGTGAAAATCTTGTTCCACAAAGTTTTTATTAAAGAGGAATCAGATTTTTCTATTTTTTTGGAAAGAAAAAAAAAACAGATAAGATAACAGCAATATTAATAATTAGAGCTTTTAATAATGTAACTCATTCTGCATATATGGTGATAATAGGTGTTAAACCTATAGGTATTAATTGCAGAAATATTGTGAAAATATTGAAGCAAATTCTCTGCATACAGCATAGAGGACTGCAACAAATTTTTACTGAATTTAAAGAAGACAAAGAATTAGTCTGGTATTAGTAGCAGGGTTTCGTCATAGGAGAAGAACCTAAGAGCGCCTCTGAGAAAGGTTGCTGTCTGTGACATTTGCCAAAAATGCTGTTAGTGTTTGTCTAACATCAGTGCGATTCACTTTATGATGGCAGCTCTTCTCTACACTAGTATGACATGGTGTTGCTGACAGCAGGTTTTCTACATATATTAATATACTCACTATATGTATTTTTTAATCATCTAATTCATCCAATTTTCTCTCTTTCTCTTTCCTTCCCTCCCTTCCACAGACTTGGTCCATCTCTCTGTCATGGATAGGAAGCTCCAATCTCAGTCTCCAATAGTCCTTTTTAGCCCAGCTCATCAGATGCACACGCTATGAAGATAAATCTAACAAAGTTATTTTTCTGTGAGAAAACCAGGTACTTTTTTTCCTTAAAAAAGGAGGAGAAAGTGGAAAGAGAGACTGAGAAAAAGAAAAAAGTTTTCCCTTAGTGATCTGATTCCCTTAGTCTATCAACCCTACTACCAGGTCATCTTTCTGAATGCTGTCAAAATAGTTCAAGCTGACATCCCATTAAATTGTGAAGTTGTTTGGCAAAATCTTAATCCTATTTCCTGATGTAGAAGATTCCATGTCTTATCCTTTATATAGTCAGTTATCTAGTTTTTTATACTTTGATATTTTGTATAGCCTCATCTTCATTGTCGCAATATCCTGTTGAGCCTGGTAAAAAGCTGTTCTTGCCAAGGAGAGTTGGCATTTCATGTGATTCTTTTCTTTTTTCCTTTGAAGACAGATCATGTAAGATGCACGGTTGTTATGAAATCTTTTCTTGTCTCATTTGCTTTTCTTGACAAGATGACAAAAGGATACTCAAGCTTCTACCCTCCCTCCACCCTGCAAGCCTCCAAAGCTTTGCGGAGCAAGATAAAATGCAGTGATTTCAGGAAGGACAATCTAACTGATCAGTATTATACAGCAGGATTGGCATCTGACGTGTTGCTCAATAGGTTTTTAGCTAAGGGATTGAATAGACACAGAGTTTTCCTCATAAAACATCAGAACCTTGCTCAGAAAGAGGAAACGATTTCACCTAGAAAAGAATCGTCATGTTAAGTCCCAAATCATTTGAGAGAAGCATTCTTTGTGTATCTAACTTTTGATCACAGCTTCAAAACAGTCATTATTTTTGATTATTAATAACTATATTTAAATTATAAACATGAAAAAATGTTTTTTTTTTTGCTTATTCTCAGTAACATATGAATTACTATATTGGAGCACTTTCAAAAACATTTATTTATGAAATTTTCTTAAATATTTAACAGTAGCAACTTTTATAGTAATTTGACCACCATATATCCTTGATCTTAGAGGTCTTTTCCGACCAAAATGATTCTATGAATCTATAGTGGTGGAGTCATCAACCTGGGCACCAGTTCAAGAAACATGTAGATGAGGCACTTGTTCAGTAGGCACAGTGATGATGGGGTTATGTCTGGACTTGATGTCCTTAAAGGTCTTTTCCAACCATAATGATTCTATGATTCTATTTTAAATGCTTTAGATGTTTTAAAGACAAACTAAACATTGATTTAACTTGATGCACTTGCTTTTCTTGATAGTTCAGAAGAGCAATAGATTCCACAATATTCAAGCAAAAATAGCATTACAAATATAAATTTTAAAGTATAAATATCACAAAAAAGGATAGAAATGATCAGCTTGCTACTAGGCAGTTAGATTCATGAATTCTTAACCTTTTTAAGATGATTGTTACAATCTTATCTAAACAAACATAACACACTGCCAAAATACAAACAACTTCAGTGAGTTACCTTTTTTGGAGAGAAAGTTATTTTGTTTATACTGGGTTTAAAATAGGTTATTACTCACATCCAGCTGAAGTAGAACTGAATATGAAATCAGTCAGAGGAAGGAAGAATGAAAGTAAATACTTTTGGACCAGGGACGAGTATTTCTACTACCTCCCATCCTTTGCCTAGTTTTATAGGTTATACCTTAATGTAGTCAACAATGTAGTTCTGTTCCTACCCTTCCTGTTCTGCCTATATAGTGGAAGGAATTAGTGTGCAGCTTGCTTCGGCAGAGGAAATGCCAGAAAATTAGTAGGTGCTTTTTGGGGGAAAGTTGAGTCTGAGAAGAGAAAAAAATGTGTTCTTTCCCTTCTCCTCTTAAGAGCTGGCAGATGGGAAGGTGTTTATTATCTCTCGCTATACAGGCCAGGCTGTTATTAAAATGAGTAATTAAAATGGTCATCCCACTGATACATGTCATGAAGTGTTTGCACCTTACAGTGCGGATGACAGGGTGCCACGAGGCCACCAAGAACTCCATGTGAACTCTCTCACAGTCACTGGGAAGAAAGGTCTAATAATTTAAATATTTTAAAAAGCTGTTCTAAGGGGTCTTCATTTTCCATAGAGAATCTTTTCTCATGATTGCTACTCTCTCCTGTAATTATTCTAACTGGGACACAAAGGAAATCTTTCTAAACTCATGCATACTAGAAACAAATTTATCACTTATCATCTTTATTCCTCTTTATGAAGGTTAATAACAATACTCTGCAAATCTCGATCGATACTTTTATGTTCTGTCCCTGTAAAAACCCTGCCGTTTCATCTTTTCTATGCAGTTCTTTGCAGTGGCAGGTAACGACAAGAGATAGTATCCATGAAATGTTACAGAGACTATTTTAGTGCCTATAATATTGATTGATGCATGTGAGGGATACTTCCACAGCCTGTAAAGAAAAAAAAAAAAGATTTTACAGCTTGGGATAAAGCAGCAGGCTTAGGATTCCATGGATCATGCACAGAGAAGGAGCCGTTGTGCACGCTCGGGAAGAAATGGATGTGTAAGGAGAAGGCGGTTGGCAGCAGTTATTGGCGTTGTCTGGAGAGTCATGTAGAAAAAATGTCCAAGTAGCTAAAGTAAGGGACAGAAAGTGAAGTCCCCTGGCTTTGAGTGATGGCTGTTTCAGAAATAAACTGTGAAAATATTCTGGATTAAGAAATTTTGATGTTCAAGTAAAAAAGGTTCAGACAATTTAGCTGCCTCAGGTACTTGCCCTTCTCCTCCCACTCCAAAAAAAAGCCAAAGGCAGGATAATATCTGCCAACAGCTAATCCAAAAGCAGATACCTGTGCTTAATAGATTGTTCTATCAGTTTGTTGCAAAATATGATACTGGGTATGTCAATATGCCCCTCTATTCCAAATTACAGCAGGAAAAGGACATCATAATATCAATGCAGTATGTGCCAAAAAGATTGTAGAATTGCTACCATCTATATCTACTGCTTTTAAATCACAAAAACATATGCAAGATTTATCACCTACTGAGGCTTTGGTCAGTAAAACACTAAAAATGAGTATTTCTCCAAGGTGATTGTTGACAAGGACCATCAAATTTTACCCAAGTTGTTAAGACCTATTTAGGTACATGCTTAGATAAGGTGACTTTGAAAAAAGACAAAACAAAACAAGCAAACAAAAGTTGGTCACATTCATCAGGGCATTATGTATTTTCAAGGTAAAAAAATGTTTTATGTGTTCACTCAGCACAAGTGACTGCTAATATTTGTAATAAGACTCCATTTCTTTGTATAAAGCCGTTCTTTTGTTTAGAATTTAAGCACCCAGAGCTACTTAATTTCCTTTGGAAACATTGAGACAAGTTTTGTGGAGAAGAAAGAAAACAATTTCATGTGTATCCTGACTTGCAACAGAATTTGATAGTGTAAGAAACATGAGGGAAATACTATGAAGTGGGCAGGCAACTAGCTGAAAAGCCAAACTCAGAATAGCTCTCTCTTCCGAAAGGATGAGTAAAGCAAGACTTCCCAAGGTCAGTATTATTTAATTTTTTTGTTTGTTAAGAATTTAGACAGTGGAATAAACAATGCCCATGTGAAATTTGAAAATTTGTTAAATTTAGGAAGATTAGAATGTGAAAACTTGACTTATTGGAGTAATGGTGTGAGACAGACAGGGTATAGCTCAGCCAGAATAGGTGCGAAATCCTGCAAATGAGAAAAATCTGCTGAATGTATATAAGATACGAAATGCAGCAAAAGCAGTTCTAAAGAGAACTTGCAGCTTTTAGAGGATCAGAAACTAAGCAAGCTACAACAGTACCCCGCCTTGTGATAAAAAATATAAAAGGTTTTAGCTGAATCGGAAGATTTTTGTTATACTGCAGAAAAAAATCCAAATTCTAAGGACAGTTAGGCTCTGAAATAGGATGGTTGTTGCTGGGGTTTTTTTGGGTGTGCATTGACAAATAAAATGGAAGAGTGATTTAAAGACTTATATCTGTTTTCTGCGGTTCTTAGTAAAGCTTTTATTTCTCTTTAAATGCTGTTCATATCATTGAAAACAAACACAGGAGAAATTAAATTGCAGTGTTTATAGAATATGTCTGGAACAAATGTTCTGTAGTTATTTTAAAGAAAACAAGGAAAATACTTTGGCTGTTTTGACATTTCAGGCATTTTTAAATTTCTGAGTATAAAAATGAAAAAAAAAAAGTGAGAGGTAGAACTATATACTACATATTACAAAAAAGAGGAAGAAAGAAAAGAAAAAGATGTCACTAGGTAGCTGGTCCCATGGTTGTTGCACCTGTGAAAATTGTATACAATTGTCAAGAATATCTATATGGAACAGATGAGTAAGGATAGCTCCATTTAGACCCATAGACAGTTTTTAATGGAATCAAAAGAACTAGTTCACATGAAAAGCCTTTAGCAGAACTTACCTCTGAACCCTGGTGTTCCAAGTCGCAGAAAAGCTCTTAAGTCACAAATTATTTCAGTCTCTATTGTTTGAACTGAAGGTTGCTTTCTGGCATGAATAGATGATGCATTAGTATTAAAGGCCAAGGCATTACAAAAAGAGATTCTGGGTGGCTGGGCTATGACTGCTGAGAGCAATTCCTGATATTTACAGTCTTTCCCTTCAGTAATTTCAAGCTAATGATTTTCTTTGTTGCTGACAAGTACTTTGGTCCCAATGCTAAAAGAAAAAGCAAAAAAAAAAGCATAATTTTACTTTTTCATATTCTGATCACAGTGAATAAAGCTGCAAGAATTTGCCCATTGGTTTAAATAAGGATTGGGTTGGCTGTGCAGTGGTCCCACTGTCTCTGCGTAAACATGATGGGGAAGTTAAGTGGGCAAGCAGTGTACTCGGCAGTGTCACAGCTAGGGTTGCCTTCTGTGGTCATTATTGTGGTCATACTGTGAAAGGAAAATGGAGATTGCTCATACAATTCCTTTTTAGATTAGATTTCAAGAGTTTAGACAGATGTGAAAAGGGTGCAGTAGTAGACTAATAGAAAGAAAATCAGAAACATTTGTAAAATGCTTTTCTCTGTTCTACCTTGTTCTGTTTGTCTCAGATGCAAAGTGACCTAGCTAGTGCCTTTTGCCTGGAAAAAAAAAACTATTCAGAATCCTTTCACATAATGACTTGATGGACTAAATACTTAGCAAATTTACCTAAGCAGCTACTTGCATTAAAATATGCATGCAGACATATGTCCCACTCTTGGCCAAGACAAGAAGCAGTTAATTGACAACTCCGGGAATAGGAAAGAGGAACGGCCTTTTTCCTGTAAATACTGCCCAGTGTTCTTGTTCAAAAGGGAAGGCATTACTGCGTTGGCTAATTAGGAGCAGGAAACAAAATAAGGAAGCTAGTCAAATTTGTGTTTGCACAGGAGTGAGATACAAAACTTCTTTAACTAATGTTGAAGGAAATAATTGTTACTTTATTTAGCTGTGATGTTTAGGTTTGTCAAAAGAAGTAATTTGGTCATAAAGAGTAATGATCTAGGAAAAAGAAGAAAAGAACACCTAATCAGGACTTGGAAAAAAAAATGCGTGTTCACTTGCCCTTGGAGGAAAAATTGGTCTTTCTGGTGATGTATTTAGTGTGTTCTTCAAAGTAGACATTGTACATGGTGCCATTTGTATTAATGAAGAAATATTTGGGAGATTTGTGTATTTGTAGGCAGGAGAAGATGGGAATTTGCATTCTACCAACTACCTTGCACAGAGGTTGTAGTGCTCACCCCTCGTATTCACATCCATTGCATACAAGCTTTAAAAAACATGTTTAAATCTTAGTACTTTACTTAAATAATATGATATAGCAAAATTAAATTTCTTATTCCATGACTGCTTCTGAAGTATACTACAGTCTCATGAGATTATCAGCAAAGGAGGGAAGATTGTCAAGTATCAATGTCTATGTCTTGCAGAAATGTTTGGGTGTAGAGAATCCTTCACAGCTTTTTACTCTTTTTTTTTTGTATCTTTCAATGCAATATCTAATTGTGAGCAGTTTGCTTTGCATTATGAAACGAATTCATTCCAGCTAAGTACACTGGGTTGTTCAGCACAGTATGTCACAGCTCTATGGTGCTATGGATGATGTAAGGCATAGTCACCTCTGATTGTAATTATATAAGGTGTTGCATCATAATATGTGTTAATATGATGGAAGAGGTGTTTGAGCCTGGCAATGGGACTAGGGAAGTTAAGGGAGTTAGTCATTCTTGTTGAGTTGCTAGGCCTGTTTTCACACTGTTGCCTACACAGTGAGTCTGTCTTATCTGTCTGGAAATTTCCCATTCCATGAAGGTGGTGGAGTGCTTTCTATTACAAATTACCTAGCTATCTGCAGCTTAGTATTTCTGATGGGGCTGGTGAGGAGGGACACAGACGCTCATACCTTATGGAAAAATTCACTACGGTGAGCTGTGGTCAGAACATCTCTCTCCTACAGAACTGGTTAATTATCATGGTTTGATAAGCTGATAAAACAGTGGTCTATTTGCCAGCAATGTATAACAAACCTCTTCTACCAGTTTTGTTCTGCACACTGTGCATAACTCCTGGGAATTCTCTCATTTGACAATGTAAAAGTCTAGACATTGGGTGATTCAGACGCCTTAAAAGCAATCTGAAACTATCTGAATTTCTAAAATGGTAGCAAAGGAGCCTTCCTCTCTCTCGGATGTACAATAGTCTAGCTGCACAGGACTCAAGAATCTTCCAACTCCCTCACAGAGCTCTCTTTTTGTGAAGAATCTCAGACATTTTTTTTTTCCTCTTAGTAGTTAATTTCTTTTTATGTAAAGCTGGGAAAACATCCTAAGTGTGTGGATGGGGGAGAACAAGTTAAGGTTTGAGCGTGTTTGCAAGTAAATCTGATTTAATGCCTCTACAAGGCAAAATCTGATCTAATGATGAGATAAATCTGTTTCTTCTTATTAGAATTGTACTTCCATCCCATTAATGGACCTGTTTTCTCAAATTGTTATCTCAGCGATGAGGTACTTGACAAAGAGTTTTCTTCTGAACTTGTTTAAAACATTTCTTTTTCTTGACTTTAAGATCATACTTAGTACTAGTGATAGAAAACACTGTTAATATAGTTGCTTCAAACCTATGGTTTGTAGACAAAAAAAAATTCTATCTGACTGAATGTGCCATGAGTTCAGTTACTGAATGAGTGGATCAGTTAACGGGGCAGTTTAGTGTTAGTGTCTGCCTTCTGAGAGAGGGGAATCACAGTACAGAACTAGCAGGCGGCAACTTTGGAGTAGGATTGCCCAGAAAACCAGTCAGCATTGTTATTGGATGATTGGATGTTACTGGGTAGATTGGAAGAAAAGTTCTTCTTTCAGAATTTCAGGTTTAAGGCTCTGAGAGATTGTGGAAAATTGGTTTAAATTTTATGCTAGGCATTTACTAGGTGTAGAACAATGTAAGGGAGTGTATCCCAATTGCTATTCCAAGTATTCTACTTTGTATAAACTAGTAATTTTCTCTCAGAGAGAGAGAGCACATGATCATATATTCCCACTTCAACCTAATAAGAAAAGAGATGAGAGCTGGGTCTGCTGGATGATTGACCCAAACAAAAAATTTGCCAGCTATGATGAACAACTCTCTCCTCTGTTTGGGATGAGTTCTCATCATGGATCTGAAATCCTCCTAAAAATTTCAGCCATAATTTGTAGCACATGTTGAAATTCTGCCTCTTGAACAATAAATGTTTTATCACAGATATAGTTTGTTAAAAGGTTACCCAGTTTGCCCTACATTTGAATTTACCAACTTTTTTAAAGGTACAAGTCACTCTGAAATCATCTTTTGATGAATGTAGGATGGCATCAAGTCCCAGAGAGATGAAAGTTGCCACGTGAAGTATTCTGATGATGAGACATTTTGGAAAGATGAATTCCAAGAGGGTTACATTGTCTCTAGAGAAGGACTGAAAGCTATGAACAATGCTGGAAACAGGTGTTTTAAAAAGTGTGGGCTCTAAAATATAAGAATTAAATTATGAAAATGTAATATTTAGTTACAGCATGTCTTAGTTCCAATATTCTGTTCTATTCTTTGCAAAATTTTGGATTTTTTGTAGAAATTTCAAAATAAAGACTCTTCTCTTCTCTTCTCTTCTCTTCTCTTCTCTTCTCTTCTCTTCTCTTCTCTTCTCTTCTCTTCTCTTCTCTTCTCTTCTCTTCTCTTCTCTTCTCTTCTCTCCTCTCCTCTCCTCTCCTCTCCTCTGCTCTCTCTTCCTACCCATACCGAGTCAAGGTGGACACCAACCTTAGCAGACACAGACACAGGATTTCCAAGGACGAAAGTATAAACTTACTTTTTGTCAAAGGACTACTTAATTTCCTTAATTTCACACAATATTTAAAGAAAAGTATGTCCTTTGTGGACTGTTCTTTTTAAAAAAAAAAAAAAAAAAAGAAAAAAACTAAAGACTTGTAAAAGCAATTTCCAATCCAATAGAGAGCTTAGATGTTGACTTTCATAGTAGTAATGGTACTAGGTTTACACTGTTACATGTTTTTGTTCTCTGGCAAGCTGAACATTATATATATTCCAAGCCACACATATGAGTGAGCCACCAGTAGTGACTTGGGACCTTTACTGTTA
Source organism: Crypturellus undulatus (assembly GCA_013389825.1). Classification (NCBI taxonomy): domain Eukaryota; kingdom Metazoa; phylum Chordata; class Aves; order Tinamiformes; family Tinamidae; genus Crypturellus; species Crypturellus undulatus. The sequence continues at coordinate 3,528,405 of VWPW01023369.1, forward strand.
ACTCCATTACCTTTTGATTTTTAAAGACTTTGTTGTGTTAGTTAAAAAAGTGGAAGGGGACTAGTGCACAACTAGTGCACAACTGTCAGTGTATTCTGGACTCCTATAGGAGTGAAGGTGCTTCCAAACACACGCCTAATTTCTGTCACTCTTGTAGCCACAAAACACAGGCCTTGAATATTTATCTGAAATCCTGGGATTTGTTGTTTGTGAACTGCTACTTTCCGTTATCCATCAGAAATGAATAGCTATACAGAAGAGTACGCAGCATCTGAATGCTGAAGCAAATGCACATATTTGTACCTTCAGCTTGTGATCTTGCCAGTTTATACCTTGTGCCAAGGATCTGGTTCCAGGTCTCGTGGTGCATGAATATTCTCCAGTAGTAGCCTAAAATTCAATGTTTATCAGTGTAAAACAGTCATCAGTGTATTTACATAAAAGCAGTATGGAGCAAGCACAGAATGAGCTGGTTTAAAATCTCCAATGTGTATGTTTTGCAATATTTGCCTAATGCTAATTCTGATTAATGCTTCAAAATCAGAGGCTAAAAACCACTCTGGTTGTCTGCATCTATTTATTCTGTCTCTCTCTTTTTCCTTTTTTTTTTCCGCCTCTAGTACCAAGGTGACAAGGTGAGCACAAACTCTTCTCTGATTAGAGCCCAACAGCACTTTTAGTAGAATGTCCTATTGTGCTGGCAGGCATAAGCATGGCTAGCTTTTTGCTTGGTTCTAATAGCAACCATTTTTCTTAGGTACACCATTCAGGATTAAGACTGGCACAGGAAAATGAGATGTAGTCCTGATGTCCGCTGTGGGTTTTCACTGTCAAATTACCCATCTGTTGTGGCTTCTCAGGAGGGATATCTCCAAGGATCTGTTTAGCAATGCAGATGATTGATAAAAATCTTATTTTGCAGTTTTCAGTTGCTATTTTAATGAGTATTGTACATCACCAAAGGATTAAAAATAGTACTAAAATATTATTTTATTTTATTATTTATTATTTATTATATTTGTTACTTTAAATACAAATTAAAATAATGAAGTATAATTAGATATTTGGAAATATCTGCTGGTGTAAAAGTAAAGACTCCTGAATATGATTTGTCTCCTTGAATTCTCTTGGATATTTTTTTTTTCAATATTTAATGTCTTGAATAATCTACTTTCTCAGACTTCCAAGCCTTTCTATGCTGATCTTGTTGCACTTACGTCCTAATTTATCAGATAATTAAGATTTTGTCCTCTGCAAAATGTTTAAATGTTAAATGTTTTAAGAGAACGACACTGAATCTTCCTTAAGCTTAAAGCCAGCACAAAAACATTACTTCTAACTTACTTGTAAAAGGTTCTGTTTTATGAAATACATTTCTCTAAGTTAAAAAATATTTTTCAGTGTGTTGTAGGTATGGTATAGCAGAAGCCAATCAAGGTTAGAGTAAAGCTTTCTAATATAAAAATATCAAAATGCATAAGATGATAGAATTTATTCTGAGCTATGGTAAAAATTTCAATTAATTCATGCCATCAAAGAGAAGAAATAACTCTCAGGCTAAGTCAATGATCTTTCATTTCTCCAATATTTTCACAGTGCTGTATTTTTGAGTTATTTATATATTCCAACATTAAGATTAACATAGTGATTTAAAGTACAGCTAAAATTTGTCATGTAATTTTTGGGCAGGATAAAAAAGATGTGATAGACTAGCCCAGCATGATGCAGTTCTGCAGATGTAGAGCTATTTTGCTGACCACATCTGGATTAAGAATGGAAGAAGGTCCATGAGGTCTCAGGAGGTCAATACACCTAGTCCAGTACCTTTTCTCTGACAGTGACCAAAAGCAGCTGTCTAGGAAGGAGTACTAAAACAAGTAAATATATAAGATGCTTCCCAGAAATATTCTCTTAGTTTCCACTCATTTGCAGCTCAAGGGCTTCTTTAGCCAGATACATTTTCTCTTCATTTTGTAACAGCCACCAGATTTCTTTTCTATGAACTTTACGGACCTCACCTGGAAAACCTATAACCTTTAAACTCTGCAGTATCATCTTAGCTGTACACAGTGCTACACAACCAAGTTACTGGCTGTCTAAATAACCAATCTTCTTCCTTTCTTCTGGCCTGGCTTCTCCTGCCAGTTATTTCTTGGCAGAGATGGTGACCAACCAACCCTTATACACCTGCTCCACGACACTCTGGATTTTATATAACTGTCATATGTCCCTCATTTGTTTCTCTTCCACTGTGAAACCTACGTTGTCTTGGTGCAGTAGTTCTCCCATGTTATTTGTGGTCCTTGTGGTCTTCTCAGCCCAGTTGAGATAGGGAGACCAGCACTGCATGAATTATTTGAGGCAGAGGAGAATTCTGCATTTTCACAGTGGCATAATAGTGTTTTTTACTTGATCCTGTCTTCCTTTCCCTGAAGTTCCTACATTCAATTGACTTTATAGATTCCTCATCCTCTGTTGCTGTCCAGGCTGCTGACACAGCTCATCTCTGTGGCTAAAATAAATATCTTGGCTGCTGTCAGGGAATGAATCTCTTTTATGGACCCTGGGTGTTTTTACCTTGGGAGCTGTGTATTTCTTTTTTGTGTGCTGTGAGCCATGCTGCTGGAACGAGCAGGCTGCATGATTTCCTTCCGTATTTAGGCAGGAGTTAAACAGCCCGGAGGCGGTAGTAGCTTCAGATTGTATTAGCTCTTTCATGGATTACCTGTAAGGTTTGCAGAAGATACACCACTGGTCTAGTGGAAACAATGGATTGGTTTCATAATGAGTGCTAGTAATAAAAAATATAGTTGTACTCTATATTTCTACGTGACCACTTCAAAAGTTGCTGATATGTGAATATATATATATATATAAATTCATTTTCTACCAATAGTAAATTCATTTCTTGGAAAGGTTTGTTTTTGTGAGCTGTTTTTTTACGATTTTGTGAGATGAGTTTGAACTAGTTGAAATGGTTTCCAAGACACAAAAGCAGCAAAATAGAAGAGTAAGCAAAATGGAAACATCCCAGAGGGTCTCAGGTCTTAATAGGGAATCCCACAGCTCATTTTTGGCATCCCACTTGCTAGTGCAGAATATGGTAGGGGATGAATCCTCTCAGTGGTTCATTTTCCTTGCACAGTTCTTTTCTATGGATGTTTTTTTACAGCAGGGGATGATCCAACCCATAGAGAATGCAACTGCCTGTATAAGACTGATTATATAGCTATGAAAATTTCATAGAACTTGCATAATTTTGTGTGTGCTGTGACTATATGCTTCATACTAAAAAAAAAAAGGTAATTTAGATCATTTAAATTTCTGTAACAATCATATGTTAAGATAGTGGAAAATGGAGAATGTTTCTGCTTGGAAGCATTATGAATGTAGTAATTCCATGAAAGAACACAAGCTTATTTTTCATCTCACAACATATTATGAATATATACATCTAAGTGTTGTTTGATAGGTGTGTATTTTATCACTAAATAATGATTTTTTTCACCTAATCTGCTCATATTAATTTAGCTTTAATGAAACACTTGCAGCCTGAAGGAATGTAGGTCAAATTAAATATAACAGAAAAAAAGTTGAGCCTCATGATAAATTTTTCCATGTGGAACTTTCTGAATAACTCTCTGATAGTGATAACCTCATTTCTTTTCACTGTACCATAACAGTAAATACATTTCCTTCAGATACTGTATGTTCCTGTTATACTCAATCAGTTACCATAGCTAGTGTGCTGATAGTAAACTAGCTCAGCCTGTTCCTTTCCTTCTTAGCTGAATCTTGGTCTTTCTATCATGTGAGTATGTCCTGTAGCTTCATACTTTCATACTGTATGAAAATTGCATGAAAAGTCTTCTGAGACCTCTATTCATTTTTTTAGATCTTATCCTTATTCTAGTAATCCCGGAATGTCAACCCAGCAATGTGAATTGCTTTGATTTGTTAAGTCATCCAAATGTAACCCACAAATTCTCTTGGAAAGGAGCAGTGGCTCATTCTCGTCGAAAACAATGCAAATAGACTAGATGAAGGGAAGTTAATAATATTTGAAATTCTATTATCTCTAGAGAATCAAAAGTTTAAAAAAACTTCAATAACCAATTAAGATGACACATAGCACTCTGCATCAGGTGTTAATTGCATTGTGAGAACTCTTTTTTTTTCAACGCCTCCATGATTTTGGAGAAAGTAGTTAAGCAAGGTCTTATTTGTGGGTCTAATCTGAATAACACTTTGAAGTTGCATTTCTGAAAAGAGACCGTAATTATTGGAACATAAATTCAAATCTATTATGGTGCAGCATAATATCATATTGCCTATAACAAGAATACACAATGATTGGAAAAAAGTCAAAGCACAACCCTATCTGAGCAAGCAATACTAGTACTGAAAGTAAATGACAAATATTTGATGTATTAGCAGTTGGTGACCAGTGCCTCAGGGAAAAAAATTAAGCAAGCACAAAGTAGAATCAACACAAAAAAACGAAAAGGTGATAAAAGAGGAGCAGAAAGAAGAATGTTTCTTACGTGAGCCTAGGGAAGAGAAACATGATTGATAGCTTTCCTTTCAACTCTCTGATTATGAGAACACCTCCCAGCAGCAATCTATGTCAATATTCAGTGACCGTATCACAGTGAAAATAATTCTGGCTGGCAATATAGGCAGTTACTTTAGTTTACAACTTTAATAGAATTGTAACAAAAAAAAGTAATACTGTTGTGCAATTTTTTTTTGTGGCAACTAGGGGCTCTAGTTGCTGCCAGCATATTCATTGAGTTTGATTTATGGGTGATGGACGTAAGAAGGAGAGCTTCAGTTTTCATTCCTCTTGGGCAGCCAACAGTTTGAAAAATGTACCTTTGTCAAAAGTGAATAGTTTCTCTTCTCTGTTATCTGAGTTTTTGGAGATTCAGACCCTGAGTGCTTTTTGGGGTGTTTTGGTCTCTCAATAAAAATTGCTGCTGCTACTGGGGATAATATGTTGTGCCTTTATCTCTTCTGAGCAGAAATACACCATGAAAAGTCCATGAAAAAATTCCTGCATGCCCTAACATCTGCTTTCTTCTGGTTAATCAAAAAAAAAGTCAGAAAAAAAAATCTTTTCGGTGTTTTTAAAATATTTTGCTTCAGTTAGCTTTGCTTTTTTATCACAAAATTTTACCTGAACATGTATCTTGCATTTAGTTTTTAATTACCTCTTAGTATTCATCTTAGTTAAACCTAACCATCTACAATTTGAGTTGCTGGGAATCTCGCCATCGAGATCCCTTCTTCAGCTGGTGTGAAACCAACTGAACAACTGACTCAAGTGAGAGGTGCAAGTTTCCTCCCTCAGACTGTAGAAGGAGCCTAAGTGAGCAGATGCAGATACACACAACTCCTATGCAGAAGGCATTTTGTGTTATGGGAGGTTAATGTGTGGGGGGGTTAAAGTTATGGGGGTTTCCCCCTGGAAAGTGGGAAGTGTGGATCTTATCTCCATTGCTACCTCAGGGAATCAGAGCACCCCTTTTCCTAGCAGAATTCTCTGGCCACCGAAGACCCTCAGTGAAAGACACTGACCCTCTTTCCTCCTCTCTTTAAAACTGGGCCTCAATAAACACTGAATTCTGTTGACATCTATTTCTAGACATTGGCTGTATAAATAGACTAAAATCTAGTGTCCTGTCACAGGTAGATGTGTTTCCTCGGTGTTCTGATACCTTTGCTGGATGCTCCAGAGCTGCTGTGTTTCATCTTGCTCAAAATCACTTTGATTTATTTTCGACTCCCTTGTGCTAGGGGGCTACTCGTTTTGCTTTTCTTAATTTTTTCATTGCTAGAACAGGCTTGAACGTGTTCATCCATCAGTCTCCCAGGAAAATTAGGTGAGTATTTAAAACATGTGATCATGATGCAAATATTTTAAATATTCTGAGTGAAATCACCAACCTTGTACAAAGTCACATGTCTCTGGAGACTAGATGATTTCTCTTGCAGAAGACATGGGCATTAGAAGGAAGCAATACAAATGATTTCACACCTTGGGTAGCTCTCATGAGAAACTGCAGTTGGAGATCCATCATGTTTCTCAGCTGTGATCTTTATTCTTAGTCTGCAGGCAGACTGTCAGTGGTGACAGCTTTTCAAGCAATGGATGGTTCCCTTCTGAGCAGTGGAATGATGCCAGCTTAGTGCAGTTCCCCTAGTATTTATCAAATGATAATGACTTTAAATAGCTATCAACCACTGGCTTGAAGCAAACCAGAAATGAGAAGGGAAATAGGATTTTTTGGCAGATTTAATAGCAATCCTTTAGACTTTAAATCTCAGCCCTCCCCACCACCAGTCTGTAAGGAATCTGAAATCCTACACAGTATATAAATTCAACAGCTGCTTTTTCCTTAAATATCAGTAATTATCACTTCTTATATCACAGTGATTCAGAGGGAAGCCCAAGACTTCAGTTACCCGAGAATATTTCATAAAATATGAGTTTTCCATGCCCAGCATATGTTTTATTTTTTTTTATTTTTTTTATTTTTATTTTTTCTAAAATAATCTACAGGGTTAAGTGCTATATTTTATGTCCTGAGGAAAAGTCATTTATATTGGCTAGATTTGCTCTGGTCCACTTTTCTCTGCTTCAGTTGTGCAGTTAATTCCAAAATTTTTAAGCAGTAATCAGGGATGTTAATATCAGATTCCAGAACTGGACCTCAGTTAACTTGAATCATTCAAAATTCTAGTAAGGAACTGGGAGGCTTTGAGATACCATAAAGGATATGTGTAGCTTAATCAGGGAAGCAAAAAGTTACATGAATCATCTGGATTTTTCTTTTCAAAACAGGAGAGGGTGTCTTTGTCCGCAAAGGTGCATTGCATAGTGCCTTTACTACAAGATCCTTTTTATGTGCGTACTAATAGCTTAGTCCTTGAAGTCTTTAAGATTCTTGAAGTCATTAACTTAGTGGATAAGTTGACATTTGAACTTGAGGGTTCAGTTCTGACACTCTTTTCTACCCTGCCCAGCTCTCTAATCTTCCTGTGTGCTTCAGTCTTTCAGTGAAGACTGTATGGACTGATCTGTGTGTGTACGAACAGCTCTTTGAAGGATCACCATTGTGTGACTATCGTACAGATGTTTATTTTGGAGAATATGGCATCATTTGAAATACTGGGCTTGTATTCTTTGTCACTGTGATGCATATCAGAATGAAATTGTGTTCCCCCAAATTCAGTAAATATAAGATTTTGTTGCCCTAATAAAAATAATAATGCATGTTATGTTGAATTTCATGGGTGTAATTCAAGTACCCAGCTGCATAATGCGGCTATTTAATTAATATAATATATTCTTTTCTGCATGCTGCAGTATGATTAACAGTCCCTGCTGAGACATGTACCTTAGGTACAATTGAAATGGATGAGTCTAATGAACTAGGATATTTGCATTTCATTACTATGTTGTATAATTTAGCTCATAAAATTTTATGGAATTAATTTAGCACTATTTTTCTGCAGATGATCATAACAATAACTTTTTTACATGTTACAAAAAAAGTTGATTCAAAACACACACAAAAAGCACTCAATTTCTTCTCCAAATCACAAAGAAGTACAGATTTCCTGTGAAACTCAGTTTATTAGACCTACATTCTTTTAGAGGACTTCATTGATCAAGTATGGCCCTAAACAACTATAAAAGAAGCAAAAGGCAACATTCTTGTCAGCTTTATTCCCTCATCTCTCTAATCTCCAATGACTTGCTAGAAGGAGGTATGGGGAATTTAATTCTCAACACAGCCATTACGCTGATGGAAAATCTCCCTGGAAAATTAATTATATCTTGTATAGAACATGAACCAGACATGTTGGATGAAAATGCAGAGTTAGTGTAATTTTCAGTTCTGTTGTTTGCAATTATGTATGTGATGTGCTGAGCTATAGGACATAAGTTCTGATTTCAGCAACAGCCCCTTAGGAACACAATTACAAGTGAGAGGAATTTGGTTCTGGAGGATGTGCCCAAAACTACTAAAGTTCAGACCCTGGAGGCAGGTGCATGTGCTTTAGAGGAGACCAAGGAGAAGTGTTACAGCAGCAAAATGTCTCCCAGAATTTTAATCTCCATCTTCACTGTGAAATAGTATGAAATATTTTTTGCTTTATTTTGGTAAAAGGAATGCATTAGACTTGACATAGGTTTCTCGGTAGGAGAACATATCCTTTTAGCAGCCCCCCAAACAGCATCAGCCACAGGCAAAGCCGCAGCAAGATGATGGTGGCGCTCAGGGGTCACCTCCCCAGGCAGCTGGGGCTGACACACGCCTGGAGCACACGGCATGTGAGGCTTTCCAAGGACACGCTGATTTTCCTGCAGTTTTACTTAAAGGCTTTGAGCAAGTAGAAATTGGGTCTGCCACCCAATAAACATCTAGTTAGAGCCAACTGTACAACAGCTTGGATGTCTAGGACAGGACAGGGAAGTGGCAGAGTTTCTCTCATGTGGAGTAGATGACTGCCTGCTAACTTCACCTGCCAGTATGTTTTTCTAGTGGGAACAAGAGGAAAAGACAGGTTTAATCATCCCAGTGTTTTTCATTATTTCTGCAGGCAATCACCCTGCCTTGCCAGGAAAGATTTCTTTTTAGTGCAGCTCCATGGGCACAATGGCACCCCAAGGATTTATATGCATTGAAGAGGTAAAAATGAATAAAGCTGTTGTATTCTCTAGTGGGCACACACAAGTTGCACCTAACTTGTGTTCTCCCCTCAAGCCCAAACACTTAATTAAAATCTATCAGTGCCTGTACAGCAGGTTGTCCTGTCTATGGGAAAGAGCCTATAGATAGTTCCACAGCCACCAGCACTTGTAGCTTGAATAGCATTTTCTGTTCTAATTTGATTTAAAGTAACTTGTGTGGAGTTAATAAGAAAATACATAACTCAGGTGGATTCTGCAGTGAAGATGTATTACTAGACTGCAGTGAAAGAGCTACCATGTGATATAAAATCTCTCTGTATGAACTATTGAATACAGAGGTTTACAGAATTTAAAGCTAAAAGGGACATTATCATAATTTTTTTCTGAGTTTCAAGGATTAATTCTTAAATCATACTCCTTGTCTTCAGAAAGAACTAGAGCATAGATATTTCAGACAGCTGATCTTGATATAAAATTTCATCTAGAGAAGGAGAAAGGAGGCAAAGAGACTTTTAGATTGACAACTTCTAAGGGCAACAGGAGTTATTAAGGTGACCTCTGATTCTTTATTCTCTTTCCTAGTTAATGTTCTTAACAGGGAATAACATTTACACAATAACATTTGCAAACTAATTTCCTAAAATAATTGTAAGTAAGTTGTACTATGACATTTTTGATTCCTTGAACCAGAAGTAGGAAATTTTCAAATCCAACTTTTCGGATATTTGGGAGTTGCCGGAGGTTTTTTTTCCTACTGCTATCTCACACCTAGCCTCTAAAGTGGATGACAGGCTCTGAAGTTACAGTTGCTTCATGCTTTCTATTATTTTTCCCTTCAAACATCTAAACTTAGACTTGGTTATGCCCTGAATGTAAAGTCCCTAGCATGTGTAGATGATTGAAAGCAATAGTAGCACAACCCATTTCATAGATGTGCTACTGCTTGCAAAACTGTCTGTCTGCATTCAGCTGTCAGGAAGATAGAGCAGCGTTGACGTGAGATCCCATTTGAACATGAATCCTGATTGACAGGGATGTGTGTTGTACTTTAACTCTTGTGTCATGTCTATGTATAACAAGGCTTTTGACTGACACTTTCTATTACCCTGGTAGTGTTATTCTGCATCTCAGAGGAATGCTTAAAAGACTTCAAAGGTTTCAGGATCATTCATGGGGATACAGAATATTGTTGTATTTCAAAAGAGTCAACTTTAAAAACAGGGGTGGAAGAAAAGGATTATGTCCTCAGATTGACTTGTGCCCTGAAAGACACAAGTCAAAGTGGTGCAGAGGCAGTGCCTGTAAAGTTGAATCAAAAGCAAATTTTCAGTCATCTGTGAGAGAATTGATTGTGACTGGGGTAGAGCTGTGTACTATTTCAAAATATTAAGTCTCTAATCCCCTGCTCTAGCATACATGCCTAAAGGGGAGGATCTGCCCAAGAATCAGCCTCTTTTTATCCTAACAAACTTTTCTCAAATACCTGAAGAGAGTAGAGTATTTTGTTCCACAATACCCTCGTATTTCTGGGTAATACTTACTCTGGCTTCCCCATTCACGAGAAATCAGTCATGACCGTCTCTTGTATTGGTGAGCTTTTCATTCACCCACTGCCTTTTAGAATATGCTCATTTTTTATGTGTATTCTGGTTGAAGAATTTGCTGATAGTCTTTGATAGTGATTTTTGATGTTGGTGTGCTTTTGGCTAATAAACGCCTCTGCAAAAAAAAAAGCTAAATTAAGAAGTTTGATTTCTTTTATTTAAAACCTTACTGTCTGTGGGCTGTTAGATAGTTTATTTGGTTTTACTTCTTAATTATTGGCTTCTTAAGTATGTTGAAGTATATACTATCATCTAGTGTATTATTGTGTTGGAATGTCAGAGAAAGAAGGGATACATCCAGGTCAAGACTGAAAGAATGTAAGTTACTAAGTTTGTATTACTCCTTTTTTGATTTCTTTGAACTACTGAAAGGTAAGTTCTGGATTTCTTGTTTTTGTAAATAATGATGGATAAAATCTCTTGTGATAATCCAAAGACTTCATATAAGATTTGCAGAGTATATAGGGAAGGAGGATTGTTCCAGGCTTGGAGAAAAGGACTTTGAGACTCGAAGAGCAAGTAACAAGCTCAGGAATGCTGGAGCAAGAAGTTTGTGGTTTGTGGCTGAGACTAGGTAAGAATGGATCCACGCAGTCAGCTGGCCACAGAAATGATCACTCAGATATAGCAAGGGAGACTCCATCTCAGAAAAGCAGCGGGAACTGTGTCTGAGGAAAACTTTGAGAAGCTCGTGGGAGAGATGAGGCAGGTTGCAACTGCAAATGTCCATTTAGAGACCTAGATCAAAGAGACTGGTGGGAATGATGCCTGGATAGTGGAGGGAATCCCACTATAGGCAAGAGGGGGAAGCCCGAGGCAGAGAAGGGGAGCAAGAAAGGGCTGAGAAAAGCAGAGGTGTGAAGACAGCATAGCTGAGAGCTGGACCGTATTGGAAGTGCTGGGAGAAAATCAAACAGCTCAGAGAGACAATAACAAATGTGAGATGTCTGCAAGCAAGTCTGTGTTATGTTAAATCATCCCTTATAATTCCCGCCCCCACCGCTTTTCCTTCCTATCTGCTCCCTCCAAAACAAATCTTTTTCCTCTACATCTCTCTGATCTATATCTCACAATAATGAAAGGTTTGTAACTTCCTACAAAAAGAGGAGCCTGAGTTGTGGCCACTGCTCAAAAAATATTGACTTATTTGGTAAAATTACTCTTATTTTAAAGTATTTCTATAGTCATTGGCACTGACTTTGTGTAATCTGAGTCCCTAAAAGAAGATTTCTGTTAGTTGTGATGTTAGCTGGAAGGAGGAGCTGGAAGTCCGTATCAGTTGCACTGCTCAGAATTATTATTATAGTCAAAGGATTTTGATGTCCCCATAAATTTCTCTGTCTCTGAGGTCAGACCAGAACAAAATCACCACTCACTCTTTCTTTCTTTGTTCTTTTCCTTTTGTAATTCAATTTGATATTTTTGCCTGATGTGCACATACTTTACTTATCTGCAAATGTCATGTACCCATTAACTTCAGAGGAAGACAGCATATTTCTGCTTTCTGGTTAATGATGGCATTTGAACAACCTATTATAGGATGATTATTTAGCTTGTGATCTAAATTATTTATGTAGTGTAGATAAGTACCAAAACACATGGTTGTGTTTCCTGAGGAACAATAGTGCCAGCTTTAATTGCTTCTCAATTTTAATTACATCTCTTTTCTGTATTTTTCATGGCACTTATATAGTTGTCTTGTTCTCTTCCATCTTATTTTCTCTTAGTACAATAAATTTGCCTTTCTTTGAAGAAGATTTTCAATGAGTCTAAAGCTTACTGCTTGTCACATGTCCCAAATCCCATGATTTGCAACACATGCCAGTGTTTTGTAAATTTTGCTGAAGATAAGCAGTCCATATGACAGAAGTCTTATTTTTACAGATAGCAACGTCACATCCATGTCCATACTGATATTTTACTTTCCCCTGTTTAAGCTATCACATACTTATATTTTTTAAAAAATCTGAACCTTTTCCTGCAGAATATATGGTTCTGTTTCTAGTTATAATTTTGATATGTCATTGGGGATTACCACCTTACTTCAGCAGGACTGATTTTCTTGTCCTAGGCTTCTTCATTAGATATGTTAATATCATTCTTTATCTTATCAATCCACCTCTACTAGCCAAAGAGATTTGGTAAAAAGATCTTTGACACTCAGTTTTTGATCATCAGTGTATCTACCAATTTCTTTTAAAAAACAGCTTTTTTGTGGATTATATCAGTGATTCTACACATCAGTAAATATGATTTCTCTTGAAGCAGGCAATGAAGCTTGTCATGGAAACATCTCATTACCTTATTGTGCAAATATGTATACGATACATGTGCAAGGAGGGGTGAGAACAAAGAAACTCAAATCTGATGCGAGAGATAGAAAGCCCAGGAAATAATTCAGGGAGAGAGGTACAAGTTTCTATTAAGTGACATTTTTTTTAGACTGAGAAAGAGATTCATGAAAAGCAAAGCCCGAGACATAGGGCTATTCAAGGTTCAAGGTGTGAGAAGAGTTTCACTATATGTCCTATTTTATTTGTATACAAATAATTTTTGTTATACATTTGAGACTGGCACAGGAGTAGGACATCAGGGAGCTAAAATGTTACATGATTTTTTCAGTAATGCTTAATGTTGCTCTTGGGTAGCTTGAAATTCTACATCCAGCGTAATTTTCTCAAGTGTTACTGTGTTCTGCTCCTTCTTTGCTGCATTTATTGGTGGGATAGTGGGTACCATGAATAAATGTGCAATAAAAGTTCCTCTCCTATTGAATTCTGCAAAATTTTGCAAAAGTCCAACCAGAGCATCCTACACACAAACTTGTCTAATAGACAGCTCTCCAAACAGAAATCAACTGATCCATCTTTGATGTAAATCCATTGCAATAAGGATGAGTTTGCAAAATCTTTTCATTTCAAATAAAATGTAATTCCTTACTTATATGTATTCCAAAGCTCTCTTCATACTTTACCATTAATTCTTTAAATGTAATTATACCACTTATATCCTATTTGGCTATAACATATGTTTTATATCCTGCCTGACCTTTTTAAAAACTGGTCCAGTGAGAATTATATAGGAAACTAAATAACCATTAACTGCTGTGGCTAACTGAAAAGTACTTCCATGCAGGAGACTGCATGTACATTTTGGGATTTAACAAGGTTATGATGTCTCTTTGCACTTTTTGAACTCGCACTAAAGGCCGATCCAGAAGTGCTCTTTTATCTCACAGTAGAATTTGTGAGAAGCATGAAGTCTGCCAGACTAAATCATTTCAGAAAGGTGAAAATCTGGAAGAATTTAAAAGTTGTAATTTTTATTTGGTTAATTTGGTGATCTAAGTAAAAAAAAGAAAAAAAGGCATAACAGCAGGAGTGATGGCAAGACAGAAAGGAGGAGAAAGGAATAAAGGTTGAAAAATCAGAAACTAGAAGAACTGTTGCAGGTTGAAATAGAAATGAAATATAAATTGATGAGGAGATGAAGCTCCATTGAAAAACAATGAAGGAAATACCACACTTGCTTGTGACCCTTGTCTACAGAAACAGTTTTAACTCCAGGCCTGGATTTGGACACTTCATCAATTTTGGACATTTTGTGTATCCTATTGATGGCTTGGGAAATTCTGGCAGTTTGGTAGGATCAAGCCAAAATTCATTGGTGTCTTTTCTATATTCTATCACTGTCATGTGAAAGCTATTTCTTCATCAGAAATAGAAGACCAACAACTGAAAAAGAATACAAAACAAAAATGAAAATAAATGTGCATGTTATACTTGCAAATCAAATGGAGAAGCTGCATTGTTTTTTACAGAAATTACTTTTAGCAGGTGTTCTGCGAAAACCTCAGAGAGCATCTAGGACAGCGTAGAGGAAAAGGCCAACAGGCTGAGAGAAGACACTGGAGGTGGCATTGCTAAAAGGCAGGACGTAGAAACAACAGCTTGAACAGAACCACAGAGGTTTTAGGTGCTGTGTTTCAGACATAAATTTTCATGCTCTATACTTTATTTCAGGTTTTGTGGCATTCAAATCATTATTATTTTTGATTCCAATGATTAAATAATACTATCAGTGCTTATTGACAAATAAAATCCTCACTAGCTAATGATTCAAATCAAACAAACTTTCTTCATTTCATGAAGTGCAAGAGAGAAAAGTTGCCCATAAATATCTTCAGATCTGCAGTATATATTTCAGGACATTAAATATTGTCAGATTGAACTTGGTGAGCATTGGGTCAGCAGCTCACAATCAGACAAGGGAATGGCAGGAAACCCTTTTATTTAAAAATAACAAAGCTATTCCAACAGTGCAGCTGGGCAGGAAGAAATTTTCAGAAGCACACCCAAAGCCAATCAGTGCTGAACTTCATGCTGAGGAAAGCTTGTGCAAAGTTGAAATGTATCTAGTTATTGGATTTTAAAGTAAGATAAATTTAAAACTATGGATCCCAACAGTCCTGAATGACTGTAGGTCTAGAAACCAAAACTGAACATTCAATTTAAACAAGCTTTAGGAAACAAAATATTTGTTATTTATTTAGGAGCAAAAGGAAAAGAATTTGGCAATAAGCACTCACCTCAACTAACCTAAAGAGAGCCAAATTTAACAGTTAACAACTTCCAATACTAATTTCTATCTATTGATATTTATGAAACACAAGTTCACCATTGAAGACCTTATGGTCCTACAAGGATTAATATATTATATTATGTTGTTATTATAAAAGTTATATTTTGGATACACAAAAAATAAACAGTAGAAAAGCAATATAGTCGAGTGCACAGGTTACTAATAAAAGATATCCCCATTTACCCATTTCACAGCCTTGTGGCCTGAGCATTTTCCCAGACTATATAGCTTGTGTCCTCAGGTAGAGAAAAACCTACAGTCACAGGACTTTCTTTCTAGGGGGATATTAACTAATCAGATATCTTATAAGCAAGGATGCCAATACTCTCCTTCCCCTCCTGTTCTCACTGCTTTTCCCACTCCTCTCCTACTAAGCCTGCACTTTTGAAGGAAAAGCATGAGAAAGGCTGAACTGCTAGATTCTTTCAAAAATATTCTAAGTGCCTAATGTCTGGAGATGCTTTGATGCTAAACAGATGGAGGTGTTTACTACAGCCTGATTTAGAAGTGTGATATCTGGGGAGGCTTGGGTCACTTCCCTTGCCCTTTGTTCTTTCAGTTTCCTAGCAGGTCATTGCATGGGCCTCTGACTTGCCCTTGTGAAGCATCACGTAGGGAGCTTGGACACTGGATTTCGGGATTTTGACTCTAGCTGAGGGACCAAGCACTAAAAAGCTGAACCCTCCAGCCCTGCCAGAAATTCCCTAGAAGCGTTGAAAGTCTGACTCTATAAATCAAAGATCTAAGGGCAACATGAAAAGATCCTTCCCTAACACATCTCTCCTGCTCAGAGGTGCAGGTGGTGCAGAGGTGGCATCATCAGCCCTAACAATTCTCTGCCTGAGTCTTCTATGAGATCTGTCCTGAGCAGTAAAATGTGAAAAGCTTTTCTAGTGGATATGGGTCCTTTCAACTCTTAATCAAAGTACTGCACTGTTTAAATATTTACCACCAAGATGAAATTAATTCAATCAATAATACCCAAAGAATATACTAAGCATGCTTTTGTTTATGCTGTAATAATGATTGCAGCTAGGCACAAGAAAATGGTCACTTGCAAAATAGGTTGTTAAGCATTTCAGCTTTTCCTGCTATATATGATTTCTGAACTGCAGTGTCCTCAGATTTGTAAATGGAATATAAATACGTTGTGCAGAGAAACTGTTAAACAGAGTCAACTATCTTCATACAATTTGCGCATAATACACAGCAGGAGAAGATTAATCACCTTAAAAAAAAGAACTTTAAAGATAAGATTTTATTAAATTGTTAATTAGGCAGCATGAAAAAAACGCTTACAGGTGAGTACCTCTGTTCTTGAGGAAAAGCCTATTGTTGCTGTCTCCCACAGCAATTAGGATGTAAAACACTCCTTTGATGTATTGCTTCTGTTAACTAGGCCTGGGAAGTGCAGTGACAACAAGAAGGGGCTGGAATGGGTGAGTTAATATTGCTATGAATGGAGAGAGATCTTGCATCTGAATTTCCTCCCATTTTAGCTTGTTTTCCAAAGGAAATTGGGTTTATGGGATGGTGTTGTCTGTCTCATTACCTAACAGTCATTCTCTATCTCCTTTGATAACTTTTGAACTTGCTAGCCAATTTCATCTGAATTTAACAGGGATGCAGAGGTCTAAGCAATATTAAATTTATCCAAGCTGTAGAAAAATAGGCTGCTGAGAACAGGAGGAACAGTCAAATTGGCATCCCACTGTGAGGACCCCACAGAGTGAACTCAATTATGTTATTAGATACCCAAGAATCCCCAGGAGAGAGACATTATGAATACTCCTGTCACAAGAAAGCTTAGAGCAGAGCTTACAGCTTATCAGCCATTAAGTAATCCAAGCAAATGTCACACAAAACCAGGCTTAATAATTTCTACTCACAATTATTTGTTTAGGTATTGAACTGTGACTGTAACAAGAAATCAGAGAG
This sequence comes from Crypturellus undulatus, assembly GCA_013389825.1. Taxonomy (NCBI): domain Eukaryota; kingdom Metazoa; phylum Chordata; class Aves; order Tinamiformes; family Tinamidae; genus Crypturellus; species Crypturellus undulatus. The sequence continues at coordinate 3,545,292 of VWPW01023369.1, forward strand.
TTGTTCATCACATCGTACCTTCCCATTCTCTTCTGTACATGTGTGGAAGGGAAGCATTAGGAAATGTTTAAGTGCTTGTGGTTGGGCTGATTTCCATCCTACAACCTTACTGTCTTTTGAGGGAGATAGTTATGCTGATTCATTATAAATTACAGGAGTTACATTGATGTACAGGAAAAGTTTTACAAGCAGAGTTGACCAGCAGATACCTTTAGCATATTTTTTAAGAATGCAGCAGACCACATGAAAGATAAACACAGAACGCAGCAAAAAAAGAATACCCTAAAAATGACATTTGAAATGAAAGTAAAAAATGACCAAAAATGGAGTTTTCATAAAAGTTAGTGTTGGGTAAATGTTGTAAGCTAAACAAAAGCTGCAATTTGTATTAAACAACATTTTAGTGATAAACTTCAAACCACCCTTTCACAGAAAGCTGAAGGATTTGGCAATAAGCCTAACAGGGTATTTCTAAGCAAGTGGCTTCAGAGAATCCACTCAATGTCAATAAATTCCCCTGACTTCATCAGCTTACAGGATAACTTAATGCAATCAATCACTTGCATCTATTTGATAGCCAAGTTCTTTGTAAAGAAAGGTTAGGTGAAAATAAATACTCAAGCCCTCTTCTAAATCTTTGAGGAAAGAATGAGGAACATTAATGTTTCTGGCTGTTGTGGCACCCTTAGGTGCTCTTTTGGATAGCCTACCTCTCCTTGTATGTTACAAATGTTAAGAGCATGTAAGGTGACATTTACACAGCACTACTGCTTATGAGCTCTTCGGAAAGAAAATTTAAGAGTTGTCATAAACAAGAAGAGGAACACAATCTAATTGAAAATAGGATCATGTCCTTCCACAGTACAGAATATGATAGATCTTGTGTATCTTTTAATTAAAGATGTTTACAAAATACATGTTTGTCTGACTGATTGCTAGGAAAGTGAAAGAATAATTACAAAGATTGTCCTATGTTAAAGTAAATGGGAATATACAAAGCAAGATATATTGGTAGTAACAAATCTTTATTCTTTCCTGCCACATTCCTTGTTTTCATCTTGTGCAATAAGCCAATATAGGTTATATAGGTTACATATGAGTTTCTTCATTTATTTAAGTTTATAATAAAATAAGAGCAGACATGCTGTTGCTGAAGGTAGGATCAATATAGTCCTAAAAGCTAAATTCTTCAGCTTTCAGAAGAAACCCATTTCAATCTCTTCTATTTTCTTATAAATCAAAAGAAATAATTACCTTTTAAAGGTAAAGAAAACTTTTCATGTCCTTCACTGTATTTCTCAGTTCTTTCAACTAAACTGTGCACATCACAAATTAGCTAAAACAAATAGAATATATCAAATGTGGTGGCCAGGAAACCATACAATGTAAGTGGTCCCAGCAGGAACATCAGAGAAAGCACTGAATTGTGAAAATGTTTGACACAAACTCTGAAAGCAAAACTATGTGTACTGGAATAAGATTTACAGAATTGGAAGTTCTCATCCACATTTCCTGTTTCTGCAACTTTGATTTTACCTTTAGAATTCATGAATCTTGGATACATTTCTTTGGATAGAACTGACAAGATTTAAATATTGCCCTTACATGTGATGGCTACATCTGTTTTGGATACTCTTTCATGAGTCCTGTTAATCAGAAGACCTTTCCATTTGCTTTTTTGTTGCTGTTTGGTAGAGCAGGAAGGTAGAGGGCAGTTTTATGTGGTGCCTGCCTTCTCAGCAGCACTGTGTGATGAACATGTCTGTACTCAGGAACCTTGCTCCTAGGGGCTCCTCTAGAAAGTTAGTGTGTCAGGATTAGGAGACACCTTTACAGCCCAATCCCCACCAAATATTGGGTCCAAGATAAAGCCCAACAGCCAAAAACCTTCACAGCCATACTATTGCTATAAGTGGTACTTGTTTTCTTTTCCGTTTGAGAAAATCTGCATGGAACCTGGAGGATATTAGAATCAGTGTTTTTCATGTCTAGAAGCATTGCCTAAGTATTAAGCTGTTTTAGGGTTGTCTGAGTTTAGGAATTCTGGAGATCTTTAGGATCAGAATTTTGTGACTGAGTTAATTCAGCATTAAGCAAGTTTTATAACTCCTGGAAAGAGTTTCAGGCAAAACTGTATTTCTTCCATCACCTGACTAATCATTTTCTTTGGGATTTTTGCTCCCTTTTTACACTCTAATTTTTGCTTCTGTTCAACTTTAAATATTATTTCACTTATTACAAATGTCTATGTCCTAAAATTAGCTACAGTATAGCTACAGCTAACGAAATTTATCTGGACTTTCACATCAAGTGTGAAGATAAGTTGACAAATTTTCTCTTGATAATGTTGCACCAGGTATCATCTGCATTGGAGGAAAAGTTAACTTGTGAATGTAGATTCTTTTTTCTCTTAATCCAAAATATGCCCATTTTATCAAATTGGAAAAATAGGCCAAAGTCCAAAATAGGACATCTAAAACATTAATCCGTCAAAACTCAATATGGTTCTGATATTTTTAAATAACAGTGGATTTTTTCCACATATATCTCAATCTGGTGTTGCTGTATGGAAACATGACCCTTTAGGATTTTGCACCCACATTCTCAGATCTGGACTCCTGTAATGACACATCAGAGCTTGCTGTCATGCACTTTACAACAGTCAGGAAAACCTTTTTTGAAGGTTGACCAAAGTTCAAGGTATTTGCAGCTCATTTTGCATGAGCCTATAACTTTGCTGTGTAATGACAAACATTCTGTTTCTTTGTCAAGTTTTAAGGTTAACACAAATAAGAAGTATAATGTCCCTCATTGATCTGGTGGTCAGTGTTGCACTCTGAATAATAAATCCTACCGGTGACATTGGTAAGCATAGGATGTATTACACTAATATCTCTCCTTCATCCTGAACACTGTTCATCACCCAAGTAAATCAGAATATCCACAACTTTGTGGTGAGAAATGATGCATTTGACAAGAGCAGGACTCACTTGAGATGCATTAAGAAGACAATCAAAATACTCATTATCAAATCATTTGCACTGATTTATATGATAGAGAATCCCATCTGACTTCTACAAACAAAAGCAGAATGTCATCTTAGGGAAGTGATTATTTCTCACTATTGCAAGCAACCTTTTCTCTTTTTGCAATTTAGCTTCAGTGTTTATTTCCCAGTGGTGTAGTATTAATGGGCTTGTTTAATTTTGCTTGCTCCACATTTTGGGACTTATGTTTAGTGCTAGCTCTGTCTTAGCATATATTTCATTCAGATTTTTTTGTCCCGTCCTGGAAATGTAAAGCAGTAAATTAATTCAAAACGTGGTTTTAATGTGCTGATTTCTCATGAATGCCAAACACCCCAATTAATCTTTCATTCTGTGTTTGAGTCAAAAACAAGTCCTAAATATAGTTTTGCCCAAGCAAACCTGAAGGACTTTTGTTGGAGGATCCCAGATATGCTACCTCAAAACCTATGTACTGTCAGTCCTATTTGCTTCAAATAGAGAAATGTGATCCCTGCGACTCATTTTATGAGCAATAATTGAAGGTACACCTATCACATTAAAATATTTTACTCAAGTATTTGTAACAATCCATCCATGTTAGAATATAGGTAGGTATGGACTGAAAATCTCTGTGAGAAAAAGGACAGTTTACCTTGCACTGAGCAGAACAAACTTAAAAGTTTCTATGTATATCCACTCCGTGTTGCAGTCATTAATGTGTATTCAAGCACCTCAATTCTAAATTCACTAAATCAATGTTAAAAGCCTGATTTTTTTTTCCCTGAGATGCATGAAATGGGATATGCTGCAAGATGAACATACCTACATTCATGTCCAAATTGTCTACCTGAGTTTTCTTTCAGTAACTTCTATACCTTTGCCAACTTTGGAGTTAATACAGAAATAAAAGCAGTTCCAAATTTGATTAATCATGAAAGCAAAAGTCATACTTTGCTTGCTTTTCTGTGCAGTGCAGGTTTGTCAGTGTAGTTGTGGGAATCTTGTGGGAAGATTTCAGTCAACAATGTCCCTGTTGATGTTGAACAGAGCAGAGCTCCATATATTTATGACAAATTGACCAATGAAAATATATAGATAGGGACTCTGAATATGGTTGTTCTATGGCAAAAGTTTTGAAGAGGAAGAAAAATGATACAAAAAATAGCCTTATCTCCTAGAGGCTTATTGGATGATAATTATGTCTTGTGCATTAAGTCATTGTCTTACAATTTTGTCTATTCTTCAAGGGAGAGAAAAGTTAAAGGAAAATGCCTAGGAAAGACATGAAGTTTGGAAAGACATTGTTGGGATTCTCAAGTCTTTCAATTATTTTCAGGAGAAAATATATTTTTATATACCATTGAAGAAGATAATAGCTGAAGTATCATTCTACTGCTTAAAAGCAGGTTCTAGTTTGGGGTTTGCATTGTGGGCTGCTTTGGACTGATGTGCCATCTTGTTTCGAAGGGATTGCTTTCAGCTCAGCCTCCTCTTGTTTCAAATGCAATTGCATTCTCGGGAAGATAAGGGAAGGGTGTTGTGCTTTGGCACAGCACCAAAAAATAAGCCTTCAAGATGAATTAGTAGGAAGCTCTGTGGTCAAGTCGAAAACACCTAACTTGCCCTGTGGCTGAGATCATTAATCACCCTCTAAAGTTCACCATTTTCACATCTCTCACATTTTAGATATGAGCTTTATCGCCAGGAAATAACAGGAGAAACCATTCTTCTCCTACTTCCTCCAGCTCCAAACTTGTAAAGTTTGAATTCAGGAAAACAAAAAGGGAGGAGAATTCATAACCCTTGTAGTATAAAATGAGTTAGGGAAATGATGACTTTATTTTTCTGCTCTAACCTGGGTCTATTTTTGGTCTCCCCTGCACATGCTGAGAATGATGTGTGAAAGACTGTCTCACCATACAGAGGTGAGCCAGTCTGGACTCCCTAAGTCAGTAGCTTCTGCACACTCCACATGTTGGAGAATTAGGCCAGGAGTGTGTAACAATGTAATAGAAATTTTACTGTGTGAGAGGACTGGACAGTTAATAAGAAATATAAGGTCCTATATGAATATTACTATTGTCTTGATTTATTCATGTCAAGCTATTTGTATCTTTTTTAATAGCTTGACTCACTGAAAAACAGAGCAGTAGAATGCTACTTAAACAGTGGATTTAGAAATGATCATTCTAGCATGATGTATACTTGTTTGGGTTTGGTAGGACTTTCCGTCTGTCTATGTTCTTCTATCAGAAAGATGAACACTGCCAATGTATATTGAAAATACTCATTTTTTTCCACTTTACCTTTAAAGTCATCTTTTTCTGTCTTCCTGTGATCTAAATAGATCTATCTTGATTGTCCTTAGCTTTCTGGCTAGGAAACTGAGTCATCTTGTAAAATTTCAAAATATTATTACTTCCTTTGCCCATTTTCACATTATTTTCTCCACGAAAATGTTATTAACCTCCAGTCTGCACATTTGCATGGAACTCTTGTCATTCCTAACTTGAGTGGGACTACAAATATTTCTTATGCAGACTTCCAGGTACTAATTGTGCAACAGGCAGATATATATGTTCACACAATCAAACACTGTTGATACTCACAGAGAGAATTTTTTTTTCATGGTAGTTCTTCTGAAACCTTTTTTTTGTATCTATCTGAAATGTGCTGAAACTATTGTGCTTGCAATGTGCAAATGAACAGCTCCTGGGCAAAAAAATCTGGCGCATCTAAATTTTATTAGACTTGCCACATATATTCAGATTCTGTAGTGAAGAGCATGTTTAATAGGTCCAACATAGCTTCTGGGGCTTATAAGATAAAATTGATCTATACATATATGTCTTTCCTTATCCCAAAGGCATGGGCAAATGTCCAAAATTAATTGGGCAGTATGCAGTATGTAAAAGTAAACGGTATTATATACTGGGAAAAGAGGGAGAATTGACAGGTTTGCAATACCCTAATAGAATGACTATGGATTTTGTTCCCTTTGGATTTTGTGATTCTTACCTCAGGAAATATGCATGGGTAGTTGCTCAAGTCACACAATCTCTTTTCTTCTTTTCTTCTTCTTTTCTTCGGTCATTAGATGCCCGTTTAAAACAACAGCAACAAAGAATGTAATGGATAACTGTGAATAAGAATGAATGCATAACAGGTAGTCCTCTTCGTGCATGGCTTTCTTAAACATCCTAAATTTCCTAAACATCCTAAGCATGATTGCATATGAGAAATTCAGAACCACTGTAGTCACATGGGAAAAGTGTTTGCAGTGACTAATGCATCTAGTAACATAACTAATACATTAGGTCCATATAGCCATTTATTTCCTACTATGCCTCCAAGAGATAATGCTTGCATGGGATTAAATTCAGGTATGTAGATATAATTTTGTTTTGTCAAAGAATTGCTCTAAAGATGCAATGGTGCAACAGTGTTGGTGTGGAGAACGGTAATGAAATGCATCTGGGGAAAGAAAGAAAGAAAGCTGAAAGGAGAAACTTCTTTCAGCTCTTTTCTTTTTTCAGTATATGGAGCAAAGAATTCACACTTAAAGGCCATAAGCCAGTAGGGCATCAAAATAGACACCTGCGACTGATAAACACATTCATTTGTGTGCACCAAAAAAAAAAAACGTTCAAGCAATTTAATTTTTGAAATTGAATTTAGGTTAGATAATTACCTGACTCCTCTAAGGAACCTTTGCTCTTTGCTTGGGTTCTGTATGAGTGTCTCATCTGAGCTACAGAAAATGTCAGGTAATTTGAGTTAGCTGGCCTTCAGTTACAGAGAAAGAGGACCTGGCTAACAGGTCTAGTGTTTTGTATTTGCTAAGGACATGCAGATGGCAAGTTACCATACATAGCTGAGGTAGGGGAACTTTTATTTTGTGGCAGGCTGTGTGGCTAATCCATTGGATTCAGGCTTTACTGGTTTTCTTACCTTTTTTTTTTTAAAGAGAGTCAAGATATATTTGTAGTATAACAGCTGAGATGTTCAGTGTTTATGCATTTGATGCCAATTTACATAAATACTTCCAAAATCTATTATATAATGGGGCATTTGAGAACTGCATGAATAGAAACAGCTATAAAAATCCTTGGGTTACACAGACATTAGATTATTTAGTTTGAAATAAAAGGGAAATACTTTCAACATTTGAGTAGATATTTTCTGTTTAATAGAAAGTGATATCCTTCATTTAGATCTTACATCAGTAGTGTATGTTAAAAGTCCTTCTGATAATTATCATTCTATACCCTTAATCTACCTACTAAAAGTAGCATCACAAAGTGACACTGAATTTAGTATAACTTTTTAATAGGTGTACTTGAGACTGTTTTACTAGGCATCATAACGAAAGATTGCAAAATGGTAGGCACCTAAAATCATGGGGATCTTTGCCTCCTGAGTATATGTTACCTATCACCTTAGGACAACATTAATTGAACAGTAGATGGTACTGCAGAAAAGGTCATTACTGCTGTCGGTGTCTCTGATTAACTAGTGCCTTTCCTGGGGCCAAAATAGCTGGTTATAATCCCTTTTTCATAATATACAAACAACTCTAAAGAATGTATTAAGTAAATTGGTTCCCAAATTTTTGGGGGGATTTTAATCTCTAAAGTAAAATTATGATTTTCAAAAAAGTAAGAGTAAGAAAACATTTTGAATTAAGAATACTTCCCTAAATTCAGAGCAGAACCGGCAAAATTTGAGAGGAAAATGCCCTTCCAGGCAGGATATTAGTCTTGATTCTGTATTTAGCTACACAATTCATGGAGGCTTCTCCACCAGAGGAGTAGCAGGAGGCTGGGGAGGTGGAGGGGGCTGTAGCAGGATCAGCTATTCCAAGTTAATCTACCTGTAACAGGGAGCTAGTACTGCAAGCAGCATATAGGAAAACACTGCTAACTTTCCTGACCTAGCAGAAATCCAAGATCCCTTTTTTCTTTTTCCTTTTAAGAGAAGCTGTAAATTGTTAGTTGTAAGGTGGTGAAAACTCTTATTTTCTTAAGACAAACCTCCTCACATTAGGATTTCTGTCAGAGTGACAGAGCAGAGCAGCTCACACTCTGCTGAACTGAACTGTTCTTTCCTCTCTGAAGCAGAGTGCAGTCTCTTGCTTTGCCACCCAAGCTCTCGCTCATCCGCCCACAAATCCACCTACAAAAAAGTAATCACCTGGGCTCCTCTGCTCCAATCATATAAGAAGATTTTGGGTGGAAATACTGGCTCAAACATGTGTCTTTTGTCTCTATCATACATAAAGGACAATGGTTTAAATCTATCAATTTAAAGCAGTGCAAATTGCATCTTTGTTCATTGACTTCATTGACTTTCTTTTAAAGTCAAGCTAATGCTTCTACTCTAGTAGTTATACCATATAAAAAAGACATCAGATTCTGCTAAAATTACTTTTGTAAGCTGTACCATATGGTCAAAGATAAAAATATAATATTGGAAATACCAATGGTTTCATTGACAGTTTGAATACACTGGGGAAAATAAAATATTTACTGTGAAGCATTCATAATTTGACTTCAGCTCTCCAGTTTTATTACAAGGAATGTCAGTACTACCTTTTCTTATCAACTCTTTTCAACTACTCAATATTCTTTGGCAGATGTAATATTCTCATTCTCCCGCAGTTAAATTTTAATGATCACACTTTTCCCTGTCACAGACTTTGGGCAATTAATGCCATCAAAAGGAAAAGTAACTTGTCAGATAACTGAAATGGTCACAGCTGTGCATGCTGAATAATTTCTTCAATAGAAATGGTCTTGTAAGGATTTCTGGATCACTTCTGAGCTAAACAAAGACATTATTCCCAAAGATATTCACTAAAGAGATGTCAATAAAAGTTTACTCAGTCCTGCTTCAGAAAACAAAGAACCTATATAGTAGTTGTTGTCTTTTGATCTTAGTATTAAAGGCAACAGTAGTTGTTGCCTTTTGGAGTCATGAAAATATAGATATTATTTTGTGTATATATGATTATAAATATTTACACAGGTAAAAATATTGAACAGAACAAAGGCTAGAAGTGACATCATGAAAAGTGCTTATGTATCTGGATTTTAAATGTCTCTTAGCTATTTAAAAGCTAATGAAGAGCATCTATATGACTGAAGTCATATAGACTCCCAATTCAGCCTGTAAATCCAGAGCCCTCTTGCCATAGGGTGAAGGGAGCAGAATTAACAATATCGAGGGATGATCAACAGTGGAAACGGGTCCCTGCTCGAGGTGGCAGGAGACCCCCTCCACGACCCACCTCACCCCCACCGGTGGCCACGTCCAACAGGTACGAGGCCCTGGAACTAGCGGATCAGACAGAGGCCCAAGGCCCATCTAGGGAGCTGCCTACAGAGAGGCAGTCAGGTCCACGCCCTGAGGCTGCTCCCCGCAAGGAGAAGACAAGTGCCCGGAAGAAACGGCGGGTGATCGTGGTAGGTGACTCCCTGCTCCGGGGCACGGAGGCGGCGATATGTAGACCGGACCCCTCGTCCAGAGAGGTCTGCTGCTTGCCAGGGGCACGCATTAAGGACATCACGGAAAGGCTCCCAAGGCTCGTCCATAAATCTGACTATTACCCACTGCTTCTGTTTCACGTGGGCACAAATGATGCCATGGGCAAACTGCGGGACATCAAGCGCGACTTCAGAGCCCTAGGCATGACTGTCAAAACTATGGGAGCCCAGGTAGTGTTCTCCTCGATCCTACCAATGAAGGGAATGGATTCAAGGAGGAGAAGGCG
>VWPW01023369.1:3555221-3598445 GCA_013389825.1 Crypturellus undulatus
TGAAGTACTCTAGAAAATTTTACCAAAATTACATCTCCAAAGAATTTGTCATGTATTTTTCTTGAAAAATTAGTGTTGCCAGCAGGTCGAGGGAGGGGATCCTGCCCCTCTGTTCGGCTCTGGTGGGGCTGCACCTGGAGTATTGGGTGCAGTTCTGGGCTCCCCAGTTCAAGAGGAATGTGAAACTTCTAGAGAGGGTCCAGCGCAGAGCCACAAAGATGATTAAGGGACTGGAGCATTTGTTGTATGAGGAAAGACTGAGTGAGCTGGGCCTGTTTAGCCTAGAGGAGAGAAGGCCGATAAAAGATCTGATTAATATGTATAAGTACCTGAGGGGAGAATGTAGGGAGGATGGAGCCAAACTCTTCTCGGTGGTGGCTAGTGACAGGACAAGGGGTAATAGGTACAAGCAGAAACACGTGAAGTTCCATCTCCATGTGAGGAAGAACTTCTTTACTGTGAGGACATAGCCCTGGGACAGACTCCTCAAATGGTTGTGGAGTCTCCTTCTCTGGAAATCTTCAAAACCTGCCTGGATGTGACCCTGTGCCGCGTGCTCTACATGTGCCTGTTTGAGCAGGGAGGTTGGGCTAGATGATGTCTAGGAGTTGCTTCCAACCTCAATCATTCTGTGATTCTGTGATATTTTAGATATGTGTCAATCAGGATAGTGTCACTGCATGGAGAACTCACCTGAGAAGAAAAGAAAAATAAATACTGCCCTCCCATATGCATATTCCAAGCCTTGAGACTTCTTTTTAGAAATAAAAATGTGAAATTTTTTCTCCTCTGTCTGGATGTCTTATGTAAGGCTTAAAGATACAGAATATACAGAATCTACATTGAACTGGCATCTGTCATCACTGTTTAACATCTTTTAATAACAAATTCATTCAGATCAGTTAATTCAGAAAGTAGCAGAGCTCTCATATGTCTTGTCTCTATTTTTATCTCTATCTGATTCAGATGTAAGAAAAACATGTTCTTAACAAACTGGCATGCTGTCACTCTAGCAAAGTAGTTTTAAAAAGTGTTTACGGATTCCAAAAAAAGATTGGTTAATAATTAGATCTGGTCCGGTTGAAGCATTGATTAAATGCATTCATTCAAATTGATTTTTTTTTAACTTCTAGGCATACCAAGATGATAATGAGCTACTACTGTAATTCTCTGTGAATTTAGAACAAAATGAAAAATGTCCATAACTAGTTCATGCATATTAAGGCATTTTCTTTGAAATAGCATTCACTATTGATTAAAAAGAAATAATAGGTAGTTACTTAGAGAGGTACACTGTTCTTCACTCACAATGATAAGTGGTGCATGACACCACTTTTATTCCAGATACCCTTTCATAGCTTGGGATACCAGTAAGTGCTTTCTATGATGTAATGTGTATATCCCTTGGGCTGCATCACACATGCACTAGTGCAACTTTATTCCACTAAAAACTGAAATGTTTAGTGGTCATTTACAAAATTGTTAAATCAATTTAAAAAATACTACTAGAACCTCTTATTGTCAAAAATTGAAGTATCGTATTGAAGTATCGGTTCTAATTAAGACACAGTCCTTTGCTTGAACATGATTTGACTTCTAAAAAGCACTTCAGTGAGATACTTTTGATCAAATTTTACCATCTTTTCCTGGATGAAAATTACAGAAACTTTTATTTCTTTTTTAATAGCAGTTTGTGATGAATGAGTGCTTAGCAGCGTTATTTACCCTGCAGAATTCTCCTAACTCACCTACTTCTAGCTGTTTCAGCCTGAGCTGCATGATATTGCTGTAGAGACAGTCCCTGTCATCAGCTGTTTTGAAGGTCCCCCTCCTGGGAGTCCTAGTGTCCTGGGAACTGGTTCTGAGGCTGACTGATGGTTTGTCCCCTTTTTGGGAAACATGGAGCAAACCTACTAGTTGCTCCTATCTGTTCCTTTTCCTTACTGCTGTATGTCAGTCTCTTGTCTCTGTGTTTCCCGTCCTCATCCTTGTCTTCATCTCCTCTTCAGTCTTGGCTGCTGCTTCTGGCGAAGCCTCCTCTTCTGCTTTCTGTTTGCTGAGTCTTGGCTCTCATGCCTCACTCCTAATTCCTGATGTTTGATTTCTCCTTCCAGATCACCAGTTGCTGTTGATGACCAAGTGTCTCCTCCTGTCTGTGTACTCTGTCTTCCTTACACCATCTTATTCAGATTCCTCACCCTTGTCCAAACTCTAGCAGTGCTGCCATTCAGCTCTTAAGGCTGGTAAATCCCATTTAAGCGGTTTCTGAATCTCAGCTCTGCTCCTGACCATGCTTCACACTCATCCAAGTGCCTTGGCTCAGTACTCTACTGCTCTAGCAGCTGACCTCAGGTCTGGTTTAGGTGACAATCATCTGTCCTGTTGCCCTTCCAGGCTGACTCTAGCCTTTAGCCATAGCTGTCAATATGCTTTTGGGGATCATCTGAAAAGTTTAACTCATTACCTGACATGAAGTCATTATTCTTACAAGTGAATCTTTTCTTAGATTTAGGGCTATGAAGATTTTTCTGCAGCAGATTTCCTTTTGGACTTCTTAAAATAACGAACAGTCATGAATCATTGACTGATGTGTTTTTAATGGTCTATTTTGGCAGTGAATAATTGATAGCTGTATAGAGCTGTAGAAAACTGAATACCAAGCGGCTGTCTCATTGAAAACAGACAGCTGGTAACTAGCTCAGCTATCCTGATTTCTACAGAATCCCCTTTTTTATTGCAGATTGCAAGATGGAAATTTCAAGAATAAAAGTCTCCTGTTTTAGCTCTAGTGATCAGTCTATCAGTCTATAGATAGAGACCTATCTATACGGCATATGTCCCTACTCAGTATGACATAAATGAAGATATTGTACATGTTATCTATCACTTCCTATATCAGTATGTCAGGCACATTAGGATGGAAGATGGAAACTCACAGATGGCATTTCTAGTATAGGCAGCTGTTTATTAACATTAAAAAGTGCTAGATGTTAGTATTTTCCATATAAATAAAAATATATACTCTTTTGGTAACATCTTTTTTTGCATTCAGGATCGGTTTAAAAGAATAGGTCAAGTGCTCTGATCAAAATATTTTTTAAAGAAATCTTAAAAACTGATGTTTTAACAATGTAAAAGCATGATATTTAACATCATTGAACATGATTCTCCACATGAGAAAAAGAGAATCAGGTACAAGATTTAGGAAAAAAATCTAACTTTACTTCACCTTTTAGCCTCTTAGTTTGGCTTATCCTTAATTGTAATTTTTCTATTGAATTAAAGGTCTTCCCAAAATGGTAGGGAGCAAGAAAACAGTGGTTGAAACATTATGTCCTCACACCTACATCTTTTCCATGAATGCTTCCACTGCTGTAGTGTATGAAGACAGGGAGCTGGTGGCTTTGTAGATACATCTCCTGCCTTTCTTGTAGGTCTCTACACATTAGCCCCAGTGAAGACTAGCATATGGTACTATGGCAGTCAGGAGACGTCACTAAAGAAGCAGAGATTATGAACTTGAATCATAATTTGCAGAGCAGGAGCATAAAGCTATTACACACTGAATCACTTCTTCCTAGTTAGTTTAAAAGTAATTTGAAGGTAACAGTTATATGGTCTTACAGTATAAGAAAGTGATTCTTAGAGCTTCATGTTTTCAGCATGTGTTTTATAGTAAAATATTAATTACATGAATTTGCATTGATCTATCTAGAAATCTAGGGAGACTGCTGAGGGTTTCAAGTTTTGTCAAATCTATTTCATATTCCCATTGACTTTAAAAAAGTTTCTAGGTGGTGAATTTAAGTGTAAAAAAGGACTCAAGCAAACAGTAGCACTGCGAGTCACAGAAGAATTGTCTTCAGATAGCACACCCATTGAAATGCAAAGTATCTTTGGGGAATCAGGGCAAATAAGCTATAACCCAGACAGCCAAGCTAAAGGGCTTTTTTGTTAAGAGTTTTTTTCTGTAATGTACATTACTGCAGTAGCTCAGATAGGAAACAACAGCAGCAGCTTGCTGAAATACTCTGAAATTAACCCTTAGTACATGTGAAACCTTCATGCATTTGAGATTTCTGAGAAGTTCTTGATCGCTGTTTAAAGATTCTCATGTAAACCCCATAGAGGGGGTGAGAGATGCCATTTAGCAAGATTTAGCTGGGGAGCAACTGTGGAGCCAGAAGGGGCAGGAAGGTTTGGGCTAACTTCACCCCACTATACTCTGGAAGGTGGCATTAGGCATTTATGTAGTCCATTTCTGAAGGAGGAAGGGCAATTGAGAAACTAAAGTTTTAAGACTTTTTGGACAGACTTTTCAGAATCTTAATTTGACTATCTCCAGCTATTACGTTAATGCACTCAGAAGTAAGCAATATTTGAAAGGGTAGATATTTCTGAATTCTACGTGGTGTTCTAAAAAACATAAAATAAGTATCTGGACAGCAAAGATACCTATTCAGCTGTTTCTTTGAATTCAAACATTCCTGATGGAGTTCTGAGATTTTTTTATTGTAATGTGATATAATATTATGGAAAAATACATTATTCTAAGGCTGCAACATAAAAATTTTTAGGTGCAATTCTCACACACATTTTCATTCCTGGAGGCCCATCTTGCTTCTCCCAGACTCTGCTACAGGTCTCTCAATCATGCAGTGAGAGCTGGCAAGATTTAGATATGACATGAGCAGAAAACCCGGTTTCCAGAGTAAACTTATGTGAAATACGATGTCTTCCTGCTCTGGGAAGGAGTAGAGATTGCAATGCTAGGGCTGGTATTACACAGATTCAGTAAGCACATCTCTTTGTAGAGGGAAAGATTGCTTTGGTGAAGAAGGAACAGTTATTCCTCAGTGGCTTGAGTGAGGAGATGATAGCAGGTCTTCAGATGAAGTTATAACTTTGTTCTGCTCTTTGATTTATAAGTAGAAAGAAAGTTTTCACCGTTCAAGGCAAAAGTATCTCTATGATCTCAGCAAAAGCTCTTTTTCCTACTCCTTTTGACTGATTTTTCCTTTCTTGAACTGAATACTGTCTTTGTGATGCAGACTACATACTGCAGCCTGAACAACAGAATGGCAGACAAAATACATTTAATAAATGCAAAGCAGTCTACAACCCTTGCTCTATATAAGCAAGTAAGAAAAAAATCACAGACTTCTTTTGGATCATTTAGGAAAATGTTACCTCAGTGCTTAGAGGTGGTCAAAAAGGTAAATGGTAGGAAGGAAGCCCTGGGAAAGAAACAGAGCAAAATATAAAGCAGTATTAAACCCTTGTATGTATTGCTGTTTTGGCATACCTAGAATATTGCAGTCTTCTCGTGTGAGCAAGGATGTAGTAGAATTGGTAAATGCCATAACAAGGCAGACATGATGAGGACATGATAATTCACTTTCACAGCAGAGGAATTCATGGCCCTCAGGCCAGGCGTGACCTCAGGAAAAAGGACTCCTTGAGGTTTCTCATGTCCAGTTCCTAAATACAGGTGAGGGCAGGAGCTGTGCACTGAATATTGGCCCAAACATCTCTTTGTCTATATGGTCAAACTACAAGAACGCACTGGCCCTGGTCCTGGAGAGACTTCAGGAGCCAGTCTGGGGAGAGGCAAAACCCCAAACAGAACGAACTGGATAACTGAGAGCTGAATTCATTTGCCGTTGACACATCAGAAGAAAATAAAAAAACACTGAATGAAAAGGCAGAGGAATTAACAGAGATAATAGTAAAATATATTGGCCAGTGGAAGAAGGAGCAACCATTATCTGCAGGAGAATTGGATGCAGGGAAGTGCATAGTGCACAAAATGACAGCCCAGATTCTGTCTCCATGAAGTCATCATCATGAGTATGTCATTCCTACAGAAAAAGTGGAATGTTTGGGAAAGTCATCAGCTCATAGTGTGCTGAATTGAAGGAACTCTTTGACTGAGACAGGTTCTGATGGGAAAATAGCAATGTGAATCCCTGACAACCCAGTCAGGGCAAAATGAACGGGGCATCAGCTCATCCCACTGGCCTGGGACCCCGCTGGACTCTACCTATGGCCAGTGGATGAATTTTTTGTTTTCTCCTGGATGAGAAAACTTATGATTAGGTAAGTTAATTTAACAAATCTAAAAAAATCTATGGTCATTGTTTATATTGAAAATAGCTGAATGTACTATCTATCTGTTGATTTTATGTGGCCCTGGGAATATCATAACCCAGTCTTATTCACAGACGGACATCTATAAATGGATTACTTAGATTTTCGCCTCAATGAAGAGTGACTAAACATCATGATAAAGGGCAGTGTCTGAATTAATTCAGTTTTCCAGTGAATCTATTCTGAAAGCTGAATATCTAAAAAAATGTCCTATGGAAGGATTCTCCTAAGAAAACTCCTTCTATTTAACTGTATATCCTTGACATTTATTTGCCAAAGACTTTTTCTTCTTGGAAGAAAAATGGTATTGCCACTTGCATTTTTAGCATTCAGAAGTAATTTGTTCCCAGCAGAGAATGCTGTAAATTAAATCATAAAAGCTGAGGAACGGTCCAGGCCCTAGTGCCAGTTCAAATATTTAAAAATCCAACTAAGTATGATAAAAATGGCAAACCTTGTATACTTTAAAAGTTGTACAGATGTGAGATAAATTATAAAATAAGTAATTCTGATTGGGATTTGATAATGTAGAATATAACAGCTGGGGCTACAAAATAGTGTCTGCCAGAGTTATTCATGTCCTGAGTGAATAGGTACAGACATGCTTGCATACACTTTAACAACTGAGCTGTTATGGCTTTGTAATAAGAGAATCATTTTAAATAGATGTAAAAGCTTTGATGTTTCACTGAAAGCAGTCCTGTTTTGAAATATCCTTTTCTGGGGATCTGTCATATAAAATTGATAGATATGATAAAAATCAGACATACATCTATGGCAATCTTTTAGCTGCCCAATAATGTATATAACTATGAGCACATAGACTTACAGTATTTTTGAAATTTGAATTTAAAATGCAAACCTGCAGTTCAAGAATGTGGGGAAGAACACTTGATAAGCATGATCCTTGAACAGATTTTATTGAACATTTAACCACGATCTTTAGTAGTTGTTAGTTTATTCCCTCCTTTATTGCATTTTTGGTGTACTCTTGTTCAAACTGACATCAGATTTTCAAATGCACAAAGAGAGTCAGGCATCCCACAATCTGATGGCCAGCTGAATAGCTTGTGCTAATCTCTTGGGCAAGTTTCCACTTAAATAACATTTTATTAGTGCCCTCATAATTTTTCCTAAACTTTTATGGTTATTGTTAATACAAGAAAAGTTCTGAATATTGATGTCATAGTCCTTAGCACTGGATCTGTGCACTGCCAGATCACACATCAAAGTTGGATGAATCAGTGACCCTTGAGAAAGGAGTTTATAGTAGCTTTTATACCAGATTTACGTTTGCGTGATACAGTGTGTATTGCCTGATTGCTTCATTGTAAAAGATTATTAGCTCAGAAATGTTTGAATATACTTTAAATGGTATTTTTTGAGCATACTTTAAATGCCAAATTATGTTTATCTTGTATTGATACTTTGTGTGATGCAGTCACAGCATTTTTGGCTTTGATGCCCTAACTCAGTGAAATAGCCTGTCAGCTCCAGATTAGAAATGGCGATGGCTGCTGCATGATTTTGCTTTGCTTTAGCCAGAGCTGTGCTTCTGCTAGCACAGTTTTCAGATTTCAGCTACATAAAACACACAAAAGAAACAGGAAAATCTCATACTTAACATATTCCAGGAATCCCCTTAAAGTAGCAGCCAGGTCTGTTCCAGAAAGGTAACTGGCCATTTCCAAAAAGGGAATTAGCCATTTTCCATGTCTCGTGGTGGTAAAGCTCACATGTGAGAAAGGAAGTAATTCTGACTTACCACAAGGCCCATCTAAGAAATATTTCCAAAGAAAGGAAGAGTTAAAGGTGTGCTAGAAAAAATAAAAAGAGCAAAAATGCAATGCAGCTCTATAAGGATTTATGGAGAAACACCAGGATTAGTCTCTTACACATCTATCCCTGTTTCTCTCAATGTCATTCAGGACTCTGGTTTACACAGTGGTTCTTTCTATGATTTCACTCCTTGCAGAGCATGGACTATGCCACACATTAGAGAGAAGTGTGTGATATACAACTGCTGTTCTTGTGTCCCACTCTACCTGTTTTAATTCTCAGCAGATTTCCATCAGCAGCCTGACTGTGACATGCTGGACTCTTCACAGATGGACCTATGCGAAGAAGGAAATCATGATACATTGGTCCTCCTGGTTTCTTCAGCTGAGAGGAGAAGAGAACCTGGGGAACTCATCCCAAAAGCAATTTGGAATTATGGAAATGAGGATAATGCCAGGCAAATCTCTTTCAAATGTCTTGAGAACTGTCACTAGTATAGTCACTAGTATATAACAACAAATTATAGTACATGGTGCTTCCCCTTTGGAGGCTTTATTTTAAATCATACTATAAACTCAAAGACTCTGGGATAATGATTTCACCAGAGTTATAGATGGTGAGACATTAAGTTCCTGAGGCATTTATTCAATTGATTTTACTTGCTTGTATTTAAGGAGAATTTTCTATTTTGAAAGAAAAAGAATCAGAATAAGAGTTCCTTTTATACTTAATAAAATAAAAGCTGCTTTTACAGATAGGAACAGCCTTGAACAGTCTTAAACTGAAACAGCAGAATGCTAAATACAGTAATGAACAAAGAGAGGCAGAATGCAATTTGCAGTTAGTACCAGCCTCCGTGGAATTACCTAAAAGGATATTGAGGGAAATATACAGTGTTTTTAGGCTTTTCTGCATAATTTTTCATCACATAATCCACTTCCCATGTCACTGAAATCACAAATACCTTATTCAGTAGATCATATGCCTTCATGGAACATGGTTGGCTAAAAACAGGTCATTTAAGCACACTAATAGAGTCACTAAAGCAACTAATTGCCATCAAAGCAACTAATTGCCATCAAAAACAATCAGTTTCAAATACAGAAAGGATTTATACAGTCCAAGGTCACAAATACCTGCAGAATGCAAATCTGGGAAGTTTCTAACTCTTTACAAAACAGGTAGCTATAACATGTAGAATACTGAGAGTGTTAACAAGTATGTGAAAATAACTGTATGTGATAAAGTCAACATTTTCATTGAGACTGTGATTTTTATGTGTAAAAATCTCTTTGATCAAAGGGGCTAGCAACCTTCTCACCTTTTGCTTTGCGGATGTGCTCATGTGCTTCACAGATTCTTGTGGCGCTTGCTTTTTCTGCTTCTCACCAGAAAAATGCCTCACATACCATTACTTGTGAGCCATTTCCAATCAGCTCTATCAGTCCACTAAGAATGAATATGTTTTCTGCAAACATTGTGTCCCATATATACTTAAGCCATCATGATTACAATATTTTCCCTTCTCTCAGTTTTTAAGTTCTCATTATCATCTTACCTGACACTGAGTGAAAGGATCGCTCAGCATGAAAGGAAAAGGCAGAGCATGTTGAACTTTCGTAACATTGCATCCCGTTCCTTTGTCTTGGGAGATGTAGCCTTGGTGCCGAAGGGCCTTGGTGCTGAAGGAAATATTGCTGCATGCTGAGAGCAGCAGCAGATGTGAGTGACTTACTTATTTTATAAAAGGAAAGAGAAGGAAACATAGGATCCCTTGTTACTTAGAAAAAAAACAGTTGTATAAGACCTTGTCAGATGAATTTACAACTGTACCTTTAATCACATCTCTTTCCATGTCTTGTGGAAGTTCTGTAACAGTCAAATTAATGGGCATAGGTTGACTTCATGAGCTATCACTTATTTATACAAAGTAGATAGCTCCAAGTCAGACTAGGAGGATATATTAATAAACCTATTTATGAATGAACAATAGCAGGTTAATCTGGACCCTGGCATGAACTCTTCGGGCTTTATCATCTACTTACTGCCCTGACTGCGAATGGGTTGATGTGTACTTTGAGCTTTGCCCTTCTCTAGAAGTGTCCTTATTGCTTTGGCCTCAGGCTCATGGGTGTGTTTAGTTGTGATTCTCATACTCACAACTACAGATGTTTCTATACACTGCTGTGTCAGAGGTGCTCCTTACTGCTGCAGGAGATTCAACAAGCTCATACCACAAATCTTTTTGTCAATCTTAAGACCGTATCTTTGACCTTAATTTTATGTTTGATACATGCAGTATTTCCTAACAAAAAGAGGTTAGTTAGCCTCCCAGAACGCCTACCTTGCATTCCAGCCTGCCCAGAGAGCACAGGGGGCAGGGAAGAAGCTGTATGTGATATTTGTCAGGCTTTTCACTCCATCCATTGTTGGCTGGTAGGGAGATAATATTGCCATATGCTTGAATATAAGAACCTAAGTGATATTAGTTGAGAACAGTATGAATAGGTGACTCGAGATGCCACTTGAAAACAATGGAAGAAGAAATAGAAACATTTTAGCAATAAGAACACACTTTTATGTGTAATATGGTAACAGAAAAAAATAGTGTGTGTGTTCATGACTGGTGCTCAGTCTGAAGGTATGAGGATGGAGAAGCTTGTAAGACTCCAGTGTATTATTTATGTAAAGTAAATCAATTGCTATGACAAAAAACACTCATTCCTTATAACCCCCTGTGGCATTAACTGAACATTCAGAGTGCTCCCCTTATATTTTCAGCACTAAGTAAAGGCCAATATATTATTTTTTAAAGTTTCACTCTTTTTTTTTTAACAAAACAGTTCAAAATATTTTAAATAGAGGAAAATGAGTGGTCAGAGCAGTTACGACATTTAATTTTACTAACATTATTTGGAAAGGCCTACTTAAATAAACTTATCTAGAAACGACTTCAGAAAATGTAAAAGGATTGGGTTATTTCATTATTGTTTCTCTTCGATTCCAAGATGAGATATTGAAAGTTATTTTATCACATAATTTAGAATTTTATGATATATGTTTTAATTTACCCTAATTTTGGTTTTCATTGCTATTAAACATCTTGAATACTTGAATATTTTTGAACTGCATGGGACTATAAAGGTATTGGAATTTTGTTTGTGTTTTTGTTTTTCCCTGGCAAGAAAAGCAATGAATCAAGTTCATTTCTGATCTAACTTTATTATTTTAACTTTATTATTTTTCCTTTGCCTTATCTGAGTTTGAAGAGAACAGAAAAACAGTTAATGATACACAGCAGCTGCAGTGCTTTATTCCTTTGACTGTTTCTGAAGCAATATTATGTTTTCAAAGTGTGCATTATCTGAGATGTACTGTTAAACCTATTCTTTTTATGTTACCTATTGAACATAAAAAGAATTTCATGAATGAGTAATGAACCTCAGAACTACCTGACTTCATATTCCAATCATAGAAACTTTGGGAGCTCTCATCTAAACTTTTCCCAGCTACGCTGATTCTTACTGGTGGAAAAGGGTGCTCGGCAAGCTCTAACTGAAATATGGGCTTCACTTTTTCAGAAGAAATCACATATGCCACAAGAGAGGGAGTGCTGGCTTCATAGAACCTACAGACTCATAGCAAAGAGGTAGAAAGAGAAGCAGCATTTCAACAAATGTGCTTTAGGATCACAGCCCATGAGTGAATAAGCTGCATTCCTCTCTTGCCCTCATTTTTTTCTATTTTTGTGAGAGAAAAAGGAAGGAGTGGGCTTACAGATGATAAAATATATACCTTCTCATCTAAGTAATCAATCCTTGATGCAGAATAATACTGAAATGTATCTGTGTGTGAAAATTTCACTGTGTTCCCGAGATAATCATGCAGTAACAGGGTTTAAATACAATAAATCACATACACATAATAAACCTTGTTTTTTGCATCATCTTCCTGAAGCAACATTTTTCTCCAGACAGGGAACATACTCAGTATAAACAGAAGGCAGCTTCTCACAGTCTAGAACAAAAGAGCGAGTAGAAACAATCGTGTTAAATATCCTTGATCCAGCTAAAAGAGTTTTTGCTCAGCCTTGGGGAGCACTGACTCCTGCAAGGAGACCTGCTGGCTCCGCTGATGCTATTTCTGTGACACAAACAGGGGTTACACAACCCGTCGCAACAACCCAACATAACTTCCTTGCAAGTGTCTAACATCTATTAATTTATTTCGTACCACACTGTGGAGCAATGCATAGGATGTATTAATTCAGACACTGAGAAGACCCACATGTTTTTGCCAATATCTGGTACAATGTATTTTTTTGTCAATATGTGTTCTGTTGGAGAGGATTTAGACGAACCATTTCTATAGGGAATGAAATAAAAGGGGTAGTTTTTAAAGGCCTGTTAGAGACCAAGAGAACCACTGTTGGGCATAACTGTCTCTGAACCTGCACGCCTTCTACATAGACAGCTTCTTTATAAACAGCTTCTTAAAAAGTGAAGCAGCATGTGCTACTCAAGAAATATGTTCAATACAACGGTTTCATAAATATCAACTTGCTACTGACTTGCTACTTTTTTTCTCCTTTACCAATGTTCTTTTCTCTGGATAGTGTAGTTTACTTTCATTTGCAAATTACTAAATGGGATTTTTTAAATTAGTTTGTGCCCTTTTACACGAGAAGTTTCTGCCGCTAAACATCATGAGAATAGCACTGGCTAACTGTGATGGGGTTTACAGATTTCCAAAGGGAGCAAGAGGAAGTCAGAATCCTTCTCCACCTTCTCTTGTCCACCTGCTTTTACAGATTAAGAAGTTAATCCATTTTAATTCTGCTTAAACAAATTACAGAGCAGCTGCACCAGTAGCTCCAAGATGGTGACAATATGAGGGCTGGGGTTTCCTTTGCTGCCGACACAGCTGCAATTGGACTTAGAAACAGCCTGCGAGACTGTCTGGACTTTGAATCTTGAAAGGCAGGAATGAACCTGGTTTGCCTTCAGACTGGAGCACACAGGCAGTGTCCATAACATCAACATGTATTACGACAGTTTGACTATCCTTTCTGGCTCTAATGAGAGGGAAGAAGCTTCATTGCTTAATTAAATACAACTGATAATTTTGCAAGGATAAAGAAACAGACTTGCCCTTGAATTCCCTGGACATGAATAAGTAATGCCTAACTGTCTCCAAACATATTTCAAGACATTGTTTTGTGGCAACAAGTTTATCTGAGGTGAACTGGCAAGAAGCGCTTTCTCATTTTCCAAAAGCTCCTTTGCCAGATGGTTCATGTACCCTTAGCTGGGAACATGGACAGAATTCCATGCTTGAAAACTAAACTGATATTTAATATACTGCATATACTGTATAGTGCATATAGTATACGGATTCAGCAGTAGTGGTTAGCATTCTAGCCATGTACACTGAGTCTGACATTCTGATGCTTTCTTTAGGTTACTTCCTTTGGCAGCTGTGTTTCTCCCACCAGGTTGCATTCAAACTTGTCAATTCCTCATTTTGAAGACTGGTAATTGTAGTACTGGGGCAACACTTAGGTATGTGAGTTAAGAAAAAGTGTATTTGCTCTTACAAGTTGGCCAATTGCCCAGAAAAAAATAGATATTGATCAAGATTTTATTTACCGAGTATATAAATATGCATATGTATGTATTTGGCATTCTTTGCAAATAATGAAGCCTGGCAAATAAGCATTTTTTTGTATCTTAGCTGAGAGTTTTATATGAAGTTATCACTGGAAGAGGAAAATATCCAAGATTAATTAGATGGTCATGGCAAGATAACTCATGGACTCATGGCAAGCTAGAATGGCTGATTGTGCTGCTTACTATTCATGTCACTGGATAGTGAGGAAAGTGTGTGCAATAAAAAAGCCATAAGTTGTGTATTACTGCAGAAAGAGCAAAGATTTAAATATGTGATGCATCTGGTCTCAAGGGGAGAAGGTGAAATTACTTTGTGAATTCTCTATACTTACAGCCTTGGCATAGGCATCCACAGGAATGTTGCACAGGTCCTCTCTAAGTGAGATTCACTCTACAGGCGGGTAGGGAAGGCTGACAAAAGTAGTACTAACAATCTTATTCTTCAGAGAGAAGAAAAATGATCAAAAGATAGACAGCCATGCTCAAGGGACATCATGCCATTGTAGTGAATAAAACTGAGGAGAATCAGAATGATTAGAGGTGCATCAAGAAGTCTGATTTTGTCCTGATGCTGTGAAATGCTAGGACTGCAGAGGAAGAATAAAGCTGGAGGGGGGTTGATTTTTGCACAGAAAACTTTAAATTCATACTGCCAATGTTTAAAATGTACTCCAGAGTACTTTAGTATTGGTAAAGATCAGTTCTTGAAGGGATGCTATTCATAAATTAATAACAGCTCTGCGATGTGACAAACCCACTTATTACATGCAATTCTGTGAAAAAGCTGAATGTTTAATTTGTATTGAAATCAATGGAAGTTGAGAATGTTCTGCTTCTTACAGACTGGGCTTTTATACAGAAAAAGGGATGTTAAACACTATGATATTCACCTTTGCTATTGGAAATGTTTGTGGAAGAATTAAGTAGAGAGCTCTGCAGTGAATGTTGCATCTGTTATGCTCTACAGAGGATAATTTATGTAATTAAAATGATTTATTATCCTAAGGGAAGAAACATTTCTTTATTGGCATGTAGTCATATCAGGTTATGTCTTGTTGTTATAAGCTTTGGCAGAAAGACAAATCATTGTGAGGCCTCATAGATATCTTGATGCCACCTGCTTCTCACAGGAAAGGCACTAGCTGGGGAGGGGCTCCTGCAGCACCAGCTTGCAATACCCTCCTCTGCTGGAAGATCCAGGTGAAAAACTTGCCAAATGGAAAACAGTCACAAACCTTCATATATCTAAGAGTGATGGAGCTTCTTAAAAAATAAAAGTAAGTAAATATAATTGGCTGATAGCCATTTGTCAAAATCGAAGTGTTCTGCTGGCATATCTTCATTTGTTTTTCCATAAAGAATATTCTGTTGAGATCAGCTTCTCAGAAAATGTAGAGCCAGCCAAAACCAATGCCATGTGAGATGGTCTTCGGTAGTATTTAGGTCTAATGAATTTGGCCCTATCAGATTCTGTATTAGGTTGGAATGTTTCGGGTTTTTTCATGGTATACCAAATTTTGATCTGCAGTATATTTTTATCTTTGCATTCTTAATGATTGACATTCATTTGGTTTCATTATTTTAATTCTAAAATCCAGGATATAATACCAGGTCTCAACACTATGATAGAAGGTAATAACCCTGTGATATAATTTTTATAACATTCTTATAGGTTCATCTTTGTGACTTGGATAATAACTTTGCCACAATCATTAACTGTTAGTCTGAATTTCCTGGAACTCATTTATGACAGCTAAAACCCACTGAGAAATCTTAAAAAGAAATGGAATCAGAAACTATTGTGAGAATAATTTTGAGTATAATTAATAAATGAAATGCACCTAGCATATTGTTTAGCCTATTAATGTCAATGGCAACATGTTGCTGTTACATGATGCTCTGTTTTTTAGCAGAAAAATGTATTTTAGAGAGCATGCTAAGGATTGGCTTATGGACTGATTCCTGAATACCTAATTCACAATCTGTTAAAATCTGTTCAGCCTGATATCTTTCAGCAAAGAGTTCTGTCCGTACAGATATTGTCTCTCTGACTAAAGACTAGAGATTCCTCCCTAATTCATTCACGAGGCCATCTGTCTGTGTAATGCAATCAGCTTTCATGTCTATTTTACTTTCTAGGCTGTTTCTCAACATTATTTTAATGTTTTTAATTTCTTCAATACTTCAGACCTGCTTCTATCATGGAATGATACAGGTCTTACTTAGACTATATTGATTGAAAATATAAAATAAATCTGAGTAGCTTCATTGAAGTTATGTGCTGAGTTATCATAAGATGTCCCCCTGTAGCTTGACAGACATATTATGAACAAAGGACATGCAAGTCATTAACAGTTAATACAAAAACACTTTAGCTGAGCCTGTCTTTAAAGGCCATGTCCTAGAAATTATTTTCTATAAAGTGCTTTTATTATTCGCCAGTGACGGTATTCATAACTCCACAAAATACATCATTTTGCTTTTAAGATAATTTAGAAACAATTGAACCTGTATATACAAGATGTAATCACAGTGTTAGTGAGTACCTTATTTTCTTGCTTTCAGATGGATACAGTCAAACCTTTAATTCTTTTACCATTATCATTCTTTTACCATTTCTTCTTTCCCCAAATGTTTAGCTGGTTTTTAGTATAGTCAGAAATGTTTTTTTTCTGTGTAAGATGGACTAATTACTCAATATAGAAGCTCCCTGAAGCTGGGCCAAGTTCATATTTTTGATTCATGAAATGAAACTCTTCTTCTCGAAAATCATTTTTGCGGTGTTAGGGAATTAACTGGATTTTCTCTTGGCTCTTATATCAGCAACCAACAGCAGTCAGTAAAGTTCTAATTACAGACTTCCGTAACAGAAAGAGTGCAGATCCAGTTTGATTTACATTTTCAATGAAGTTCATTTTGCACTTTGATAGTTCTTTCTCCTAGATCCTTCTGAGCTTGTTTTATTTCTTCTTTACTGCTCAATGCTTTATGATTTCAGTGGTTGCATGATTTTATTTTCGTCTCTTTGCTTCAATGTTTCGGTTAATGGGAGCTATGTCAGACTGTGGAAACCTAAAAAAGCTGCTGAGCAGCTGGTTTTGTCTGCAGGCTCAGACTGCCTCCTGCCTCTACTTGAAAACAAGACCCAGATAAGCACTTCTACTCTTCTATCCTACTTTCCATGGGAAGAAACAGTTCAGAAGGTAGATGAAACCTGTAATACGCTCCCAAAGGTACTGATTGATACAGCTGGGAAACCACATCCCCCAGAGGTGCTGCAGCAGCACAGAGAGTGTGGAAAAGCACATTTTTCATGTTTCTCTGCTTCTCAATGTTAACCTCAAACACCTGAAATTAAACTCTTAAGTTCCACGGGAGTAGTTGTTCTGCTCTTTGCAGACCAAATTCTGAAACAGGGTTATATTCAGGGGAATGTGTGTAAGAGTGAGTCTATATCTCTATTTTCTAGATAATCACCCAGATTTTGATTATATACCAAATTGCAGAAAACTTTTGAAGGCTTCAGACTGCTAGTGATTATTTCTGTGGGAAACACAATTTGAGTAAAGCACAAGGGCCCAACGGGCCTTGCATTATTGGTTCTAAAAAAGCAAAGTGAGAAGCCATAAGTCTTATGCTATTCAAAAACTCACATGCAGGTTTGCTGTAGTACTGACACACAGAAGACATTGAGGAACATTAGATCACTCACAAACTGTCAATAAAGGCACCTTACCCAACTGTTGTACATTGTAATCAACCTTGGGAAGAGTTCTCGAAATAAATATTAAAAGATGTGAAAACAGTTTTGAGTCATACGTAGATATGTAATTTCTTAACAGATGCAGTATATTAAGCATCCTTCCCCTTCAGGGGGTTCCTCGTGTTGTAATTCAGCTTTGCGCTCTTCAGTGAGCTGCCCAGGAGGCTGCAGGGCAGCCCATAGGGATGCAGGCAGCAGTAGGAACATTCCTGTGCTCTGACCAGTCTCAGCTAAGGCCTGTAGCTTGTTCTTATTATAAAATACAATGTCTTTTGTATCGCATGCTAAATCATCCTTAGCTTTATTATGCATGTTAGCTATTGACAGTTTTCTTTATTGCAGTCTCTTTTAAAGCATTTTCTGTGACCCTGAGTATTATTTTTGCCACCACATATTTTCACAAGGAAAGAAAGCTCATTAAAGAAGAAATTTAAACACAACCTCTCATTTTTGTACGCACTTCAGCTTCATTACTATTGCATTCTCTATTAGGTTGTTACCATTCTTGCCTGTTCCTTATAAAACTAGTTCTATATTATTAAAATATAGTATATCAGAATTATTATGGAGTGCTTTGGACTTCCATTGACATACTGCTTCATTTCAAAAATTGTTTAAAAAAAAACTCTGTTGAAGCATCAGTTTGGAGATGTTGTGTATCAAAATTTGATTCACCAAGCAAAGTCTTATAGCTTCGGCCTCTCTATACCCCATTTCCAAATTACAATCACAGGTGTAGGCAGTTGTGTATTGTTAGTGTTATGTCCAATGACAGCATTTTAGAAGCTCATTTAAGCTTCTGCTATCACAGTTTCCTTCCAAAACAATGGAGACCTGGATCTTCTAAATCAAACAGATCCTGTGTGGAGAGTAGTGTCTGTGAACATACGTGGGAGCCTATGGGCTGAGTATCAATCAACACATGTATAGATGCTGCTTGATGGACAATTAGCATGTATTAGTTCTCTAAAATATTTATTTCCACAAAACGTTGAACTTGAGCTCATATTTTTCCACCAAACTAGGTCCGCATCTTTGCTCTCCTGCAAATGTTTCATCTAGATGTAATCTAATGCCCCAAATCTGTAAGCCTTGGGAAGGATCAGGAGATGTCAATCAGAGCTAGCTCTAAGGATTAACTAAGAGTCTATTGTATTAATTCAAATACCAGAGCCTTTAATATTTGCAATTATATTCATTAATATATTTGGATTCTCCTGAAAATCTCCAATTAGCCATTTTTAAGCAATAAAGATTTGGGATTCTCTCACCAATACTTTGTATTATTTACTCTTACTTAGTTAAAGCTTACCTATTTTTTCTTTCATCAGTGTTGCTGGATATGAAGACTTTGTGAAGAGAAAGATAGTCAATTCAATGCAGCTAAATCATTTTAATTCATACTTATCCAGGATAGCAATGCAGAAAAGTGCAAGGAGGAGTGACAAGTGCATAATTATGTGTAAATTACTTGCATAGTTATATGAAGTAAAACAGTCAAATATCATATAATGGAATAAAATGGTTCTTAAGATAGACTATCAATATTTAAATGCCATGACTGCCAAATAATCATTATTCATTTTCTGTCTGATAACATATAGGAGTGAATTTTTGACAATGCCTCTTGGATTAATTTAGATTTAGTCTGGATGCAAAAGCAATATTTCAAGAAGATTAGAAGGAGCGTTTTCACAGAGCTGCACCCATGGGTATGATAAAATGGGATCTGGGGAGAGCAAGAAAGCTCTTCCAGAAATTCTGTGCTTTGAGGCAAAGCCAGCAGGGGCTGAGGGCCCCATCAGCCTTGGCACATAACTCACAGCTGTAAATGTCACTGTGAGATCTAGACACTGAAAAGTTAGGATTAG
Organism: Crypturellus undulatus; assembly: GCA_013389825.1. Taxonomy (NCBI): domain Eukaryota; kingdom Metazoa; phylum Chordata; class Aves; order Tinamiformes; family Tinamidae; genus Crypturellus; species Crypturellus undulatus. The sequence continues at coordinate 3,574,454 of VWPW01023369.1, forward strand.
CTGGACTTAGTTTTTCAGTGGCTAAATCCCAAGTCTGGATCCACCAGCATAATGTAGTAGATTCTCAATACCTTCAAATAGCTTTGAAAATGGAAGGAGTTGCTAAAACATCATTTCAATGGGAATGAATTTGTCTCCAGAATAGTATATTGAGAAGATACTCTTGTGGTTTGATGCGGGGGTGGCAAATTTGGTAAGAGATGAATCCCCTTGTGTTCCAGATGATCCTCAAAGGTTTGATGGAGTGGGGGCGGCTGGACTCATCTCTCGATAGGGATACCAAATACTGTGTTAGTTGTACGCCCAACTCTGGCAGGATCAGATTCACAGTCGCTGACCGTCGGTCCAATCACCTTCCTAGGAGTGAATCGAGTTCCCAGATAGTGTGATCAACTATAAGCTCGATTCTGGCAGTATCGGTTTCACCAACAGTCTGTCGACCATAGGTCCAATTGCCTTCAAAACAAGTTGTTGGGTGCATGAATAGCACAATTTATTCAAATGCCCATTTACAAAGCAGCTTTTGGGTGTTACTACAGAAAAAAAAATCTACTACATCCATTTTTAGCTAATGCACAATCATCACTCACCCCAGAAATTGAGGAGAGGGCTCTCGATTTTGAGGAGTCTCCTCAGGCAGTGTCCTGACCTGAGGGGAGGAAAGGGATTCAGCCTGTCGACTGATCCAGAAATTATGATGAAATCTTCCCTCTCTCCTCTTCCTTCTTCCTTAGTTCCTCTTCCTCCGTTCTTACCGTCCCATTCTTTCTTTCTAGTTCTTACCCCATTCTTCCTTCCTCCTGCTCCTTCCTTTCTAGTTCTTACCACTCCATTCTTCCTTCCTACCATATCCCTCCTTAATTCACCTTTTATATATTTTCTTTTACATTTAGGTGGAACTTGAGAGACTCTAGTCATGTTTACTTTCGTTATTCATTGATTTAAAATCTCTACCGAGCTAATCAAAAATCTAGAGAGCATGCTCAGCGAAGAGTGGTCATTCCTTGGAAGTGGGTAACNATTGATCAAAAATCTAGAGAGCATGCTCAGCAAAGAGTGGTCGTTCCTTGGAAGTGGGTAACCTCTGGGATGGGGTTGTGTATTGGTATTATAATGAGATTAGACGGAGGAGAAGTTTGAGCAAAGTCTGTCGGAAGGGCCTGATCTGCCACCATTGTTGGCCCAGCACCAGACATCGCACTACGCTGTGGCCCATCAGCTGTGTGGTACCACCAGGTGCCACCTCTGCAGGGAGTACAACAGAGTTTGGCCGCGGTGTCTTCACTCCGCTCCACCCTCCATTCACTCGTGTCTGCCAGGCGCCATCAGATTACTCTCTCCACAGGGAAGCCAACAAAGTTTGGCCATGGTGTCTCCATCCTGCTCCACTCTTCGTTTACTCTTATTAGTATGTGTTAGGAGGGCAGACTGTGTTGCCAAGGGAATCGTGAAGAAATATATTCCATTCTGGAAGCAGTAACTGTCTCTCACCTCAAGCAAGCCTCTGTAATGCCATGACTTCTATTAGGCCCTAATTTCCCTCTAAGTTCCCCTTTCTCAAGCAATTCTCTCACAGATGCCAACTTCAACTAGTGAATAAAAAATTATTCTAATCCACCATGAAATTAAAAACACCCAAGTGAAATGCTAAGGCATAATAACATAGAAAAGGCAATTAGTCAGTGCAGCTACCTAAATCTATGTTCTTTTTAATGAACTAAATGATCAAAACTAGAAGAAGACATTAAAGATACAGAAAATAAATGTCCAGTCAAGGTCGCTTCTAAAAGGTGTAGAGTATGTAAGAAAAAAGGTAATGTGTCTGCAGTAAAGCTTTCGTATGATACTAGAAAGACGATGGAAATCTTTGCTCACAGCATCCTCTCTCTGAAGTTAAGGGGTCTTCCTATGCCTTTCTATGCCTACACCTCACCAGATAGGACTAGGGAGCTACAGTCCAGCAATATAAATACTGAGAGGTTCAAAAGTGATTAATAAATTCTGGAACATTAAGCTTAAAAGTTCAGGTTGGGGTGTTCTGATTGAGGCTTATTATGTAATTTGGAATTTTAAACCATTGCAGCTATTCCCTTCACTATAGACGATGGCATTAAAAAAAAAAGGTGAGGATAGAAAGGAAAATTTAGTACTTTAAAGAGTCTTTACTGCTTACTGCATATCTTGAGCCCCTCCCCTTGGAAAACCAGTTTAAAATCCTCCAAGACATCTAGCAATATGAGACATTTTTTTACATCTTGGCCAAGTCACTTGTCCAAGGCAAGAGAGGAAACCTGTGACTGAAGCAAGAAAAGAAACTGGATTTCTTGAGCCTGCTCCAGTATCAGGGCTAAGGGATAACTGTGTAAGTATTTGCAGGATTTGAGGTCTTAATGGTAATAAGCAGAAAGTGGTATTATGGATCTTATCTCCGTGAGTGATGTCATTCTGCTCAGTGAGAATTAAGAAAACTGGCTTAATGGCTTCACATGGCAAACTGAAGGGATTAACTGCTTGGGCAATGCTGAATATGGCTGCAAGGGAGATGGAGGAAAAGTGTTACGAGGGAGTGTAATCACTCTGCAGATGTACAGCAAAGGACACAAGGCTCCAATAAGCAGGGCTCATCGGTGACAGTAGCCTCTAACATCCTCTAGTAAATCCTCTTGTATACTAAAATATATTTTATTCGTATATGTATTTGAGGGGTCTGTATCTATTTCCTGTGTTTTTATTGAACATATACTTGTATGCTGATTCTATTCTTGACTTCATTATTTCCCTTGAAGAACTGATTTTATAAAGTGGTTCATTAGGACTGACAACAACAGTGAGTGGGTGTTTTCTGCTTTGGTTTTAAATCAGCAATTAGCTCCATCCAGCAGCACTCTAATTGACAGCTAGAAATTCCACACAGTATAATAATAAAGAAACAACAACAGAAAGGACATGGCAACCAGCTAGCAGTCTCTGCAGTAGCAACAGAAAAAAAAAAAGAGGTATTTATAGGAAGGACAAAGTGGATGCTCTTGCTTCCAAACTTGGAGGTATTATCCTGTCACAGTGCTTCATTTTAATGTGTTTGTCAGACCAATAATAAGTTAATTTTAACTACGTGATAATCCAGCAGCCCATCAACAAAATGGCATTGTCAGTGAGTAAATATGAAAATGATGTACAGTGCTATTAGTGAAGAGCTGGATTTGTCAAGGAGGAGAAATTAAGGACATGCTTTTGCTAACCACAATTCACACCCATAAATACTTGCTACAGTTTTGCAGCAGACCTACATCTATTTTCCTGAATGAATATATTCTATTAGCTGGGATTTTATTCCTTGTTTCTATCTCCAGAGAATATTATCCTCATTCTCATATCTGACTTCAAAAATAAATTCTTTAAGCTTTGCCTTTTCTATAAATGCCTTTGCTTCACCTTGGCATTTCCTACTGCAGCAGTAGGCCCTGCCCTATCACAACACTTTGCTGCTGACATTATCCCTTAAGCTCTCAGGGGCATAAACTGATGGTGTGATTATATGTCTAGTTAGACGGACTTTCTTGTTCTTCCTTCAGCCAAGTGTCAAAAAATATTATGCAGAGAGGGAAGCAAAAAGGAATAAAGTAACTCATACTCACTATTCTCGCTGCCAGTTCCTGGCAGAATGACTTAGGCGGTATCTTCTCTGAGGCACAAAGCATGGCTGTGTTGGCGTATGCACTAGGGATGCAGCCAGTGCAGCCAGCCACACAAGAGGAAGCCTGGCTTAAGGCTGCAGAGTGGTGTCCTCACTGACAGGGCTTTTCTAAGCACCAGATACAGCCAGATGGCAAACCCTTGACCGGCACAGGTGGTCCATCAGGTCGCAGAGGAGATCTGAAGCCAAGGCAGTGCTGCAAACACACAGCAGAGAGGGGCTCAGCTGCGCGGCAGCGGGAAGCCAGGGGTTAGCTGTGCAAGACCGGCTGCTGGACACCCACACGGAACTGCGTGGAGTTAGGCAGACTGGAAAGATTGTAACAGGACCCTCCCTCCCTTCCCGCTATTGCTCTTCTCCCACAATGCCTATTCAGCATCTTTATAATTAATGTTTATTAATCAGCCTGCCATAATTGAAGTAGATTAAAGAAGATTTAAACTACACACTCTAATAGCGCTGAAGGAAACCAGAGGGTAAATAAATGCTTTCCAGACCTATATCTGAGTGTTGATTAGTTATCAGTGTGATCAAGAGGCTGTGAAAAAATATTAACCCTCAAAGAGTGAAGAATGTTAAACTATTTTCTAAAAGCTCACATCTAAATTATCATAGAACACACTAGTTCATCTTAAAGGGATATTGTACTCCTTGGTGTTTTGGCCACGTGGAGCATGGAATTGTCAGTAATTGAGAACTTCATCCATAGGGATCTGTGGAAAAAAAAATCAGAGGGGACTAACTGTTTAAATTGCCAACCTACAAAAAGGGAGTAATAATGACAAAGAAACCTCTAGTAGTAGAGGCAGAAATAAAATGTGTTCACACAACTGAGAAGCTGGAAACAAATTTATGGATTTTGTAGGTTGTGTTTATGAAGGTGAAGATTGCTGGGTTAGTATTAGTCCTACAGACTGAGGGGGTTATTTCTGGGGGTGGGACACATGGAGGTTATGGGATCTGAGGCTCCCCAGACCTGTTGTCCTGCATGTGTGTGCCTCCACGCAGGGCAGCAGGAGACCCAGGATTTTGGGGATGGAGGGGATCCAAGACACAAGCATGTCCCAGTACCTAGCTCTCAGTAACCGCAGACTGGGAAACCAGGGGAGATCTACTTGGGTAGACTAGGTCTAAAACCAGCTCCTGGAAGGTTCCACATTGTGTAAGCGCATGTATTTCCTGGGTGAACGGGCCTTCACCCTGAATGGCACTTCAGAGGTGGGGAGGACAGGATTAAGTTCTCAGTGTTTGCGTGAGCGTTTCTGCTTATGTCAATTTGCAATGCCAGACACACAAATGGTCTTTAGCCTTGGCACTGGAGCATAGTTTATTTTTCAGCACATAGACACACACAAAGCTTGTCCTGCTTATCAACTTATTGCGTATGACCCGACATTATAATATAATTAGTCATGGAAAGTTGTTCACTTTTTTGGCCATCTGGTTGATCCATTTGACAATGCAGGATTGTTTCCAGTACTGTATCCAAGACATTAAGCAAATAACATTAAACAGCTTAATAAAATGGGGAGAAATTGAACTGAAAACAAATCTGATAATCTTTACTAAAGCTCTGAAACAACAATATATTTTAACATGTTAGCTTCTTTTTACCATTTTTAAGCTTTTACAGCAAGTGCAACTTCCAGGTTTAGAGAGAGCCTTTGCAACACTTATATTTTCCTTAACTACTACTTTAGTATAAACTCTGATCCTGGTGATGTTAGCTATAAAAATCCTATATTCTGGGGAAATGTGTAGTGGCAACAAAATAAACTATTTTTATTGCCATACTCATGCAGCACTTCTAGCAGCAATATAGAAAACACTCTCATCCTGAGGTGATATTGGTAAAGATTAGTTTGGCCTTCTTCTAGTGACCGGCATACGTTACAACAATGTAAACAGTGACTGTTATAGTCCAGACTTTTCCAAACTTAGAAGGAAACAGATTGCTTTCCCTGTTAACCTCTCTGTAATAATAACTCCAACATCCTCTATAGCAATACACATTTGAAATCAGATTTTGAAGAGCTGGATGATGGTGTTCTCCTCTAATCTCATTTTACAGATTCAGAAACTGAGACCGAGGGAATAGAAAGTATTTGCTACCATCACCATGCAGATTTGCAGTAGAACTGGAGATAGACTCCAGTTCTCCCAAGCCCTGGCCCAAAGCCCTGTTTTACAGGTTGCATGCTAAATTTCCTGCAAATTATTTTATAAAAATTTAATACTTAGAAAGAAGAAGAAGAAAAAAAGCCTCTATTTGAAAAATAATTTGTAATTAAAGCCACTAGTGCAGTGTAGTCCTGCTGGCAGACTAAGTGAATGTCTCTACCAATAACTTCTGAACCCACCACCACCTAATCCCAATCACATTTAGCAGAAATGCTGGGATAATTAAGTTCCCGTCAGCATCACTCACACTTGTGCCTGAATAGATGGGAGATACACCGCAAGTGCCTCTCAATGAAGGAAAAGTTGAGACCTGCACTTACCCCTTGAGACCAAAGGCTCTGCACAGGAAAGACTGCTCAATACACTCCCACTGCCAGAGGCTCTTTTCCTGGAGCTTGTTCTCTGAAAGAAGCGGAGCTGCTGAACACAAGCAGACAGAACAAGGAACATTGTGTCTTCTTAGCACTTCTCAAGAGTTTTCTGCAACACAGAAAGAAGAAAGCAGAGAGGAGCTTGTGTCAAGTCAGGGATCAAGTGAAGCAAACAGCTATGTGAGTTTAAGTGCAGAGCGACTCCTTCAACCAGGCACAAATTGTCATCCAGTCCTCAATGTCCAGATGAAGCTTCTCTTAGCAACTGAGAGAGAATCTATATATGTGAGAAATACTATTAAATGCTTTTTTTTTTATAACTTCTACATTGTTTTTTGGACAAGAGCTTTCTTTTAACATCTTTGCATGTCATAATGGACAAAGTAAGCAAAGGCTGGTATGTAATTCAGAAAATATATGAATTGCATTCAAGCAATGGCATGGCATTCAAGAGGTAAAAGGAAAGGTTAACAGAGTAAAAAGAAAAAAAGCTTTCAGTAATTGAATGCTTGCTCAAATTCTCATTAAACAGAGATTCAAACCCAGTCGTTTTGGTTTCAGTGAAGCGTTTTCTGTTTGACAGATATTTCGGAAAATATTATTTTCAGCTTGACCTGAAAGTTTGTATAGGAATTCATTTATTCGGTGACCTGAAATGAATTATAGCATTTTCCTTTGCAGTTATTTTTTGAACTGTGAGCAAAATAGTTATTTTTTGCTACCCTGACTAGCTAGACTCAGCCATATCTATATGGCAGGATTTATCAAGCAGTAGGATGTTTTACATGGGAAGATGATATGGTAGGACATCAGGGAATCAAGAGTAGGGGATATAAAACAATAATAACAAAAAAGCCTTTCCTGTTCCAGAGGTTAGGTGTATTTATTTATGCATATAGTCAGTTTCTTGGAGAAATAAATGTAACATTTGGAAATAAATACTAGAAGAAACAGAAAGTTTCAGAAGATGACCATTGCTACATGCCCAGTGTTTCTTCACTCAGAAATATATTGGTGGTTGAAACCAGCTCCATCCTAGCCCATCTCATTCTGCCTGCAGTCCTGCTTAAAGCCTGTCATCCAGGGGCCTGGTATTGAACTGCCCCTTAAGAAGAGCCCAGATCTTTCCTAGCTCCTGTGTAATATCTGTAGCCCCATATGGATGTCTCAGACACCCTAGAGACATCTTGAATGGCACTAGATACACATATTTAAGCAAAGTAATTCTTTAGGCAAAGTATATCCTATGCAGCCTAAGGAAAAAAGAACCTAGATCATTTTCCCCTCTTCTATATAGTTAAGACTTAATCCAATATATATAAAATAAGTATGTGTTTGAAGGTTTTACTGTTTTGTTCTTTGGTGCCTCATTTTTTCCCTGACTACTAGTGTGATTCTAATAATTTCAGGGGGGGAAACCCCCTGGGAGGTTGGATATTGGCTCTAGTGTATGAATTTGAAAGGGGAACTCATTCAGGAAACTTTTTGCGTTTATATATAATTTATTAACTCACATCTTTTTCATGTTAAGTTATTAAACTAAGTGTTGCAGGCTTGCTATGCACCATGCAGTTATGACTAAATTAACCTCCTAATTATTGACTTTTTAGCAAAATGATATCCACTTATTTTCCCCTTAATCATAAATAAATACCCTTCCCATCTTTTCACCTACTTACCACTGCATTCCTGGCAAGCATTTTTCCCCTATTTTTCTCCTCTTCGTAGGTAAGTTTGCTAGGGTAGGAGAAATAAGAGTTGAGGAAAATCGTAACTAACCCATTCATGACTATTATGGCAAAACTACTGCATTGTAATTCCATGGGGATACAAAGACAAGAGTCCTGCTATGTTTCAACAGTCATTTAAAGCTAGTAACCTTGAAGGCAGTGACAGCTGCTGACTCTAGAAGGCTGAAACTGGTAGGTGCTGAGTGAAGGGCCAAGCCGTCTACTTGCCAGGAAAGTCAGCAGGAGAAGAAGGGCACATCATGACAAGGGTTTGGCTCCCGACGGCTGACCATTTAAAACTTCTGGCCTGAACTGTGATTCTAGACAGGTTACTTGTTCTTGTAACTTGTTTTAGGTGGCAAAGGAGGGCAGCTGGTGACTGTATAACTAGTCTCGAGGAATGCCTCTATTCCACTGACCTTCGCAGGGAGCTGATGATACTGGGCACTCTGCAGGGTCAAGCCCTCAGAGCAGAGGGCAAGCTCAGTGCTCCTCAGCTGATTTATCACAGATCTGTGCGGTGAAGATCGGCTAGCAATATAATAGACTGAGTTCAGAATGACAGATTGGAGCAATAAAGTCATTTAAAGTATTTGGAGTATTTATTGACCTGTAGCGTGTTGTAGCTGCAATTAAAAGGCATCTGGCAAAATTCTGTGGTAGGTAGGGAGTAGTCTATAAGTGTAATTAATTTCAGTAGCATTTTGGCTGAAGGTCTGTAAAGTCAAATTAATTCTCCTGTTATAGCGCTATGGAAATATGGAGATATTCAGTTTTTAAGATTAGAAAGTTTAAGCTACACTTTTCTCTCTTTAACAGCTGACCAGTCCCTTGAATTAAATCTAGTGGAGAAAAAAAAATAGTATAAAAGTTACTGAAGCCGATATAATTTGTTCTAAGTCTTTGTTATAGGCTGCCCTTGGAGCTTTCTTTACCTGATTTTAATTAAGAATCTATCTGAGCTTGAAAGTAATACCTGAAACAGAGAAGAGATTTGAAAAAGCAACAATACTGGAAAGTCATTTGTATTCAGAACATGCAGCTGATGTGGGGATATTTCTAGATGGTACCCTTGATACTGTAGACATTTTATTCATTCCTGTACCATTCTAGTAGTTGAGCTCCCATATTGTTATTTGTATTTCCAAACAAAGTAGTTCCTGGGTTTTAAATTAGGTAGGTGTTTGAAGGTTTTACTGTTTTGTTCTTTGATTCCTCCTTTTTTTTTCCCCTCACTACTAGTGTGATTCTAATAATTTCACGGGGAAAAACCCCTGGGAGGTTAGGTACTGGCTCTAGGCTTCACTGGGTTTAAATTTTCATTATTCAAGTCCTGTAGAATGAGGATTCTCATCTGCTGCTAACCAACAGAGGACAGAGTGGAAGCCTATTTGCAGTTCTTAATCATGCAGAAGTCCCTTCACCCAACAGTGTACCCCTTAGCTATTTTGCACATCACATCACTTGGCTCGGGTTTGGGCTGTTTACCCAAGATTTCAATTATTTCTTGTAGGGAGGATGGACAGAAAGGGATTACTTTGTTTCTTATCTTGTTTTTGTGATAGCTTGTGGTAAAACTGCTGGAGATGAGGATGTGCTGAGCCTTGCACAGTGTTCTGAACAAGCTTCCCCCCCATTAATTTTTCCTAAGACTCATGTGTAGTTAGTGGCCAACTGTAAAAAACATATAGTTGTTCTTAAGCAGAATATGTGCTATAAATAATGATTACTTTTCTAAATATTCCTGGGGTTATTAATATAACAAAGGAATTTTAAGCAGTTACTTCAAAACAATCTGAGCAGATTGCATCTACTGAATTTAAAATAAAGTCTTTTTAAAGTTGCTTTTGCTACAGCATGAATATTTAACATAATGTTAACTCTGATTTTTTTTTTGTACAAGCAAAGAGGGGCGGTTTTCTCATACCCTCTTTCTCTGAAAATCTGTCAAACGCACAAGTGTTAACAAGCGCAAGAATCAGTGCCTACAGTCTAATGGGGTTTATTAATTACCACAAATGGAAATGAAGTGCCATATATTACATGAGCCCCTTCAAAACCTTCTGGAGATGCACACTTGGAAAGTTTGAGATCTGGTTCTGAACTCCGGTTACCCAGAGGAAGGACCCCAGGTGGCTGCTCTTTCCCCAGTGCATGGGACTGCTTCACTCTGTGGGAGAAGTCCAGCCTTGGCAGAAGCACCAACACAGGATGACACTTTGGGGCCAAAAAAGTGGAATGACAATAGCACAGGAGAGCAGTCTGGGTTTGTCTCTGATCTGACTAGACCATCCCAAACATTTGTGTGAGTTTAGGTCAAGATTTTAAAACTCCTTTTCAGAGCAACAATATGCGTTGAGTTTTCTTTAAACCTCTCAAACTGTATTTTTCATATCTGATCCCTCAAAGTGACTGAATTGGTACTTCTGAAATTTTGCATTTAAGCTTTTTTTTTTTTCTAAGCTTCTCAAGCATGAAAAGAAAGACACAGCTATCCGTAGAATAATGCGGATCCTTATCCCCTAGGTACACACCAGAGCATGACGAATTGGTGTTTAACAAAATTCCCTAATGCTACAGGCAGTGACACAATTAAATCTAAGTCTTGCCTTTACTTCTCCTTTTACTGTACAGTAATAAACTTAGAAACAGCTATAACTTATTTTATCCTGAGTTCCCAGGGGGATAGTTCCTCATTGAAGTATGACTACATGTAAAATTCGATGATCTGAATGGCTCTGGGACAGTCTAGAAGTGAAAAGTAAACTCTCCAGTTCTGAATGAAATAAGATATTAAAGATATTAACTTTCCTTATAGTGGTGTGAGGTCTCTTCAGCAGCCTTAATATTTCTTAATTCAATTATTTCTCTATTTAAGGGTCTTTTTAGTTGTTCCTTTGAAACATTTGTCACTGACTGGTCTTGGGAGTGTTTTGTATTCAATTAAGTGTGACATTTATCCCTATAATAATCTGTATAAATATTTACCCATTTGTAAATATTTATAGTTTTTTTTTCTTTATAGTTAAAAGCTATGTTTGTCTCCAAAGAAAATAATGCTCCTAAGCAATTTGATTTGAAGGGTATGAAACTATTACTGAGTTATTAACCGCAAAGTTTCTTTTCACTGACTGCCACATACTGCAGCCTAAAGTCTTGTTAAAAAATACCTATCTGACAAGATTTTTCTATTTAGAAATTTGTAATCATAGCTAAAATGAAATGAAAATATTAAGTTGATAGAGAGCAAAAAAAAGGCTGAATACAAAATAATAAAATTAATTGTTGTGTTAGATAACAATATGGAATAAAACAATTCTTGCAAAAAATCAAAGGCAGAAATCTTCATTTATCTATTAGCTGTGAAAAAAAAAAAAAGCAAACCAAAATCCAAGCAACCAAACAAAAAAACTACACAGCATTACCAAAACCACTACTAAATAATGTATTTTAATTTCTTCCCTAACCCCCAGTGAGTTATTTCCCACTGTTACTTTTCACTTTATATGGGGCCTGTTTGCGATAATATTTAGATAAGCTGTTTAAGTGAAAGTAACAACATTTCAGGTTTAAAATCTGGTGCTTACCTTGCATTTCACTCTCTAATATCTATGTACTTAGTCTGTCTGGCCACTGAGCATTAAAACTAGTTAAATTCACTAAAGCTAGTCTACAGTTTCTAATTTGAAAAAGGTTGTTGGTTATTCAAGGTAGTTGTCTATTCTGCCGGGATCCTACGTATTTCATCTGAAAGACCCCAGGAATACATTCAGCAACGTGACAGTCATTTTGTCACTCACCCTACCCTGAGGGAGAAATTGCATACTCAGTGCTTTGTTCCTTTTAAAAAATGAATGCATACTGCTTTGTATTCATTGACTTTATTGTTATACAGTACTACCTTTTTAAATCTGATGTGAAGGTTTTGGAATTCACTGCTACATTTTAAAGTTTGGAAATAGTAATTAGAAAAAAAATGCTTCTTTTTCAGCTCCTACGGGTTATGCAAAGGCAGTCTTCCTTTCTTTGGGAACTCCTTGTAGGGAACTATAGGACTTGACTGTAGAACTTGAGATATTTCATTTCTAAGATAGTTTACTTTAAAAGTCAGGAAAATAAAAATACAAAGAAATTCTAGGAAGTCTAGATTCTTTATTTTCATGAGTTAAGATTGCTTTTTTTTACAGAAACTGTCTCTTGCTTATAAGGAAAATATGAACTAGTTGACAGAATTTTAAATTGTCTGTATTTCATGTACTCTGAGCTGTTGACTTATCTAGATCAGTTGTTGACTAGATCTGAATTTTTAATAGAGTTTTACCATCTGTTGGATTTTGTCAATTTTCAAGTGGATGCTAGGGAAGAGGCAATTTCTAAAGAAACTCTTTATCATACTGGATGCTTTAATCTTTTCTGTCTTCTTTCACTCCCTTCACATTTTGTTCCTTCACCTGCTCTGATGTTAATCAGAATGACTGGGTCATCCTCTTTTATAAGCTTGCTAGCTTAATTCTTTTTGCAGGTCATCTGTGAATTGACTTTAGTAACCAATTATAAATTGGATGGCATTTTAATATTCAACCCTTTCCCTGAGCTTTAATCTAGAAGTNAACTCTTTAACATACTGGATGCTTTAATCTTTTCTTTCTTTCTTTCACTTCTTTCACTCCCTTCACATTTTGTTCCTTCACCTGCTCTGATGTTAATCAGAATGACTGGGTCATCCTCTTTTATAAGCTTGCTAGCTTAATTCTTTTTGCAGGTCATCTGTGAATTGACTTTAGTAACCAATTATAAATTGGATGGCATTTTAATATTCAACCCTTTCCCTGAGCTTTAATCTAGAAGTGCCGAGAGACAAGAAGAAACCCAAAGGAGTTCTCATTTTAGGAGGCAAGCTGACGAATTCCATTACCCAATATCTTTATAATTTCTCCTGTCTGGATACCCTTATCTTTCCCACTGACTTCAAAGTGAATTGAGAGAGATGCAGAAACAGGTTTTATTCTTTTAGCTAATATAACTGTATACGATCTCTGGAGACACCTGCCAATATTTGCACTTGCAGCACTTAAGTCTGACATACAAAGTTCTGTGATATTATTAATGGGTCTCTATTATGGCAACAAAAGCAGATCTCTATCTCTCTCCCTTTCTCCTTCTCTCTCCTTCTCTTTGTCTCTTTCTATCTATCCAGTCATCTATCTATTTAATGTTGCCTTTTGAAATTTAACATTAAAAAAGAAATATATGCCTTGACTGCATTTTTAAAAGCCTTTGGAACAGTTTAGGAAATTGATTTTGGGTCATCACACAGTAGTAAGCTATTTTAACTGTGTAATCAGAGATGATGTGATTTTTTAAAAATAATATTAACTTTCTGCAGAACCTTGTATCCAAAGGGCACAGCTTTCAAAAAGACCTGATGAAAAGGTCTTCAGTTCTACTGGGCTTCTCCAAAGGTTTAACCATATGCATACTCTCCCTTTACTATTCACCTGATCAACTGAAGTAAAGAGTTGAAGCAAACAGACAGAGATATTGAAATGCATCTAAAATCAAGCACTTTTTAGTAAGTAAAGAAATAGATATTGATGAAATAAAATGTATTTTTCTTTGTTTCTGTATGACTCCTCAGTATTCCCTAGGCTATGGTCAGAAGCAGCTAAGGATCACCAAATACTTGCCTATTTAAAGCTTTAAAGCTCTTATTACAAATTTTCAACAAGTTAGTGAGTTACTTGGTCTCTACCAACACCATGACGAAAGACAGACTACAGTACTCTAACATGAAATGACAAATGAATGAGAAATGGAGAATATGGTTGTGATAAAATTTGTTTTTAAAGGAGGATGCTGATGCCTGAGCATGAGGCTCTCACTAACAACTTCAGACTATGCTATACAAATGGGAGATAAACCAAAGCGCTCATGGTGCTATAAGAATGTTTCACCTTCCCTACACACCCAGCAACGCAGCTTGGATGTAAAAAGTTGCTACTTTACCTCAGTATTTTGGGAAAGGAGTGAGTTAAGATCCGAACAGGACAGGCTTAAATTATGGTTTTGATATAGAACTATGTAAAATTTTGGGTAGGGGGGCAGCGGTGGTAGGTTTTGTTCTAAGCCACAAGCAGGAGGTGACAGCTATTTTTCATGTGAATGGCAAAGAGCAGAAAAAACAGCTTATAGAATGAACCTTTGCTCTTGCTCTATTTTAAGTGTTGATTTCACTGTGATTTAGTGCTGCAAAAGGCTGATCCATATAAAGTCAAGATAATAAATTCAACCCTTGCTTGGGTCCTTTTCTTTTATATTCTTTTTGAATATATGTGGCAGGCATATCATGCTGAAAAAATAACTGCTTGCTTTTTCTGGAGAACTTACACATCACAGGCAGCAACAGTGAGAACTGCCGAGCAGCCAACAAGGCTTTAGCTGTTCTCAAGAAATGACTGCAGGAATGAGAACTCATCTAGACTTTTCCTCTAGGCATGAGCATGACACCCTGAGGCTGCTAAATTTCTTAAAAATTATGGTACTGGGGCAATGAAGCAAAGGACTGTCATATCGTATTTTCAGTTATCTCCACCAGTTTCTTCCCACACAGAGTACAGATTTTTTAAAAAGCTTGTAATCTGCATATTCTCATAATGTGATGATAATGGTAAAGTTCCCTGTTATCTCATAGAACCTTTTCAAATATTTTTGTCTTAAGAACAAAAATCAGGCTTTGTGTTGGGCATCTAGAAATGCTGATGTCCCAGTAATTTCTGTAACCTATTTCTCTGTCCCTGGATGATAGCTGTTTTCATTTCTACTATGGGTAGAAACCAAGAATGTCAAACTAAAATAAATCTTTTTAATTACCTTGTTCTAAAATAGAAATGGAATTTTCTTCTTTTAAAGGTAAGTAATTTTGAGATCTACATCTCAATGTTATTTCTAGGAACCATTAATTTATACTTTCTGAAGTGCTTTTGGTGGTATTCTGAATTGGGTGCCTTTCTGAAATCAGTGGTAAAATTCCCACTGCTTTAAATGAAGCAATTTGTTCTCAGTCTACACATGTTTATGCAGTTCTTATTCACACACACTTGGATAAATACTTTAGTTTAGCACTCAAACTAACATTGTGTTAGCATGATCCCTGCTCACTCAGCCCCTCAGCCCTCTCAATCCTGCTTTTCAGGCAGACAGTTGTGGTTTTAAACAGTAAAATTTACCTGTAAGGAGTCCCCATGCATTCAGGCAGGGAATTTATTGTGTATAAGCACTAGTGCTAAAACATACTCTGGCGCACCAAGTACATTTAGGTAGATCACCTGAGAAAATACACCACTGCAGTGAGAAGTGGGAGATGATTCTGAAACATTTCCGTTAGTTTCCATCCAGGTTTCAAAATTAAGCCATTTTACCTATGGCTGCTCACTCTTTGAAAACACTTTCTGTCAGCACAGGATCAATCAGGTTAATTTTATGTTAATTTTGAGGATTTTTATACACTGCATGATATTCCCTGACTTGGCCACAGGTCAATGTTCCCCATGTCCAGAGCGAGATGCAGCCTCTAAAGGTGTCAGCTATGCAGCTAGGCCTCCCTGGCCCATAGAGCGATGTGGGTTCCTGCTGGGAACACGAGGGTGGATTGCACCGCAAAATAACATTTTGGTACATTATAGTATGCTAAAGAAGCCATTAATCTGTGGAAACTTGCACTGTGGACTGAATGAGCCCCCAAACAGACCATATACTTACCAAGAGGACTTTGATACTCATTTATTCTCCTGTTCCATCAGTGTCCTAGTACGAATGAGGAGCACAGGTTTCAGTTGTACTCAGGAGGTCATTTGTCAAACACAGAGAAATAAATTAGGGAGAACATTAATAATGGCAAAAATACAGGAACAGTAAAAGCATTTCACTTCTCTTAGGAATGGGAAGAGCAAAGATCCAGGGCTCTCTGGTCCAGTTGCCATAAATCCAATACATATCAGCAATGAATTGCCTTTTGAATTGGCACTGCCTATGTACATGCAATTACTAGGTGTGACTGTACAAGCTTAAATTTGAAGTTTATAGCTGAAAGGCTCTATAAAGCCTCCTTTTTGAGGAAGGATGTTTCACATTTGCTTGACCTAGAAAGAACATAATTTAAATTATTATAAGATTCCTTAATCCTGTTTAACTGCTTATTTTTCTTAGAGAGCCTAAAATTCACTAGCTCTTACAGACTTTTCCTGTGATTATGGTTTACTCCCATCACATAAAAAACAGAAAAAAAAGTGCATGTTGCATGACCTTTATAATTAAGCTGGAATGCTAATCTTTCCAGTGTCAGAAGGACATGGCAGTTTGTCTCTGCAGTGACTAATACAGCCAGTCTGGCAGAGTGGATTCATAGTTGGAAGCTTTATCTCTTCTGTCTCCTTGTCTGCCTTCCACCAAAGATTTCTGGCTTAATCACAAAATACCAGCCAAGCCCCGTTCCTATTTCCTATGGCAATGTTACCAATTGTGTCACAATTACTTGAGCATCTTTATTAAAATGTAACATTGAGATTTTAACTAAGATTAAGGATATTCATTCCTTTAAATTTTATTACACTGAAACACAAAGCCTTTGGGATTTACCTGGAGAAATCATTTCCTTTCTCCCTCCTCCCCCCTTCTTGAATATTTAAGCCGTAAAGACTAAAAACCCTTTTTCATACACTGAGACAAAGTACAGGTAAGACTAAAACCAATATGTTTAAAAGTGGGTGATTCTCACTGGCTTTACAGCAGCAAACATAGCCATCCTGAAATGGCAAGAAACTTAACACAGAATGTTTCATCAAAAGCACTGTTTCTCTATATATTTTTGTAATAGCTCTTTTGCAAAGCTACTGAATTAGGCTAGATAGGCCTCACCCCAGTATCTACATCAAAGGAATAGCCGATGTCAAACGCAGCGTTCCTAAGGCATTTGAAGTTGGAGAAGTGCTTAAGCCCTTTCTGTTAGGGAAGAAGGAAGCAGGAGAGGTTTGTCCAAATCCCCACTGATACACTTGAACTGCTTCAGAAAACTCGTATTGAGTCAGCTCTCTCTCTCTCTCAGAAAGAAAAAAGATCAGAAAAAGAGCTCAATAATCACTACTTTTACTTGAATTTAAGTGATTATGTTTAAATCATGCCTCTGTCTAATTGTGGACTACGGATAGGAAACAAAGCCCCATGCTTCAGGAGAAGACCGGTCTTACATGGGTTTCCATATCAGCCTGTCCTGGCAACATTTTTTACATAAGAAATACTCACTGCAACAGAAGTAATCCTAAAAGTTTTTTAGGAAAAAAAAAAAAAAACTTTCAATCTTCCCATTAGAGAATAGCCCCGATCTGTCCTTTTACTGCATTTTTTGCAAGGCTCTATGCAATATTGCCTAATAGTTCAGTGGATTTGATTCACCTGATATCAGAGAATAATAGGAATAATGGCTCAGCCTGCCAGCTGAGCACCTGCATCACAGGTGAGAGCAGGTGAGCCAGGTCTCCCAGAGGCTTCTCCTGAAGAAGGCATCTCCTTGTAAGATGCAGATAGACTCCCTCTTCCCTCCAGCCCCTCTGAGGTCACAAGGCTGCATAGAAGATTGTAACACACGTGAGAACACTGTTAAGCCAAAAATATTTTAGATAATCATATCCTATTTATACATGACACACAGTAACCATTGTTCTTTGGTTGTTTAGATCTTATTCCCCTTGGCATCTGCTAATATATTCTTGGTCTAATTCCTGTCTTTTACTGACCCATACCAGACTTTCTTCTAGATCTGTGAGTGGGGAAGGGGCAGGGTTTCTCCTCGCCTCTTTTTTCTTTTTTCTTTTTTTTTTTGTCTGTTCAGATCGGTATCAGCAGGGATGGGTCAAAGACTTTCAGCTGTCATTTTTTTTTTATTATTTATTAACGTTCAATTGTCTCTAACCTCTTACTGACCTTTTCTATTCAACTAATACAAAACCAAGGCCCTTTGAACCAGGTAGTCCAACTGGATTCCAGGGCCCTGCACTGGGTAACGCATAGCTAAAGTAATTGCATGCAACTAAAGTAATGACACTGCCTTACTGGGGAAATGCTGCTAAAGGGGAATGACCTGCCCAGGTAACTTGGGCTGCCTGTAGAGGTCATTGCTGCCTCAAAAAAAATTCCTGCAGGTTCTAGCCTCTCCCTCCCATTACGCTATATCCAGTGAATGCTGAGGAATAAATTACTGTGACTTTTGCACTGCAAAATTAAACAAAATATATGGTGGCTGCAGTACAGTCGCTCCTTTGATGGAAGATGTGTGCACAGTAACAGTCTTCAAGGGCAGCTTGTGTTTGGCATCACTCAAAATTTAGCCAGGCTGCTTTTTATTCTCACAAGCTATTATTTGCAGCTTATTTTAAATATGACTAGATGGATTCTATTTTTTTTTAAGTTATATAACGGTTAGGGCTTTATTTTATAATATGAATAGATTGCCTGCCTTTCTCAAGGATCCTTATAATATAAAGGGACAAATTATCAGAGATGTTTGGATATGGGCAAAACAGGCCAGATATGCATTTTTGCATACACATTGCAGAACGGATTAGTTGCATGGCCAGGTGGAAGTCCATTCGCGCAGCTCTACTAGAGACACATAATGTTTACATGTTGTCTGTAGACCTGCTATACAAACATTGTATCTTTACAGATGCTTATGTTATACAATCTAATGTGAATAATAATACAAGGAAACCAGAGCCTCAGAAATAATCATAATACAAAAATAGCATTACAGTAATCATAATATTCATAATAACGTAAAACCTGTTTGTGGATGAAAACGTAGAACAATTCTGCCATGTGAATGAAAAAAACCCAACACCTTAATATCATAACAGAGATTTTTATTTCATTTAAACTATAAAAGATGGTCAGTACTGCTAGTACTGCTAGGACTTTAACCTCAGCATGAAAGAAATGCAAGTACTACGTGCATACCACTTGGCCATTGCAATGGCCATTAACGATTTTTACTAAGTATTAGTGTGATTTTAATTTTCCTGATTTAACTAGACAAGGACTAACATCTCTGTTCTGAAAAGGAAGACAGGAAAGCACCTGTTTGCCATACGGATCCTCTGAAATCTTCTCCTCTTCTATGGCACATAAAAAAAATTCAACTAATGAAAAGCATTTAAAATATTACACCTTTTCGAGATGAAAATGCTTCGAAAAAGGAGATTGTTTATAAAGGGAAGAGGGGAAAGAAGCACTGGTAAAGTGAGGGAAAACCCTTTTTGAGTGGCCAGTCTCACAAAAGAACAGCGATATTGCCATAAAAGGCATGTTTACCTCCCGTAACCTCCAAGAAAACAATAATTTCACTAGACTCAGAATGTTCTTCCTTCCTTTTATTTTCTTCATTATGAATTGACTGCTCATGTAGACAAGCATCTGCTGCCTCTCCATCTCACAGCTGCTCTCTCTTGAATTTATTCTCACTTGTCTGTATTTCTTGCCCTTCTCAGCCAAATACCTCAAGACACTCTCCTAAAGGGTCAGTCTGGGCAAAATGCCAGGAAGTGAAATCATCTCTTTGCCACTAGCTTTCCTGCTATTTAACTTTATTTCCCTAGGAAATTTTGCCTCATGTCAAATAATTTGGCAGTTCGTTGTGTAATTGCCTTTCTATAGGAGGTTAGTAAAATTGGAGTTTCTCACTTTAAATGAAAATTCATTAATTTACCAAATTATGCTTAGGTCAAAACATTTGGGTTTTGAGGATTTAAAAACATATCATATAATTTAGGTAAAACGCAATTAATCTCTCTCATTTGGTAGTTTTTTTTTCTTAGGTTGGGAGGACAGTAGAACCACATATGTTTTCCAAGTCCTTTGAAATCTGTGGCTTAGCTTCAGATAAAATTGCAGTGGAACAGAAAGGCAGTGGGACATATGAAGTGTCAGACTCATTCCAGTAATAATGCTTTTTAAGTATGGCTTTTGAGTCACAAAGTAATTTTAAGTATGTGAACTCCCATCAACATTCAGTGCATCATGTACAGCTGCCTTCAGGAGTATGTTAAAAATCAAAGAACTGTATATATTCTTTACATGGTAACTACATGCTAGGCGTAATGCATACAGTGTTTAAAGCTACATTAGCATCTTTTTGTTTGTGCCTTGAGTCTCTTGAACATGACTTGAATGGGTCAGGATTAGTTCTATTTTATGTCCGTATCATAAATGCAAAAGATAAATCACTCCTCTAGTCCTCTACAGCTACTCCTGTAGCTCTATGATAATATCCTGGAGGCAGGAACTTGCAGGACCCTGTCTGCATTATCTTTTCCAAACTGTGTAAGTGAACCTTGTTATCTGTGAAGCTCTTTTGAGAAATGAATAATTAACTTCTTGGGATGAAGCAAGTTGTTGCAATAGGACAGAAACTCTCCTTTTCATTTCTTTTTGCTTCCTGTGAACTACTAAAAATATGCAAGACCACACCTGGCATTTTTATTCCCTGTTGCAAGTTGTTCGGTTGCTTGAATGCAGTCAAATTTGGGAGAAATCCTAGCACACTCAATAAATGAAGCAATTCTCACTGACCTAAAGAGGTACCAGGAAGGTCTGATTTTTACCAAAGTGTGAGAAAACACATTTCTGTGCTTCAGGACAGCTTACACGTAGGACTGCACTATTATTTGATAAACCACAGTTTTTAAATGGAGATATCCATCTCATGTAGCACTGAGTGAAGACAGGATGACTTAACCCATCACTTTTGGGGCAAGATCTCAAACAGCAGTAATTCTCCCTTGTTCAGAAAGTCTTTTTCCATTGGGATGCTTCTGTCTGAATCACTATCTAGCTCACCTCAGAGCACTTGAGGAAGGGGATATGTTTTGGCCAATAACCTCCCCAGAGTGATGAGAGGGGAAGAAGCTGTGGCTGCCAGCCTCTGCTCCCAGGCTGGCAGCAGGACAGGTGGCAGTGACAGCTCCAAACCAGACACTTTCCTGTATCCCCTTTGGGAACAAGAAGCATCACCAGGCAGTTCAGGCACTTCATGCATTCACTGCAATGTTATGCAATCATTTTACTTATCGCCTGCATAGCTGGGCAGATCTCTGTTATTGCACCATCCATCTCTTCTGCCTCTGCAAAGCAAAATAGAGCTGCTAGTAAGAGCAGGTTGCTGGATCTCTCTGGGAGCTTTCTTCTAATGAAAATATATCCCCTTAAGCCCTACCAGTTGTGAGGCATGTGCTTGCGTATGGCCAACAAATTCACTCGTTAAGCACCAAAAGAATAATTTTACTTAGCTACATAAAAATGTAAGGAAGTAGCCACCCTAAAAAAGAAAAGATTTACTAATTCAGCACTTCTCATTATTCGTTAGTCAAAACATACATATTATTATAACATACATATAGCCATGTAATAAAATAAAAATTAACAGGCTCTCACCTCCAATTTGAGAAAGTCACAATTTTCCAAAGGCTGAGATCTGACACGCAGAAGTCTAAGGACACTTGCTGCAAAACAAAGACTACAGCTGAAGTTTTTACCATTGCACAAAACAGCTACATTATGACTTATACATCGATTAGCCATATAACATTCGCATAATGTCTTCCTTACATAGAAAATTTAATGCATCCCAGTATGACCCACAGCAGCATTTCTGAGTAGCTTATCCTCTCATTCAAGAAAGGAATTTTTCAGGAAAAGCCCCATGAAGGCACTTGATGAATAGATTACTATCATTTATTTACTTAAAATTGAACCTTCAAAAACAGAGGTAGAGCTGTTTTCTGGAGATCTAGTAGACCAGTTATTTCCTAAATGATTCTATTCAGCGGCACTCTTAGGGGCAACTGTAGGGAAAAACACAAGTAGATAGATAGGCAGATCAGGCAGACGTGTAGTCACCACATCTGATTTTCTGCTGGTTAAAGCCTTCAGCTTTGTCACTTCTGTTTGTTGTGAGTTCCTCTTAAGGGCTCGAGGCACTGCTGGCTAACCTGTCGTGTCTAAATTGCAGGTTCAAATATAGCCTAGGAAATTAAAAGTCATGGCCTGTGTGAAATGAGTTGTTAGTACCGGTCAAATACGTCGTGGAGAGGCCATGGCAGATGGTTCCGATCATGTGCTTGCTGACAGTCTAAAAGAGAAGCCAGGGAGCAAATGCTGTCAGAGGCTGAATTGCATTCCCCTCTCTAGGGACACAGCTTTAAGAATAGGTATGAAGCACTGAATGGAGCTGTTTTGTTGCTTCTATTTGCTCTGTTTATGCAGGCTTGTTTCTATTTACCTGAAATAAATTCATTGTGTTCTGAAAGAGAAAACAAAATGAAGCTGTTGCACAACAGGTTCATCGGTGGCAAAGTCCTGTCAGTGTAGTTTGACAAGAAGACAGTAGTAGAGCTGTGCATCTCCCATATAAGTGCCTCTCTTTGCTTTATTACAAAATACAATATTTTGGGGAAAAGGGCTCAAGGAACGAACTTGACAGGGCCAGAGCTCTGCCTTTATGTATCACCAAGAAACATCAAAGGACTAAAGGAACAGTTGATTTTGTTTAGGTTCACTTAAGGCTAGACCCAAAGGAAAATCAGGTATCTCATGATAAGGCTTCCAGATAGTAACTGGAACAGCATCTGGTCATCCAGATGATAGATGCTAACTCTTCTGCATCTTTCCAGCTGGGAGTACAAGAAGAGACAGCAAGGGATGCCCTGTGCTCATCTACACAAGCACATTATTTGGCATCTCTCTCTCTGTCCTGGGGAGTGTGAGCTCTATGGGCAGCAGAGCTCAGAAAACGCAGGTACTGCAGTGCTGCAGACTGCGACTTCTACGGCTATATTGTGAAGTAAATCTATACAGCTTGATTTCTAGAGGAAATTTCTGATTTCTTCTAGAATTAAATCAACTTTTTTTTTTGCTTTATTACAAAATTTGAAGTAGTAGAGCCTGCTAATCTACTGTAACAGTGTAGATATTTTGTGCAGGAGTCTGAGTCTACTTGGAGCCTGGATCGAAGACTGTAGAATTCATTCTCTCAGGAAGCAGCTACTGATGGACATTTTTTAATTCCACACAGATATTCCCCCTTTTTTCTTTGCTTTTTCTGGGTATCCACACATAGGAGTTTATAGAACATCACATATACAAAACTTCAATCATGGCTATCCTTCCAAAGTGAGCTAGAAAATGAAATGCTTGTAGACTTACGTTGCATAAAAAGCCTCAGAGAAAAGCCCAGGTGTGTGCTGTACCTCAGCACACATACCAGATAGCAGCAGAGATACCAGCTCTTACAGCAAAGAGTATAAAAATGAGGCATTTATAAAGTGTTTACAAAGAAACAGATGCAGTCGATCAGCTAAACTTATTTAAAAACAATCTACCGAAAACTAGTACAGATCCTCACCTAAGATGCATTTAAACCAGCTTACTTGAAAACAATAAGCCAAATCGATTTTATGAAGTGTTAAACTGGCTTAAGTACTGGGAACTAAAGGGTTGCACTATTCAGCCTGATGGAAAACTTGATTTCTGTAAGGAAAATGTTCCTAAACCAAACTCGCTTCAGGCTGCGCATGCCAGGGTGAGAAGACAGGAGCAGCGTGTGGAGCGCCGGGCATCTCCTCGATGGGCACCAGTGCTGGAGCCTGCGCTCACCATCTCCACCGCTGTGGCTCCGAGTGCTGGGCCACCTCCTCGCCCTTCGGATTGTCGGCCAAAAACAGGGATCTCCCACCCGCCTCTTCCGAAGCCCTGGCGCCGGGGCCGGCGCTTCCTGCGCTGCTGGTCACCTCACGCCAACAAATGAGGCCGCGCCGGGGGCTCCGTGACGGGGCTCCCGACACGCTTCCTCGGGCCGGGCCGGGCCGTGGGAGGGCTCGGCACTGAGCAGCGCGCGGGCAGCCCCGCGCCCGCGGCACCATGAGCCGCGCGGGGCCGCGCTGCCTCCTCCCGCTGCTGCTGCTGCTTTCGGC
>VWPW01023369.1:3599420-3610047 GCA_013389825.1 Crypturellus undulatus
CCGCCGCCGCGGGCGGCCGCCTCTTCACCCCGGCACCCGGCGGCTCCGCGGGACCGCCCGACACCACCGCCGCCGCCAAGCAGAAGACGGCGCCTCCGTCGCCCGCCTCCGCCTCCTCGTCCTCCTCCAACTACGTCTTCATCCTGGTGACGGTCGCCGTGGTGGTGCTCGTGATCCTGGTCATGACCGTCCTGGGGGTCTTCAGGCTCTGCTTCAACCACAAGGCCGCGGGCCGCGGGCACAAGGAGCCGCGGGCGGGCGAGGCGGAGGCGGCCCCCGCGGAGCAGCGCGGGGCCGCGGGAGGCGACTAGCGCGGCCCGCGGGGGCGGCCCCGATCCGGGGAGGAGGAAGAGGCGGCGGAGGGGTCTCTGCGGAGCGGGACTTGCCCCGGGGGCAGCGCCTCCATCAGGCGTCACGACAGAGACTGTCCGGAGCGGGGGCTGTAGGGCGCTCGCGTGAGCCGCCGCTTTGCCGGCACTGGAGGCGTTTGCTTCGTCAGGAGTTTCCGGCGGTCCGAAAAGCAGCTATCCAGGTGCTGACAGGAGTTACGACACAGGTGAAGACTAGTGCTGCCCTACAGAAGTAATGATTGCCCGCAGCTCTGCACCCCTCTCAACGACGCTGCTTTGGGGATCTTACTTGAAACAACTGTAAAGTGGAACGTTTTGGCCACCTTATAACTCTGAAGTGATTCCTTGCCCGAGTGGCTCCCAGAGGCTTTCATTCGTAATTGCTGAACCATTTGAGGATATGAACTGCCATTATTTTGGAGGGAACTGTGACCCACACTATTTCAGATTGACATTCTTATAAATGAAGAGCATTTCTGTACTTAGAAGGTCATTAAATTGCTAAGGGAGTGGGAGGTTAATGGAGAGTCAGTTTTATACTACAGAAAAGAATAAAGGATGATATAAAAACCTAAATCACTGCTCAGTTTGTTACCTTTTACAAATTTGTGTTTTATGAGTGTAGATCAACAAAGTTTTCATTTGAAATTTTCCTCCTAAGCTCCATTGGTGCCAAATGTAGTTTCTGCCTGCAACTGTCTTTACCCATTGCAGTCAAACAAGGTGCTTGACATACTTTCCACACTGTGAGAAAAGTTTACAAGGCGCAAAATACCCCATGCAAATCCCTCTCTCTTCAGTGAGATATATTGATTGGTAGGTTGTTCCTTGGGAGCAAGCAAAGGATGATTCACCCTTTGTGCCCCTTCCTAAATGAGCTGAGCTCTTCCTCTGTGGTTTCCCCTTGGAATTCCCAAAAGTCAACTTTCATTATGATCAAACAACTTGCTTACTTTGCAATTCAGAGTGCTGATGTTCACGTATTACTAGTATGGTGTTGATTTTCCATTAACGTGTTAATGCGAAATATTGATTTAAGGTTTTCTGAATGCAGTGAGACACAGCTAACTGGACTTCATCAGAGATTCCACCTTCAGGGGAGCAGGGAGGGAAATATTTCTTCCTTAAAGAGAAGTTCTGAATTTTTTTTTTCCTACGGTGCTTTTTTGTTGTTGTTTTTCTCTCTCTAGAGCTGACCTTTTAACTACTGCTTTCATTTTATCACTTCCTTTTTGAGTTTGAAGAATTCAGTTTAAAACAACAGAGGATATTATAAACTGCTTTTCTTGCAAGTGTGGACCTGGAGATTAAACTGATATAAACAGCTGCTAAGGGTAAAGTCTGACATAAGTTTGGAGGGGTTGTTTTTGTTTTCCTCTCTCTACCTAATCATCATAGGCTGTTGGCATCTGGGAAACAGTCTTTTCCCTTTTTTTTTAAGGGGTGAGCCATCAGACTGTCTATAGCCATAAAGACGATTTTATTATGACAGAAATTAAATCTAGCTAGGGTCAGAATGCTAGTCATTACAAAGCTGTCCCATATTTTGCAAACTCTTCTAACCTGTTTATCCGACAGCTATAAGCATTTTCCAGCTTCAGCAAGAGGTTTGATTCTGCATTCAAATGTGCACAGATTTGAAAAATGCCTAACTCATAGTGCCTCCGTGAGGCAGCTGCTCTCACCCTGTTCCCAGCACTGAAAGTAGTCTGTTCTATGGGGCAGTGCACATGGGACTTCTGTTTGCTCCATTTGTTTACAGTGGACCCTATAAGCAAATAGCAGCCGTATGAAAGTAAGAAGAATGAAAGCTTAAGTTACTATTTCTATTTTTTGTTTGTTTGTTTGTTCTCACATGTCAGATAATAGAACTCTTGATGAGGTTGTACAACTGTTTTAAATATATCTTCTAAGCTCTAGAAATATTCTCTAACCCAGGAGTTTTACAAACTCACAAATAAGTCTTAGTTAAGTGGTATCCATAACTAACTACTTCTGAATTGCCTTTTTGTTTTCAGCACACAGGATTTGGCTATGCAGTTATTTAAACTGTGAGGGTTCCTGCCTTCATAGACATTCACCTGTCTGGTCCTCCTGTTTTCATTTCACTGTTTGCGCTGGCTTCCTGTGAAACCACAAATTGATGGCAGAGTTCTTTTTCTCACGTTATAGGTTCAGGATTAAGTGGCTGAACCTCCACTGAGACGCTTTTCTAAGCAGTTATTTAGAAATGGTCATTTCCTAAATAGTCATACAAGAATTCTCTTATGTTTTCCTTATTTTATAGTTGAAACCAAAGCATTTTGCATTTAAGGAAGGGGTTGTCTCACCAGATGTGGACATCTCTAACTGAGCCCCTCTAGACTCTTCTGCTTTTCTAGACTCCCTGGCAGTGTATGGTGGGAAATATGTAATTTACAAGTAGCAGTTAATCTCATTTTAGAGTAGATGCTTAAAGCAGGGCAAATGAATTGTACCCAGCGAGTGCCATTTCTCTACGCTGACTGCAAGCTAGCTTGGATTTAAAAGTAGACTTCTAAAATTAAAACAGAGAAACTCAAGTCTAATTGCAAGTCAGTTTTATAAATGGAGCTTTATATTGTGCCTCTTCAAGTGATGACTACATGGCCATAATTTTAACATAGCTTCTATTGTTTTTACTACTGAAGATTCCTATTTGGGTGATGGGTTTCTTCACCTTCCTTTCACAGTCTGTCTTCCACAGAATATAAAGCCAGTAGCATGTGGTTTGAACTGGAAGCTGAGTGGGTTTGAAATGCATGAGCTGTAGGTCAAACCAATAAGTGGATGGTATGGGAGAAAGAATAAATAATTGTTGACTTCCACTCTCTATTTAAATTGCAGTTTTCTTAAATAGTAAAACCAGTAGATAACAGAATTGCAACACAGACCATTGGACCACATCGTATCATGATGGCAACATGGACCACTTCGTATCATGATCGTAAGTGAATTGCTTGCATCAGTGCAGAGTTTGCTGTGTACATCTGTGGGAGAAGAGGAAGGGGATAATGAGAATAGTCAGAACAAGGACTGACATCATGAAAGCAGTGGATAAGAAAATTGGAAAATTGGCAACTTTCTTTTAATTCTCATTTAAAATGTACAAATATTTTTCCAAAATATAAAAGGGAAGGAGACAAATCTTCACCTTTTCCCTCATGTTACACATGGTCTTTGATTGCTTTTAAAGAAGCTATATTACATCTGAAGTGTGCAGGAATAAAAACTTTGTTTCATTGATATTAAAAGCATATAAATGACATTGTATCTATGATTGCTATATCTCCATGGAAAATTTTAAGTAGTGTAGTGCATTTAATTCTCTTATGGGTCATATTAAGTGGCCTGTTTAAGCTATAATTTTCCTAGGATACTACCTAGGATTGTAGGGCTTGGCTCTTGAGTGGGGAATTCAATACAGTAATGCTAATGAAATAATAGACATAGCAATCTATGAGATGACATTAAAAATGGTGAATTTTGCAAAGAATAAGAATGTCCAAACCCTTCATCTAGTACAGTGGCCCAAAAAATATGTCTTGTTGCAAAAAAATTCTAATTTTTATTCCCTTGATTCCTTCAGTGATAGTCTGACTGGTAGGCACACCACACCATCACACATTATATTCATGAACATAAGATGAATTTTTAATGGTTTATATTCATCATGTAATCGGAAATAAAATTTTAATTTCCCACAAATTGTATTATAATGACTTATACTGCTGAGACTTTGCTTAAGTGTGTTATGGGATTAAAGTGAAGTCTAAAAGTAGCCAGAGCAATCCAAAATACTTGAGAGAACTTTTCTCCTTTATTTTTTTCATTTTTAAAATGAAGTATATCTGAACGAGGACAAAAGAAAAGAATGGATTCCGTACTTCCCCCAGGAAGCATAATTCACTGTCATTTAGTCAATTTCTTACTCACTTACTGAATGGAGCCCGCAGCTCAGCTCCTGGGCTCTTTGCTTTTCGCAGCCCGGCAGCGCCAGTGCTGCTCCGCGTTGCTCGGCACTGCACACCGAGTGCTTTGCTGCACGCTTGCAGAAGCTCACAGCTTCCCTCCTTGTTCTCCTAGGTAATTTTATGATTGTTTAGGACCGGGCTTGCAGTGAAAACTCTTTCATCAACACTGTAAACTGAGCCAATACAATCCAATTCCAGTAAACAGTATGATGATCCACAATCCCACGTCATAAAACTGGCCATCCTACATGCCCTGCAGATAAGTGATGAATATTGGCCATTTTATCTCAGCTGTTGTAGTTAGGAAGCTCAGGAACCCACAGAGGGACCCTGCAGTGTAATCCATGTATTCCACACTATAAGGGCCTATACCAAAAAGATTGCTTTTAGATAAGCTGAGAGTAGAATTGACTACCTGTCCATTAATCCTGCTTTAAAGGTGACATGACCCATCACAGGAATGATGAGCGTATAATGAGAAATTCATTCGGTCTGATTGGAGATTAAAAAGCTATGTTTTCCAGGTAGGTCACACCATCTTGCTGGCTCTGCTTCATGACTGGTAACTCCTCTGTCAAAACATTTTAAATTTCTAGTGAAACCGTATTAGGATGGTGGGGAGGAGGCATAGATAGCTTTTATCAAAAAGCATCTTTCTTGTGAAGATTGTGCTTGTTTTGTAACAGAGTATGGTGAAATGCTTTGAAATGATTCCTGCTTCCCCTGTTCTACTTTTCCTGCTTCCACATTCTACTTGACTATTTCTTTCTACAAAAATATAATATCTAAAAGCATTGTTCTCAAAGAGAAATTTAATTAGTAAATTACTCTTTCTTCCTGTGGCTTAGCCTGCAGTTGTTGGTGCAACAAGGCTCTGTGTTGAAGAAGATGGAAATGCTGAATACGTAATGCAGTGGAAATATTTTATTCTCCTCCAGAGATTATGATTCACATTGTTGTCTGTAGAGCCTTGGAGTCAGTTAAGGCTTCTAGGGGCTGAAATCACATCTAGAACACCAGACTGCTTTTTGGAGGCTTAATTCTTTTGTTTTTTCTTTAGCTTGAATTTTTGACAAGATTTTAAGACACTAATTTCCATATTGCTGTTCTAGAAACATCAAAGAAAAGTTAAATAATTTTATTTCAGAAAGTTTTAGTTTAGTATTTATAGTTAGGATGCTAGGTTTTGGAAACTGGCAATTAGAATACGCTATAGGGACAAATGGTCACAGGGGTAATACAATGTGCAACCAAGCATTTGAAGTGCAGCCTTCCAGTTTTTCAAAAAAGATCAGAAACCCTTTTGTTCTGTTCTGATGCCTCATAAAACTGGCACTTTGGAAATAGTTGCATCATATTCAGACATGTGAGTATCCTGTTCTGTGAAGAAATCACATGTGTTCTTTTAGCAGGATGGTGTATGAAGAACCCCAGTCAGTGTGGCTTTGTCTGCAGTGAGGAGCATCTCAAACCATGGGGGATGTACGTGACTGTCACCGCTTTCATCCCTCGAGTCCCTGCAACCAGCCTGCTCAGTGCCCACTGGCGACACACTGACACACCGCACGGGGTAATGAGATGTTTCTTCCCCGATGCAGTGCTCCATCTAATCCTACTTCCTGGGAAGTCTGCCGAGAGGGAACAGTAATTTCCCTCCTTCAGTTGGGAAAATGCTGCAGAGGTGATCGATGCAAATGCCAGCAAAATCTGTGTGCAGACCGTTCTCTTTTTGTGTGTACCGTGGGAAATGATGCAGCCCATTGCCTCCATGCTATTAAGAGTGATCACGCTGCTGTATATGGGTCTTGGGCTGAACAAAGAATAATAAAAGTTGTGTGGAAGTCAGTGGTACAGGCCAGTCCCCATGATGATGGTCATACAATTATGCTGCTTTTTAGATATTAAGCATATGGGAAGAATATAGCAGCACACCACTGATTATAGCTATAATCTAATAATAGTTACCCCGTTTCTAGATTAATTTTGTTATAGCTCTGTAAAGATGCAAAATTCCATTGAGAAGTGTCATTGTGTTCTTTTTTCGGTGAATTAACTATTAAGCCAAATCCTATTATATGGAATCTTAACAAATTTTAGTTGCACTTTTCAATGTATTGAAAAGAACTCCATTTGTTTTCTAGTACACTACACATTTTTTCTGAGGACAGCCCTTTTTGTTTTTCTGAGAATTATCTCCCACTATTTAGAATAATAACATGGAACAAACTGACCTTTCATTCCATAGCAATTTAGGAGTAATTTGTAGTTTCTGATCAACCTTCTCACTGCCGAAGTCAAACTAAACTCCAGGTGAAAAATAGCAGCAAGAAACGTTAGTTTAGGGTAAGCGATGTAGATTTTGTTTCACAATGAAGCTACGCTGAGCGTTTTAGGCAGTAATCGCCCTGCTGCTGGTGGCTGCTGGTGGCTGCTGGTGGCTGAGGACCTTTGCAGGGAGGAACGGCTGCCACCTACCGTGTCACCAAGAGCCTGTGCGCAGCGTCGGCGCTTGGGAGGACGGAAGCTGAAGCGCATACGCTGGTAGGTGTGCAGACATTTGTAACATCTCTGCTTAAAGGCAAATGAAAGAAACCAAAAACACAAAAACAAACAAAAAAAACCCCCAGCAACAACACCAAAAAAAAAGGCTCAAGTTTTCATCAAAGCTGGGTGGCAGGTATGAATTGCTGCTTCTTCACTTTCAAAGTGCCTAATATTAAGAGTAGCCAGCTGTAAAAAGTAGACTGACTCTCTGTTTAGGTTAACAGTACACTGTAATACGCCCGGGGTAAAAGGAGTATGAGACTGATATCATTTAGAAGAGATAGTGAGGGAGATTTTAAGTGAAGCTCTACAAATAACACTGTGTGGTATTTGATTGTTTTGACCGATGTCTGGTCTCTGTGAAAAGTTAAATAAGATTATAAAGAGATTTTTTTTCCCCATATATGCATGTAAATCATTACCAAAAGTATTATTCACATATTTTATTAATGAGGGCCAATGGAAAGTGAAAGAAAAGAAACTGTACAATTTTTAAAGCT
Organism: Crypturellus undulatus; assembly: GCA_013389825.1. Classification (NCBI taxonomy): domain Eukaryota; kingdom Metazoa; phylum Chordata; class Aves; order Tinamiformes; family Tinamidae; genus Crypturellus; species Crypturellus undulatus. The sequence goes on from VWPW01023369.1 coordinate 3,606,807, forward strand.
TTTCACAAAATATTTTAATAAGGATGTAACAGCTTCCACATCAGCAATTTTTAATCTAAAAGGAACTGATTCATGGTCCATTGAAGTGAATAAGAATCTTTACTCATTGCAATGGGCTTTGAATCAGGCCACTGTGAAATATTAAATTTATACATTCATTTAATGGTATCTAAATTTTGGTGAAAGAAATGTACAAAGTAGCCCCCCTGCTTTTTGTTGCCGAGAAAAGTTAAACGGTACAATTTAACAAGAATCTATAGGAAGTCAACCACCTCAATGCTACATGCCTTAATAATCAGAGTAGACCTTAACACTGCTTGGACTTGCTGAGCACTGTAGCTACGAGCAGACAGTGCTACGGGTATGTTGCTACCAGAGATCTTTCTCGAGCTCTTGTTTCAGATTGCCAGGAGTTATAATTAATACAGTGTGCTAGAGAAGTGATTTGTCACAGCTCCCGGGATGCCCGCCACTGTGTGACACTGCCAATAGATGTGGCAGGGAACAAAAGGCACAGCCTCTTGTTTCACCACAGTCTGAACCGATCCTTACATCTGGGATAAGGGGGAACAGGAATAGGAGGGTTTGTTTGAACAACTGTCATTTAGCAAATAAGACAGCTTCATTTATCTCTAAGAAAGTGTCATAAGTAGAAGAGGAAAAATTCAGGACAGAGAATTTTTGTAAGAGGAGACAATGTAGATAAAAGATTTAGAAAAAGTTATAGGTTTTTTTCTTTTTTCTCTGAAAAGGAGCCTTCTTGAGCATCACCCATTTTAAATGCACTCTGGCAAGTAATAACCACAGACAGTATACACAGTATAAATTACTTCAGAGAAACACATTCACAACACAGTGACAAGAATCAAACAAAAAAATAAAATAAAAAAGACATTTGGCACACGCTAAAAACAACAATTCTCAGAAATGAAACATATTACGAAGCTCTGGGCCAGTATATTACATTGGCTATATATGAAACCTCTTTCAGTTATTAGTGCAACAGAAGAAATTGGAGCTGGGAAATAGCTATCAAACAGTTACTTCAGGTGTGTTTCTGTCAAATATTTCTTTTAAAGCCTGGTGGAGATTTTGAAACTAATCCCCCTTTTTCTGTTTACGCTAATGTGCTTTCACGGCCACCCAGGTCCCTTCTGCGCTGTCTCACACAGGACAACAGCTTCACAGTCTAGTGCTCCCTTTCAGCTCTATTATTTGCACACCTTTATTGTATGTACCGACACACTCGAACGTTTTCAGCTCAGCTCCCCACCCCCTCCGCCCCCAGCTCCCTGCAAGTCCCGGCACCGTTCGTCCCCGGGTGATGAGGCACGGCCGTCCCTGCACCGCTTTGCGAAGCCCCTTCCTTCGCTGCTTGCCCAGCACCAGGCAGGGGCTGCTCCCAGCGAGGTGAAGGCTGTCTGTGAAGCAGAAGGCAGCTCCATGAATTTGCTGCTCCTTTTTGGGGGGGCTTTTCATCTCTTTTCTTTCTTTCCAGGGCAGAGGTGGAGAAGGCTGCTTGCTGCTTTCCAGAGGTGGGACTTGGAGGGGACTTTTCCCAGTGTTTCTACTCTCTGAAGGGAAGCATGTGCCCATGGATGCCGAGCAGGGCATCTGCGGAGGCAGGGAGGCTGAGGCAGACAGGTCCGGCTCCACGCTGCCTCCTCGGCGGCGAGGTGAGGGGCAGGGCCATGGGAAAGTCGTACAAAAGCGAGTGGAAAGTCATCGTGGGACGCGCAAAACCTCCGGTCAGACACGATGAGGGGCAGCAGGGCCTGGCAGCCAGAGCCCAGGCTGAGCTGTGGGGTGCAGCAGTCAGTTTACTGAGGAGGTGTCAAAGCATCAGCACATGTAGTGCCCTCAGGGGAGGTGGCAGGGGGCATGGAGCAGCACACTGAGGACACGGTTTCTCTTCACTCCTCACGCCAAATGCTGCCCTTGGTGAGCAGGACTGAAAGCCCCTCCTTCCCAGCCACCCCATGCCTTGGTCCCCGCCTCACGTGCCCTCCTCCTGGGGGGCAGCAGTGGAGATGGGGATCTGGGGCGCTTCCTCAGAGGGTGGTAATCCTGGAGGTGCAAGTGCCATTCCTGTACATGCTCCCTGACTCCAAGTTGTCCGGGGGGAAGTCCTCCACGCTATAAGCCCTGCTCTTGAGAGCAGTGGCATAGTAGTCGATGGGCTCCTCTGCAGCATTGTCCATCCAGCTCAGGCAGAGCAGCCGCTGGAAGGAGCGCTTGAAATTGTCTGAGAGAAAGCCATAGAGGATGGGGTTGGCACAGCTATTGGCATAGCCCAAGATGACGGAGAGCTGACTGATAGTGGCATCGTCCTGCTCTACGAAGACATTGACCAGCTGCACAATGTAGAAGGGCATCCAGCAGATGACAAAGACCATCACCACCATCATGACCATGAGGGTGATCTTGCGCTCTGAGCGCTTGCGCTGCTGCCAGCCGGCCTTCAAGGCCACCATACGCATCTTGGCAATGATGAGGATATAGCAGAGGCAGATGGCCACCACAGGCAGCAGAAAGCCCATGAGAAAGGTGTAGACCACAAAGACCACCAGCCACCTCTGGGTGGGCTCTGGCATGAGCATGTTGCAAGCTACTGTGCCATCGCTGTTGGCAGCGGTGTTGGAGAAGATGATGATGGGCAGGATGATGAGGATGGAGAGCACCCAGACACCCAGGTTCACCATCTTGGCCACAGTGGGCCGGCGGTACCTAGCTGCCTTGATGGGGTGCACCACAGCGATGTAGCGGTCCACACTGAGCACCGTTAGGCAGTAGATGCTGGTGAACATGTTGATGGCATCCACGCTGAGCACCAGGCGGCAGAGCAGTGAGCCAAAAGGCCAGTGGTGCAGAAGGGTGGAGGTGACCAGGAAGGGAACGCTGAGCATCAGCAGCTCATCCGCGATGGCCAAGTTGAGGATGTAGATGTTGGTGGCCGTCTTCATCTTGGCGTAGCGCAGGATCACGTAGATGACCATGGAGTTGCCGCACAGCCCCACGAGGCACACCACAGAGTAGATGAATGAGATGAGGATGGCGCTGCCCTGGGACTCGCTCAGGGTGCTGTTCGGGGCGCCCGAGGAGTTCCTGGCGCCCGAGTCCATGCCCCCCGTCGCCGCCTCCTCCGTGGCGCTGCCGGCCCCGCCGCCGCTCTCGCCGCCGCCGCCGAGGCTGCCTGCACCGCCCGGGAGCCTGGGGCCGGTGCCATCGGGGAGCCTCCGCC
>VWPW01023369.1:3627266-3778719 GCA_013389825.1 Crypturellus undulatus
AAGTTTCATCTCAGACTGCTGTCATAGAAACCAAAACCCTGTTGCCAAGCCCAGCGGTTGTCCTGGAATCTCAATCTATATCAGCACAGTCAATAGAAAAGAACCCATTGGGAGGAGTGCTGAGTGTTATTCCTAATGCAAGCCCTCCCTTTTACTACTTATTAATGAATTTCAAAAAGTGGATAGAGGACATTCAATAAAAATGTGACTTTGAATGTGTCTGCACTCCTTTAGCATTCTTTATGTAAGTTCTTGGCTGGGTTTTGGTTTCTGTTGTGGTTGCTGTCTTCATTTTTAGCATATGACACCTTTGCAGATGAGATCTATGCAAAGTAAGGTTGTAGGCATGCGAACATGTTTCCTGAAGAACACAGTTCAACAAATAAAAGTAATATACAGTTTCTTGCTGAAGATTTTAATATATAGAAAACATCTAGCTACATGTGCGCTTTTATGTTAAAAAGTCCATTTTTTCTCTACTATAATTACGGATGTGAATAATATCAGCCACATGTTTGATTAATTACAAGACTGTGCTCAAAATCTAGAAAAGAGACAAACTGCATTAGTATGCATTGTTGCTTGCAAAAGGGTAGGGTATTTTGAAGGCATGCAAAGAATATTGTGTGCCTTCATCAAACAAATTCTGAAGTACTATCACCTCTTTTGTTGTTCACATTTGGTAGGATTTTTGATGAACAGAGGATATAAATATATCTGATATGGCATAAATATATCTGATGACATAAATATATCTGGCCATGACACCAGGCTTTATTAGGTGTACAGCAAGTGGTAAGCAATATAACACAGAAGGCTTGTTTCCCATTTCTGCCTCTTTGTTATTAGAGACATTTTGAAAACACTTGTTAGCATAACATCTTCATAAAAAGAGCTCATAGCACATTCAGCAGTGACAACAAGGAGCCTCCTGTAATGGAAAAGTAAAGAAAAATCATTTTCTAGCTGTTTATTTAGAATTTTGATTGACATACTCTACAATAGGGAAGCTCAAATTAGTATATTCCAATACAACAGGCAAAAGGAGATAACTCTGGAACTGTAGAGAACTGATCAGTGCATTGTATGCCTGCCCTCTTAATCTATGGTCAAGAGCTGAAAAGTGCAAAAAAAATCATCAGCTGCAGCCTTCATGCTGGCAGGCAGCAAATAGATATTCTCAGTCAGCCAAACTTTAGCCTGTTTAAGGCTTTAGAGATAAGGGCCTGTGCACTGAATTAAAACCAGACTCCAATGGGTGGCCAGTATACAATTTAGGGATTAGTATTATGTTTTTCATCTGTCTGCTCTGGCAAACCACTGCATTTTGAACCAGTTAGTTTTCAGACAGCCCTCAAACTTAGTTCTAGCAGGAATCACCAACCGCTATGACAACGATGTCACCACCAGTCCCAGTATGAAGTCTTGCATCTCAGAAAAACGTCTGCAGCCTTTTAGCCAGCCAAATGGTAAAAGGCATTTCTGGCCACAGTTGCTATGGGAATACAGGAGCAAAAATGAATCAAGCCACCTTGAAAATTAGACCACTAGAGAAACATAAAATGCTCTGAAGCTTGAAATATCACTCAGTGGTGTTAAGTCTGTGTTCTTTTAATATCTGAATAGAAAATTCTTTTCTTCTCAAATATCAGGGCAAATATCTCAAATAAAGGGCAACATCAACGCCTTACTGTGCAGATGGTATTAGTTGCATTTGTGTGAAAAGTGAAAATAATAGTAAAAAGACTTCTTTAAAAGAACAAACACATGGAATGGGATGAGAGAGAGCTTGTCTGGGAAAAGGGGTTGATTGTACAGGTGTATGCATTTTCTCTACTTTTGGCCTTTGCCTAATTAACTACCACAGCTCAATATTGCCAATATTTTGCAACCACTAACAGAGTAAAGTGCTATGGATTGATTAAACTGAACATGCAGAAAGACTAATCACGGTCCCCAAGGTAAAAGCTCCTCTTCGGGGCTCTAAGAGAACTTCATTAATCTACAGCTATTCGTTTCATGTTATCCATTTATCCACTTTACCTGGGGAGGAAAGATGCCTAGTGCTTTAGGTACCACTCTCCCAGATTCAGGAAGATATTGAGCAACCTGACTCTTCCTGAAATTTTTGGGGTATCTTTGTGAAATACTTTCAGAAATTTGTGCCTGTGGCAAATTCTTTAAAACCTCCAGTGCTTGGTTTCAAAATAAGCAATACCTTCGCTTCTGCCAGGATCTTCCCTGGAATGGAAATATAGCATTCAGAACAGCTGTACACACTAATCTCTTGCCATACCCACTTTCCCTGTCCCTCCTACCTCTACACTGTCAGGGATGCGCTGTCCCAGCAGTGTTAACACATCAAACACACACAGGCTAAGTTATAGGCTAAGTAGGGCAAGGCAAAGTTTTTGCATTATTTTAGAGGACCTGGCCTCATCAAATCAATCAAACAGTTCTTGGATGCTGCAGTTTGCTCTCAAAGCAACAACTTTGTCAGGGTCTTGAGCAAATATGTTTTGAGCAGGAAATAAGACAGAAAATTTGACGTATGTTTGTGAGCAAAATTTGCCCTTTTCAATCACAGTCATTGCAGTATTGCACTTTGAAGCCTTTAAACATTAACCAAGAAAACAGAACATTTTCTGCTGTTTGGGGCACTTATGTTAGATGATCAAGGTCTCTTAGCAGTTGAGAGGATTATCCTGATTCTCTCTTTCATCTGTGTCTAGTTCGTTAGGAATAGCGTTATCACACACAGGCTACAAGCCCCAGGAGCTGGTGGATTTGCTTTCCCTTGAATATTGGGCATTCGTGATGTGCTTACACTCATTTTTTTGCCTTTTTTTCTGAGTATTATGTAGAGATCACATAGCAATTTATGAAAGCCGGAAAAAATGTTCATCCTGTTCCAGATTGTCAGGGAGCAGCAAGGGATGGCTGCTCCCTAAGGGTAGGTGAGATGTGAGCTGAAAGTCAAGAGCAGGCAGCACCCTCACCCTTAGTGTAAAAAAAAAAAAAAAAACATTTAATTAACCCTGTGTTCAATGCGTGATTTCTTTACATATACATTGTATTTCAGTTTCATTTAACCAAAAAATGAAAATCTTTAAATGATGTTCCTGTACTTTTTAAAAATGAAATCCAAATTCTATGTACGTGCAAAAGGCTACAAAAGCTGTGGTTAAAAAAAAAACTAAAAACAGAAGGAAAAATCCTGTAACAATTGTCCACTTTGAGCTTACAAAAATAAATATTTCACTTTGATTTGTGTCTTGTATTCCAGGCAGTTTTAATATAGTTGGCAAACAATAACAACTTTAATTCCTTGGAGCATGACAATCCTTAAAACTGTGGCACAGCCTCAACTTTCAGGGACCTAGTGCCACAATTCATTCATCTCTTTCAAGGGGAAAGAGATAAGGGAATAACACTGTTCCTGTACCTGTATCATTTGGGAGCAGGTAATATAGGTGTCATTGAAGAAAAGAGAACTTCTTGTGAGCAGCTTTAGCTGTAATTTCACTGTCAAACAGGAGAAAGGGAAAGACTTGCTGAAACTGAGAAATGTTAGCAAGTTTGTGACTTACATACCAGGAGAAATAAATATGTCTTCTGATTAGCACAGGGGAATTCCTAACTTGTTGGAAAACTGTATTTCATCTCTTATTGACATCTTTTAGTGGTTATTCCAATGACAAAGAATAAGCTTTTCCTTAGAAAAGAAAGGTGTAATGGCAAATCAAGATTAAAACTGCATATTTAAATTATGATTTCCTGCCTACTGGTTCAACAGAAAGTTAAAATGGGTTATTTGAAACACTTCAAAGATGCTCTGACAATTAGTTCATCCATGCAGAGTCCCCTTGCCAGCATTTTCTGTTATTAAATGGACAGGCTTTCATGATGGAGCTAAGGGCCATAGAAAGGAAATTATATCCCAGAAGTTGAACTTCATCCTGGAAAAGCTTGTTCATTTCTCTTACAGTTTTGGCATGTGAGATCTTCACTTTTGTTGTTGTTGCTGTTGTCATTAATGAGGAAATATTTGTGTTAGAAGAATATTTCTTCATCTCATAAATTTTCTACCTTACCACTGAGTTAATAAGTCACCTCTATTTGCAATATGATACCCTGGAGAGGAGAATGGGGCTACCAAACAGAGAGTTTAGCTTGTGAACTAATTCAGTTTCTCACCTTTGCAGGTTGTCCTAACTCTCTTTGCCAGTCAAACCTTGCCAGCAAGCTCAAGTCTGAAAGATGGGCAGAAAAGTCATAGTCTGAGGAGGCTCTACTCTCTATATTCAACATGCAAATGTGAAATACATACAGTCTATGCTCCACATATGGCACAAATACCAGAGGTTTTGTAAGCTTTCTTTCTCGCACCAAGTCAGATGGGGGTATCCACCATTGAAAGGCTAAACTAACCTTGCAAATCCAGTTTAAGAAATTCAGTTTACTTTAAATTAAAAAGTAATGCTTTGAGCTTTAAGCTCTGCTATACAATAATTGAGAAATGTAGCAAAGAGCTGCATTGCATTGAGCATCCTGACTTTCCATGCTGAATTCACTGCTCAAAGGGATGCTGAAGGTCAAATGCCACCAACTCTCACATCAGCAGGCATTGCTGAAACTACTTGAACTCCAAAGTACTGTGGAGTGACTAGACAAGAGAATCTAACAAATATAAAATGCTAGAACTGTCCCTTTATAAACATAAGTCAAGATTTCAATTCCATGTTAAGTGAGGAAGTAGAAAGTCAGTGATTGGAGCTTAGGCCCCATGAAAACACCTCAGCTTCTAGTAGGAAAGGCAAATGAAATGTAGCAGCCTCCTCACCCAACCTCCTCCCTACACTGCAAGGGAGGGAATGCCGAGGGGTTCTGTGCTGGGAAGGACTTCTTTTACCCAAACTTCTGTGTCTAATTTGGGCTACTGCCAGCTATACTCAGGGGGGCTATACTCAGCCTCTGCAAGGCTGATCACCTCAGTTCCTGTGCCAGAAATAAAGAAAGCTTAAATTCCATCCCACCTCTTTAATCTACCCAGAATGTACATTCTCCACTTGTCATCCACTGAAGGTTGAGAGTTACCTGTCGTACTAGCACTGCATTGATTTGGCTTCTTATACTTACACCTGTTTTTTAAAAGAGAAGGAAAACGAGATTTCTCTGTAGTTTGTTGCTCAGAGACCTCAAAGAGGTTCGTGGAGTCTAGGACACACTGCTGTAGTAACAAGAACCTCCTGTAGCCTTCTGTCACCTATTGCTCCATATTTCCAGATATAACCTGAGAACTCACTTGGTCACAAAGGCAAAGGGACACAGTGAACAATGATGCCTTTCTTGTAAAGTCATTTTTATGAAACCATTTTAATTGCACAACATTTGTTTTCTTCCAAGATTTTGTCTCACCAGTTAAAAGGTCTATTTTCATCCAGGCCTAGTGTTCCTATCCCTGAGGACTCCATTTATAGGCAGTCCTGAAAAGAAGACAAAAGTGGAGAAATCACATGTACTGACCAAAAAGAAACTGAATATACATGCTTCAAATATTTATTTGTTTTTATAAGTCCTATCTGGGATTTGACTAATCAAATGGAGTCTTTTTACTTAAAACAAAGGCCATTTTTTAGGCATTTTTCCAATGATATTGACATGGCACTTTTAAGCAAAAGAAACTTTGTTTTGAGTTCAAAGTCATCTCTCTTGATCTCAGAGAACCATAACTTTAATGCTACTGTCTGAATCAGTGAGGAAGAGCTCACAGGACCTTATGAAACCTATCAAAAGACCCTTGTAGATGAGAAAAAGCACTAACTATTTCAACTCCTTCCAGAAAGTATTTTCATAGCAATTTGAAGCTCCTGCAAATGGGACTTCAGATAGTAAGTGCTATCTCATCCATGCCTACATGTTGCCACAAATGTGAGTCTGAAATTCTCCAACCTCTTGAAAATCAAATTCTGACTCTTCATAGTAAGGAAGATGATTTAGGTTTCTTCTTCTTTCCTTTTATTGTTTCTCTAGATAGCTATAAAATACTCCTAAATATTTTACAGTGCCTAAAGCCAGTAAGATTTTTCACCATATTACTTTCAACAAATTAGAGTACCTTCAATTTTCCTTCCAGCACTTTCAAAGCTATGCAACTCACATGGAAAGTAAGGCCATTTGAGACAAGCACATTTTGAAACAACAGCTTGTCCCCACCTACCCTTCACTGACAGTTCTAGACATCAGGCTCTAAAATGAAAGTTCCTATGGGTGTGGGGCACTGTGAGATCCCAGCTTCCATCTGGTTCCAGAGTGTATAAGCACACAATAACAGGGAAAATTTTCAAGATTTTTTTTCCTAGTATTTTCTATTCTGTTTCATCAGCAAATTTGGAAGTGATATTTACTTTCTTCTGATCAAATAAAATACTTTTTCCTTCAAGCACCATATTTAACTAGTATTCTGTAACCCTCATAGCATGATATATGTTAACTGTTTTTTTAAATCTATTATCATAGAAAACAATTATCAAGTATATTTAAATTTTTACTGCAGCAAATTCCTAGTGATTTCACTGGGAATAGCTAGTCTCTACCTACCTGCAGTGCTGCAGCATGGGCAGAGAAAGATCGGCCAATGCTGTTTTAAAGCAGACATACAGCTGTGTAAAAACCTCTGAACTCTGCCAGCTTCAGCAGTTTCTCAGATAGAAGAGGGCTGTAATTGCAGGACAAGCAGAGGACAGTGGCAATGGTGACTAGAAAGGGGTGGTGGAAGAGGAACAGGTTCTGGCTATCAAAATGGCTTGGTAAGGCTCTATTCCCCAGTGTTCTCTAGAGATTACACAAAAAGCAAACCAGCAATTCTGCCCTCAGCAAGTAGGTTTTCTCCATCTTTGTTCCAGGTTCTACTTTCACTAACAGGACTGTTTTTGATAAGAAATACTACAGGCCATTCCTCAAGAGATGTTCTGGGGACCTGCACACATGAAGAGGCAGATCTCGCATGTGAGAGGCAAATCTCGCATTGCCGTTGGTCCACAGCCCGCCTTGTCTTTTGATTCCGTAACAGAGTCTTGGAAGAATTAACACGTTTGCCAGGGGTTAACTACCTTCAAAGGCTGCAGCAGCTTGCCCTGCAAGCGGAAATCCCTTCCAGCAGTCTTGTGTGAAGACAGTAAGACACGGATGTTTCACTTCCTAACACAAGGGTTAGTGTCTCCTGGACAATATCCGAGGCAGGTGGGCACTTTAGTCTGAGCATTATAGTCTTGAACTCACATCATACGTTACAGTTTTTGTGATTTCCTCTATTTAATGGGCAGACAGGCAAAAGCACATAAGGACCGAATGAAAAAGATACAATGTAACCACATTAGAGATTTGAGAATAAGATCCAAAATTTCTAACTTTTATCCTTAGCAATGCCACTACTTTCTGCACAGGACAGTTAGAACTAGCAGCTAAGTCTATTCATAATAAGGTTCACTGAAAATTGAGAGTAAAGATACTCTGGATGCTAAAAAAACAGGAAGAATGGGAAATATGAGAATACTTTTTCCAGATGGCCAATTATCTTAAGGAAAAGACATTAACTTCGTGTTAGAAGTTGAATGCATATTTGAGTTTATAATTTTTGCATTATACATTTTTATATTTTTCATGATTTCAAAGTGGATGATCATTCTGGTTGTTTGTGAAGAAAAAGAATGAAACTGGTCTGGTTTTCTGTAGGCTCTTTTTTAATCCCTCTTACAATGAATAGTTATCAAAAGCAGCATTATCAAATAAAAAGAGAATGAGAAAACCTGTTTAAGGCATTGAATTATGCCATACTTTCTCCTTACCAGTTAATGTATCTTTTAAAAAAATGTCAAGATCAGTAATGAAAGAGAAAGGAGAAAAAGTGCAACTCCTTAGGAAAAAGAAAATACTTCCTTAGAAATCTGGAGCATTACAAAACCTACAGAACGCCAGAGAAGATAAAAGAGCAATGAATATGGTGTGTATGTGCTTGAGAGAAAGCATAAGTTTTTTTATTAGGTTTCTTCCTCATAGCTCAAAAGCCATCATCAATGAAGAAAAAGAAAACACATAATGTACTGTACCCACAGTTGCCACAGATGTTCTGGCCAATTTTCCTTATACTGGTATGTCACCCATCAGCTGCTTTCTTCCCTCTCCCTGTGACAATTTTCAAAGGCCATGTAAAGATTATCAGTGAACCCAGGAGATTCCATTCTTTGCATTAGAGCTACGTTACCGCAGATGTATTTAAAATGCATGCCATTTCCAGTCTGCATCATATATTGTTTATTAATGGTAACAAATAGAGCCTTTCAACCCCAGAATTTGTGCACAGTCAGGTATCTACATGTCTGAAGGAAATGTTTATAAACTAAACATGCCTTAGTTCATTTAGTCCATTTATTTATTTTCTCTATTTTGTGTTAATGGTGATAGTATCCACACGGTAGCATAACATAATAGCTCCCAATCAATAATAGTATTTCAGAAGCTCTTGAGACCATGTCCTTCATTTGTCAACTTTAAACGAAGAGCATTCCCTAATGTTATGCATAAACTAGAAAAGTATTCAGGCTTAGAATGACTTTGGCGGTTTGAGCATTGATAGGCAGCCAGATATTTATCTTTCCAAGCCCTAGAGAAGCACTATTTATTACAACATGGCAAAAATGGAGCTAATAGAAAGGAACAGAAGGAAGGTGGAAGGGTTAATTAAGCATGGAGTCCAATGAGTGCTTTACTCACAGATGGCCAGGCAGAGGCTGAAGCAGAGGCTGAAAGGGTTAGGATCTATAGCTCCTTCTTCAAGGTGTCCTTTGCAGAAACAGAGATGGCATTTCAGACAGGCCTCAGCTGATGATGCAGCTATGACAACAGTAGGAGGTCTCCTACTAACAAGGTGATGAAGACAGTTCCTACAGAAAAACATGACGCTAGTAGAAAGAGGCCTCCTAGCAAAAGGAAAGGCTCAAGTCAAAATGTATCAGGATGAATCCTATTTAGTGATCCTGTTTTCACCTATTTTTTTCTACCGTGCTTATAGCAGAACAAGGCAATCTGACTGCTCTGTTTGTCTATAGCAATTCCTTACTCTGGTATCCAAGCAGAGTCCCTCTGTGCTTCTGCTGTTGCTGCGTGTTCCTTATAGAGGCTTTCTCTGTTAGAGATTGACCTTCACTGCACTAAAGTCTATTTCAGGATTTAAAAATTAGTAGTTTTTTTTTTTGTACATGATCCTTCCAATCTTTTCTTAATTTCCTTTGAAATTAATGTATTAATTTTATTGTTCCCATACTCAGTTCATATCGATTTATGAACCAATTTGCCTTGTATGGATTACTGTTCTTAAGATGTGCAGACTGGCTGCTTTTGATAAATCCAGCGCACTATCTTCGGGTTTGTCATTTTTCATTTTAAATAGTTGCGCTCGACTTGCTTGCTTTATTTCTCCTAGTTGAAACTTTATCTTTCTAAATCTCATATTGAGCAGTGTTTGTCCCAGCATGCTTGATAGGAGCTACAAATTGCTGTTGACCCACTTTATGTTGTGGTTAATTACACCACAGCCAGTGAAGGCAGTCTAACTAGTTGTCACAATATACTCAGCATTCAGGTGCTGGTCATAGCTTGACAATCTCTTTTATCTTGACAAAAGAACTGAATACATTTCTTTCTTTTTTTTTAATCTGACTCTTCTAAGATTTGATGACCACAGATCCTGCCAGTTTAGTAAGCGGAAAAATGAAGGAAACAATCATGGTATAATTTTAGAATGCATTTGACTTCAGCATCTGGAAGCTGGTAGTCTGTGCACTGAAAATGGATAAATATTCTTAAAAGATGACATTTAAAAATTACCTTTATCCGAGTTGTGATTATCCCTCACCATCTTTCAGTGCTTTCACTTTATAGTTACTGATGGCACAGTATCTAATTTCTAACTGGTCTTAGCACAGTCCTAGGTTAAAGAATGGAGTTGGTCTGTCTCAACAAGTTTCTCACAAGACAAGCAAGTTTTCTTCAGACATTTTCAGGACAGAAACAATCATTATAACAATTAGTCCCGTCGTCCCCCCCAAGCAATTAGTCTTGTTTTCTGTACTTTGTCTCCGAGAACATAGTTTGTAATATTTTTCATTGGCTCTTCAGAAGGCTCTACATTTTTCAGGTTCTGAACTGGTATTTACTAATCATCATGCTCTTTCAAAGAGCAACAAGGTCCAGCAGTATTTCCTGATAAATCATAAATATCATGTGCGTTGATGTGCATGCATGCCTATTCATGAGTGGGGATGATTGAAGGAGAGAAAGGAACTGGGAATAAAGAAAGTTTCTTGTTTTAAAGATCACTCTAATGTAATGTTGTTTTAATATAAAATATGGACATATGAATCAGCTGATGATTCAGATTAGGATGTAGTGTAGGATACTATCACACAGCATGACACACAGGCAAGAATTAAGGATTTCTACAGCTACATGATGCACCTGAAATTTTAAATAAATGATCCAGAGGGAGGATAGTTAGAACATAAAACATAAGTGTTAACTTTGGTAGAAATAATGCACGAGCTGTGGTAACAATTTATTTAGTATGATAAAAACACAACAATTTAATATCTGATGCTGGACCGAAGCTTGTGAAATACAGCATATTTCCCAGTCTAATACTGCCATAAAAAATTCCTCTCAATGATGATCTGATTACATGTGTTGACAGACAACTAGTTAAAGCTTTAAGCAGCAGTAAGAAGAATTGCTTAGTATGGTTAGAAATGAACCCCAAAATGAAGGTTTTGAAAACTTATGGAGATGTCATAGACTGTAACAGTATAGAAATTATTGACATTTGTGCATTACTGGAGATTACCATGGCTGATTTTTTTTTTTGCCCAAGCTTATCTATCTCAAATTCAACTTTGACAGGTTTTAAATAATTCAGACTGAAAAGTGACAGAGTTTGCAAAAGACACTAGATTGTTAAAAGCTGTAAAACCAAAAGATGCATGAGCTGGAAAAGGACCTTACAATGCAAAGTAACTGAATTACAAGTCGAAACTGCTGATGAATACTAAGTAAAAGCTTTTGGGGAAACAACCAATCTCAACTTTGCATGCTCAAAGATGGATTATAGACTTTATGGGTTTAAAGAATGGTTTTACACATGTACAAGGGTTATTCAACAAAATCACAAGCTCTGACTTGGAAAACACTTCAGTGAAAAGTTGCTTCAATGTGCCACAGAATGAGAAGAAATAACACCAACAACTTGCTCTGTTTTTTTGTATTTATGTGCTACCAGCTACTGCCAGTAAAGGAATTCATGTATGTCATGTATATTTTTCATTTGACTTGGTAGAAATGCTTTTTGGCTTAAATCTCCATAAAATACAAGTTTTATATTTAAACGACTGCATATATTGAAGGTCCAGATCTATGAGGACAACTTGTATACCACGTAAACATTTTTATATTGTTGGAAAAGAGTAGATTCATTGGAGATTGACAAAATCTAAAACAAATATTTTGACACCAGAAAAACTCTTGGGTCATGTCCTTTCCTGATAAGCAGGTTGCCATATGATTGCAACAAGAGATCTGTATTTGTACTGCTTATGGTTGACTGGCAAATCTGTATTATCTCCACATTTTCTCTTAAATCTATTCTTTGGTTTACATATTTCTCCATGATTCTTGAATTAAAGATAGCAAAATCTGATTCTATTCTGACTTCCTCTGAGTATAATAGCTTTAATAATCATTGGTCATTAAATCCAATATCCCTTATTAAAATGAGTTAGCCAGAACTTGGAAAAATCCTTTGCTTTAGAATGAGGGGAAAAATAAAGAGTAAAGGATGATGATGTTAATTTTTGTTAAAAAAAAAAAAAGGAATAACAGGAAAAAAGTCTACAGACACATTTTCTGAGCTAGAAGATAATCTTTGGTTTTAAGGAGCTCACTGTAGTTACTCAAGCATTTACAGAAAAGATGGGGCTGGGACAGTTGGTCTGATGGATCTTTCTCACACAACAGATATCATGATTAACACTGCCAAGAAAATGAGTCTTGTTACGAAGCGATCAGGCAGTACCAAACATCCTCTATCTCTCTGATCACAGAGATTAGATATATGATGAGACTTCAGGCAAAACTTGGCTTAGTGCGTATTTTTCAGTTCAATAATTAATCTTCTCCCTAAGTACCACAATATGTTGTATTTATCTGCATGTTTAACACACATTCAGTCATTACCTCTCAGTGTCCTAAAAAGCCAGATCTCACACTTCAGTATCATGGATGTAGGAGGATCATTAAAAACCAAACAAAAATAAATCAATTAGAGTGCAAGACTGCTTCTATTTAACTAAACATGTCCAAATGGCAAAAAAACCCATAACATATGCAAATAATTTAGGTACTTCTTGGCATAATACTCAGAATTTATCCTTAAAGACCAAAACATACACACATCTTTCTGACTGCAAGACAAAATGAGTAATCCAAATATAAAATGTCATGACTGAAATGTTGTAACAGAACAATTACCTTCGTGATAAAAAATACAACGTTATCACAATATAAATCTGTAAATAACATTTACTCACAACATTTATGAAGTGAAAATAATTAACCGTGCACAAAGATCTTTGTTCTTTTATTTTTCAAAATGAAAAAAAGTTTCTTTCATTTTGCTCCTGCTTCCAAAGAAAACTAAATGAGATCTAAAATTAAGCTGAGAGAGGAAAAATATTTCATTCCATCCTACACAAGAATACTTTTATTGTTTTTGCAGAACATCTGCTTGTACTGTATGTCAATTAAAAACTATAGCATAACTTCTTAAAATTCTTAATAGATCATCTTTATGAAGGAATTTGCCCTCTTGAAACTATTAATAAATCATCTTTATGAAAGAACTCACTCTGATCACAGCACGCATCCTGCAATTATAACATTAAGATTACGTTTAATTTAAAAACACACATGAGCAATACATGAACACATATGCACTGTTTTACCCTCAAAGTAGAGTCAAAAAAATGGACAATCACCAAAGACTTATCCTTTAACTCATGGAAACCTTCTGTACAAACTGAAATAGATCATATTGGAGTTATATAAAATAAAATAAAATAAAATAAAATAAAATAAAATAAAATAAAATAAAACAAAATATTTCATGTAATTCCCTATATTGGTGTGAAACCAGTTTGCTATGTACACATGCTGGCAGTATGCCTCTGTTACTCTGTTTTATGCTATGTGGATGTCACAATGACAGAAAGGCATACATTATTGGAAAAAAATAATAAGCACATGACAGAGCTGCTGCTGAGTGGAACAGCTCTTTGAGGAAGTGGCTAGTGCATGGTCCCTATTTGCTCAAAGATCATCATCGATGTCTAAAATTTCTGGACAGTATCTGGGTTTTCACTTTAGCAAGGCTAATGCATTATTTTACTTCTAAATAGCCTGTTCCCAACCTTATTGTCATGGCCAATAATAAGGAATGCAGCTTAACATAATTCATTTGAATGCAGCTTACAGTGCATTGATCTGGAGAGAAGGAATAGAACTAAATAAAATCACTATTTTGCTACACTTTAATAGCACATGCAATAGAATGGTGAGACTACAGTACTTTGGTAATCGACGAATCCACACTTAGTTCAACATGAATCCAGTGGGATTCTAGGCTATCAGGTGAGGGTATTCCATTTCTGATTCACCAGATCTTCATCAGGAAATCTATATCTTCATTAAGAACAAGAGAGTCCAAGTGTAAAACTTTCAAGAGCCATAGACCATCCAAAAATATTCTTTGTTTTGGCATTATTTTGCAAATAGTTCATCTGCAAATAGTTTTCAAATGCTAAAGGCTCAAAAGAATATAGAGAATAAAAGACTTGATATCATTTTCCGATGCGTTTTTTATCTCCACTTTTCTATTTTTGCCCTATCTTTCTCTCTTGTATTAGGCAAATCTTTCAGCTAACTCTAAGAGGCTTTGTTTCATATCTGCCTGCATTTCTGTTCTGAGTATTCTCTTAACTAGTGCTTATGATCACATGCAAAATGTGTTACAGTAAAGTCATTGCCATAGTGAAATCAAATAACCAGCAGTTTCAGCTTCTTAGAAGAACTGAAATCTTTCTTTCCATAGACAGAAAATCCTGGAACTTTCTTTCAAGACTTGCGGTAGGAGTTGTTTACTTCCTATAATTTCCCATATCTGTTTTCAGATGCAACAAAGAGTAGAACCTCAAGAAAATCTTGAGAAATAATTTACACAGTTGTGGCTCTTTCAAAATATGCAATACACATGGAAGAAATAAGTGCAAACTATTTAGAGATATTATGACTACTTGGTACTATAAATATGTACAAATATGTATAAATATGTACCAGAAACTAATTAGAATGATAGATAGAACTTCAGTCACCAGAACTCTATACAGGGTAAAATAATACTTACAACAAATACGCAAAGTGACAACAACATAAAACCCTTTTTCTTTTTCTGTATTAGTTATGTGCCAGATCAATTTTCAGAAGACCTTGACGGTGGCGGGGAAAGGGAACAATTGGCATGCATTCTGTGGCAGACCCTGTCAGGCATAAAGAGAAAAATGAAGTATGATACATTCAGGAGAAAAAGATGATCTGCAACAGACAAGCACAGATCATATGAGGAGATGTAAAATGAAATCTCTGGAAGTGAAAACACCACCGATATCACTGGAGCAAGAATTTCAGTATCCATTTTTGACAGCTTCATATAAAACCTGAGAGGAGTTTCTCCGTTAAATGGTATCTCATTCATCTTTTGTATATAAGCACATTTCTGAGACTGGAATTCATTCTACTACACAGAAAGAATTATAAGGAAGCAGGAGCTAATCTTAAGGAAGCACCTTTTAAAATCCAGACTTCAAGACTATGGATAAAATTTATGAAATATCTTTTTATATACACATCATCGTCATATCTTGAAACTATTATTTGTGCGGACAGGCTAAACAATTAAACATGCAGCTGCCTGTTCTGAGCTCAGGTGTATTTTGAACACATACAGACCCCATTTCAATGTTTACTTGAAAAAAAAATCTCCAAAATTTTTGCCCTAGGGCTTAATCTCACTTTTGCTCATACAAATATATTCAAGAGAATCTGGTTACACTGGTATTGTGAACCTAATTCAGTTCTCATCAGATTTTACTTCAAAAGGGGAAAGGACTTAAGTAATTTGAATGCAAATGGTGGCCCGTGGACTTCTGTGAACTTCTGGGTTTCCTCCACTTCATTTGGTGCTATTGTCTGAATTTCAAGCACCTTATTAGGTACATTGTGTGAGACCATGAGTTAGATCTATTGAATCTAGAGCATCCTAGTAATGATTTGCCTTTATTATTCATGTTCTGAAAACAAAAGGAATGAAGAAATTTCTTTCAAGGAAAATATTAGGTAACTCTTGCCATATAGTCATCTACAAATAACACTCTTTCATTCGTAAGTCATGCTCTTCACCAGCACTTGCATGTATTCTTTTTAACCCCCACTTGAATACACACAAATCTGAGTTCCAGCCAACACCACACAGAAATGCGTAAAATCAGATGCATGGATAGATGGAATTCAGGCTTCAGCTACATCATATTAACATTAAATTTAGAAGGAAATGATAGAGGAAGGAGTACAATTTAAGAACATGCTCAGAGCCCTAGGCCAGTTGCATACCTTTGTGCTGAAGACTGTACTATGAGATCTTCACTGCTTTTATGGCTGAGCTGCCAGGGATTGGTTTCTTTTGCAACATCAGTGGAGAGGGCGCATATAGGGTAAGGCCAATATGAACTTGGTGTAAAAATCAGACTGTTCTTAGAAGTACTAAATCAAAGAGAACTATTTCATGGTCAATTTTTCAGTATTGTCCTTGAATTTTGTTCTTTGTCTGGTGTATTGACTGTGGAGCTTTATCATCAAGCAGGTATAAAGTGTGATGCTGAATTTCACTCTAAGATATTTTGGTAGGTTATCTTATCTCAATAGACACTTTGGATGAAAAAGACAAAGTGCCATGGAACTATGTGAGAGTATCTATTAACATGTAGATAAATACAGAATGTTTATACACCTTATCTTTTTACTAACTTAGAATAACCAGTGAAATACTTCAGCCTATAGCATCTGCTTGCATTTTTCTTTTAAAAATATATAGTTTTAATGTAATCAGTCTATCTGTGGCAAAAAGTGGGATGCTAGCTATCAAAAAATCTAATATGCAAATCTGTCCTAAATAGTTTTATTGATTTTTTTTCAATTTTTTTACGTCTCTAGCCTGAGCGCTAAATTGATATCTAACCCTCTGGCACCAACGCCTTGTCCAAAGTTGCTGATGTGAGTTCAGATTGAGGTAATGTTTATACTAGCATGCTGATGTGACCTTCAGGCATGAACCATGGCTGAGTCATTGTGAAGGGGAATACACATTAGTACTGTCATTTGGATGAGGAATAGTAAAAAAGTAGTATTTTTGTGATGTATTTTGCAAGTGAGCAGAAAAGGAGAAAAGATGAAACTCAGTCATCATTTACAAGCATTCTTGGTAATGAACTGGAGATGAGAAAGTAAAACCCCTACACCAAGAGAGTAAAAAGAGTAAAGGTGTCTTGTAGAGATCTGCAACAGAAATATTGAGTGGTATAAATTAGTTGTGAATGTAAATATGTGTGGGAGAGCAGCAGAAAAAATAGCAGAATAAGGGTTAAAAGAATGGCCCATACTGATAACAAATGACACCATCCCCAGGACACTGCTCTCAGAACACTTTTCCCAGCAGCAAGATTGAGGCATATATTGTTTCTGCCAAGACCAGAGAGCCTCTGCTCTAATAGGACCACAGTGTTCATGACTTGTCAGCTGTCTGGGCACAGTCAAGCTGCGTTGTTTGCACACATGAGCATTCCCTGCCATGTAAGCCCATCAGAAAAGAGACATATTTCAAGTACACAAGAAAAAACAGACAATAAATAGCAACCGTACTTATAATTTATAGAGGCAGAAATGAGCATGCTCTGAAGCAAAGGATGGTTCCCATAAGAACTGTTGGCTCTTCAAGAGTGTAAAAGATTTCTCCAGAAGTAGAACACTAGCGTCAGTGAAAAGAACACCAGAGATGGGACAAGGACTCAGTAGCCAGCATGCCTCATCCTCTACCTGACAGACAAGTGAACCACTTCTAGATCACTTGGGCACACATATCGTGTTGCTTCTGGTTGTGTGGGTGTGAAACTGTGGGTAAATGAAATATGAGAGAGTATAATGGGTGTAAATTGACAAAATCAACCTACTTGGCTCTATAAACTAAGCCCTTCCTTAAGATCTCAAACTTACATTTGCTATACTCACTTTATGCAAATTCTGTGTGCATTCATTGTTTATTGCAATATCAGCATAACTTAGCATTTTTTGCCTGGAGGACACAAACAGAAAAAAATAGCAAAGTTAAAAGATTTCTTTATTTCTTATGCTAGAGAAAATACATCCCTACTCTCTTAGCTGTGCGAAGGCTGAAGATGTAAATATGATTCCAAAATTACTTGGTTAAAAATCCCTAAAACATTGAGCTCCTTCCTTTAATTAGAACATTAATTTCGTCATCATCATAACATTGGCTTTAGAAAGAATATACAGCCTTGAAAGACTCCCCTACAGGGCATGTAAACAGTGAATACACATTAACTATTTAGAGGTTTTACTGGACTCTGTGGCAAGCACTTTAAAAACAAGTCTGGATGATCTGCTTGTATGCCAGAGATCTAATATAAGTTGAGGTCATGACAACTCCTTTGGTCTTGTGAGATTTAGTTTCTGAAACACTAGAGTTTAAACCTATCAATCAGGTCCACAAATTTATGCTAATAGAAATGGTGAAGTCATCTATGTTTTTACTTCTGAAAGAACTACATGACCTAGTGAAATCATGCACAACAATATTTAACCAGATATGGAATCCAATCATCCAAATAGATATTTTGGAAACAGTTTTGGCTCTGAGACAGAATAATGGATAAAGTCGAAGTCAATGGATATTGCCTTTGCATTCACCAGTACAAGAAATAATGGATCAAATTATGCTTTCAGCATCTTCTTCCTTTCCAAATACAAAACAATCTAGTCTTGCTGAGTGAAGGCACAATTAATTCCACTCTCATTTTAGCTGGCAGAGGCCAGCACCTATTGAAATTACCAGCCAGAATACACACACTCTACTGTTTTCCATACCAATGACAGCCATTGGCTCTAGAGGATGTTAACTATAAAAAAGTATGCCCTACAAACAATGTCTGCCTCACTACAGCTGCTTTTTCAAATGTGACTGATAGAGTCTTCCAGAACTCTCTCTATTTCATACCCTTCCACTTGTCAATAACTGGGTAGCATTTGATAAAAGAGATTTCCTTTTACAGATGCATTACTGGTATTACCAGGCCTTATGCTGGTTCTTGTAGCTCCATGGAAAACATATCTCATCTTTTCAGAACCCAGCTGTACATTTTGGGTAATGGCTGTTCCATTATGGAAGACTAAATGGCTCCTCCGAGAGCCATAAGTGATGATCTCACACAGCAACGCACCACTCTGCAGCGTGGCCTTGCTTCTAAGCAGGCAGACTTTATTTGGAGGAATATATCCAGTTAATTTTATCAGTATCAGACTTCCTACCCCAACCTTGGCAACTAAGTCACAGAAAGCTAGAAGATTTGTTTGTTTCTAGAGGCTACCTTCAAATTTTAACTCCTCTCTCACTCCTTTATTAGAATAGCTCTCCCAAGCATCCATTCAACCACGAGGCTAGAGAGATGTTAAGTAAGTGTTCTCCCTAACGGAAAGAAAAAAAAAAGAAGGCTGGTTATTAAGACCAGGAATTAAGACACCATTTCCATTTTGCTTTGGACAGCAACATTTAGAAAGTCTGATAGAACCTTTGAGCTGATGATTAACAGGGATTCTTTTCATCTTAATAGCTTTTAAGTCAGGTCAATAATTCTTAGAGATGTGGATTAGTCAGAAGCTTACAGCTAAGTACACCCCATCTTCTATGAGTTTCAGATACCAAGGTGACGCTAAGTCAGGAACTCAGTTGCATCTCAAATATTTTGTATGCTATAATGAATAATAATTTACTGATTGTACTTCTTATACAGAGAAGCATGAGTGTAGAAGGAGGGCTTAGGAGAAAGTGCTAGTTAAAACAGACTTTGAGATAGAACAAAACGGCAAAAAAGTAATAAATAAAAGAACAGCATGAAGACTTCTGATGTTATTTCCTTTTTTCTCCATTGCTCACAGATAAAGGGTTTTCTGGCACAGTCTTTATTTAGTCTAACACTGGAAAGAAAAAATGGTGCATTTTTCACAGACTGAAGTCAACCCTCTTTCTAATTATTCCCATGAAGAAAGATTACCTAGAAGGAAATTACAAGAAAAGAGGGTGATTGAGTCGGTTCCTTGTTATACTATATTTGAGACTAAAGACAGTACAAATTCAGTGCTTAGCTCTGAAAACTCTGACTACTCTTGTCTTTGATCCTGTGTTAGAGATGTTCAGATTGTCAGTGGGTTGCCTTTATGTCTGGTATGTTTTTTGTCTCCATCATGAAAATCTGTCTGCCTTGGACATACTGAACAGCTCAGAATAATGGCAATTCAAGCCGTAAAGCTCTTCAGATAACTGATATGTGCAATTCAAAGTAAAATACATGAACAAAAAATTTGTGTTGCATCCAAATTTGGAAGTACAATCAGATTATGGAAGTGACCTATGAACACTAATTGGGCACAGCTGCAGAGTCTCCATGGCTGACTGCGTACAGAACCCACACAATGTGCAAAACACCACATCCTAATGGTTTACTGCAAGGCATGGCAGCAAGTGAATAGGGCACTGGGAATAAAATTCTGATGGGCAGCTTGTCAAAAACCTAAAGACTTTTTGTGAAAGACAGCATAGTTCAATAAATAAAGTTGGTAATAAAATAAATTTGGAGCCAGTAAATAATTGCCCTTTTTTTCTACTGGATTTTTGAAATTATCCTTTAAGAAAGTAAATCAATAAATCAGCAAGTATCACAGACCACAGCACAACTTCCATGCTAAGTAATTCTAAGGTGGAGCATGCAACAAGCCTGCTGTTCATGGGGCCTCAGAGAGGGAGCTGATCCAAGTGTTACTACTGAAAACATTTCAGTAGATACTCTGAACTGACAAACAGATTCAGAGTAGCCATCGTTGAACTAAACTATATGTTCCCTCTGTAAAGTGAAATAAGCAGTAAAACTTCCACAGGGGGGTTGCTTATTAAATAATATTTTGTTTTGCAGAGGTTTTCATAAAGTTCCTCCAACACAGGAACCAATCCCTGAAACTCTGTCTTATGCAGGAAATGTCATATTGACTCTGGATCTGACTTTAAAACCTAAATGGAAGCAAAATGAGTTACATCTTCTGGCGGCTAATAGAGAGAACCAGAAGGCAACATTTCTAAATAGTGATATTTCGTCTGTATTGGGAAGTTTTGCCGACTGTGTAAAGCAATCACTGTTTTTATTTGCAAAAACAGCTCCAGTCCAGCTTTATTTGAACAGGATGCCCAGAATATGTTCCCCAAATGGTTCATATACTTCAGCAAACCTTAAGGTCAACCTTTCCTCATCACAAGTTTGCAACGTAATACTGCTCTGATCTAGCTTGCATTACATTTAGTTTTGTTTTCTTTTCCCTATTTCTAGCTAACTTTAAATGTCAACACTATGGAATTATTTCTGTTTGTTTGTTTTGTTAGACATAAAGCATCATTTTTTTTGCGGTTGTTCATGTTTTTCAAAATGCTATGATATGGAAAAATGATTTTTTTTTAATATATGAAATTGATCCTACAATATTAGTTACAATAGAATCACTGTAGAAAATGTGATTACTAGAAAGACTGAAAGGAATTTTATTAGAGGTAAGATGCATTTCCAAGCCATTTTACTTCAATGTGAAAGACTTGTAGTCATTATATTTTCTCCACTTGTCCATGGTGAAGTATTACTGATATTTTCCCTTGAGATACTAATCTCTCTTTGTTATCAGTGAGAAGTGGTTGTGAACCTGGGAGAGATACATCTGGGGGCTGTGTCCCTTCTGCTGGTAATGGGAGAACTCAGTTCTCTCTTTATAATAGATTAAAGAAATAGGTCATATGCCCTCAAAAGCAAACTTTTATCTCGGAGTTCTCTTTCCTTTTCAGTTTTCCTAAACTCGCTGCTGTGCCGTCCTTTGCAGATAGGGCTACCACTGACTTCAGGGAGATCTTGGTAAAGCCTTAGGAACTCAGAGGCCACATATTTGCTGACTTGATTCTCTGCATCATCTATGGCTCACTTAGCTATTAAACAGTTAAAAACAGACTACAAAACATAAAACCACATAGAACAAAATGGCAAACTGGAGGACAAGGAAAACAGCCTTTCAATACAGAAGAGCCATCCAACAAAGAAAGCTCACACAAGCTAACTCACTCTCACCTGTAATAGTTTTATACAAGTTCAGATCCGTGAAAGCAAAGAGCAAGCTTGTATTTCAGCCTGCCCTCTGACAGACCAGCAGCTCTGCAGTTAGCATCCTTCCACTGCAACACTCTCCTGCGAGAGTACTGGGTGTCAATTAAGAGCACATCCTGCCTGTACTGTTTGTTGTTTGTACCGCAAACCATACTCTAGTAAGAACAGAGAGATATACAAAAAAAGATGAAGATGCAAGGAAATCAGATTTGATTGGAATATCAAATATCCTAAAATTTAGAAAACTGTTGCTAGGGTATCCAGCAACACACCAAGGTGTGTGACACAGGAAAACTGTCTTAAAGGTGGAAATTTTATAGTAAATGACAGCATCACTGCTCTCCAGAGGCAAGGAGTACACTGTTCTCAGGGACAGTAGTAACGCCAAATCAGAAATAAAAACCTAGTAATAAAAGGAGATAAAACTCAGTGAAAAGCATGAAAAGCAAACAAAGTAAATAATAGAAAAAAAAGAACAAACAAAACCAACAAAAAATAGTTCTAGTCTTAAAAGGCAGGACTGACATTTCCATAACACAAAGCTTTAAGGAATTGAGATATATCTATACCTTAAAGATAGAAAGCATACATTAGAAAAAGAGGGGGGAAAAAAGGATGTAGCAGCTCTAAGCAAGTACTTGCAAAGAAAATTCCTTGGCATTTCTCATATTGCTCTATACATAACACAATTAAAAAAGAATTTCTGCAGAGGCATTTTCATCACTTCCACAAAGCAGAGAGTGGTTATTCTCATTGCCTTTCCTAAAGCAGTACAGTAATGTAAAAGGACTTCATGCGCATGGGCCACTCCTTTTAATCTTTGGCTAGATACACAGAGTAATTTTCTCTTTTTTTGTCCACATTGCCAAGTTCTTTCCTATTTCAGTCTCTTCTAACAGAAGAGCCTCACTCTTTCCAAAAGTCTGCCCCAAATCACTTCACCCACACCAGCGGCTCTCATACTCCCCACTGGCCACAACTGCCAGTCCCATTTTCCTGTCCCTGCCACCCCTCCAGCCTAGAGTTGGAAACACGGATGCTCTTTTCCTGATAACCTTTCTTTACTCACTGCTCTGGGCATATGGTGTTCACATCTTTCTAATTTCATACACACACACACATACCCACATACCATTAGCTGGTCATATCTGCTGTCACCCCCAGTGGACCCTCTAACCAGCCCAGCCTGGCCTCTTTTCCCACAGAAGTGAAGCTTCCTGCAGATTTCCAAAACCTCATCATGAATGTCAAGTCATTAGGGCTTTGAGAGCAGAAATATAGTGTGTATATTTCTAAACAGAAAGGATGAATAGAAGGAAAAAGGCTTTACCACCATACCTAAAATATTTCTTGAATAGAACTTATGCAGGGAGGTAAACAGGTTCATTAATCCAAGCTGCTCATGGAGTAACATAGTCTGTACTGATTGGTAAAGGTGTGATACTTTCCATTAAGACCGTCTGGATTTGGAGGGAGCCTGGTATATCCCGGCAGTGGTATTTCACCTACAGGAGACAAGTGATAAAATTTATTTGCTTCAGTTTCAGCCAGTCCAGAATTTTGCTGCTGCTCCATTTGTGCAGGATGGAGCCTAGGGCTCAGATTAGTGCCACAAAAGTCTAAATGCACCTGAAATTTTAAATCTCAAAAAACCCTAGTAACTGCATCCAGAACAGTGAAACTGCCTCAGTTCACAGTATGTTCTTGTTCAAGGGAAATGCACCCGCATCCTGAGATGGCACTAAGAGCTGTGCAGTGAAGTGCACCGCAGCACAGGGTGGTGAATCGCTTATTTGAACACTTGGCCTTCCTCTCATAATTACCACTAACTGAGTTAATCAGCTGCCAGATCCAATTCCACATGCCCCAGTTATCCAGCAAGTAGCCACAGAGATGTCCCAATTAAAAGCAATGTAAAGTCTATAAAATATGTGCACAAGCTTGACTCCTAGTGAGACCTCTTGATTAAAAAGACATCATTATTTCACACCTCTACTAATTAGCAATGACAGTACCTCTGAATTCAGAGGAATTTTACTGCTTCCAGGGTGTTACCAGTGACAACTGATGCAGTCCTCTATACCAGCCCAAGTGCTGATCTCAAAAACAATACCATGAAATAACCTCTCTTCATCTCTAATAGTCTTGCTGGGAAAGACTTTGGGGCATAATTATTCAGCATAGTTAAAAGCTGACATATCAGTGGAATATACTATATAAACTGCAGATAGGAGAAATTTGGATTGTCATATTCTTAATTTTGATATCGTTATTGTCCTGGTTCTGTATCTCCTGCTACAGATCCTATTGAAGGCTGATCAAAAAGTGACTATTTATACACAATGTAAAAGAAAACTAAAATCAGCTTAAAATTTGCATTAGATTGTGCACTAGATTGTGCAAGCTACTACAAAATTATGCAAAATTAGCAGTGACCAGTATGATCTATAGTTTGTGATGGTGATAACGAGACTCCACTAAAGAGAAAAATAATCAAATACAACTGTCTGTAGGATGCATAATCATAATATGAACAAAACAATTGAACAGCAATGCACAGATAATTCCTAAACTGTGGGCCCAAGATTAATTCACATTTTTAATACTCAGAAAAGACATCAATTTCTGATATTAAAAAAAAGAGAGTCTTACTCTCTTACATACACAGTATTGTCCAGACAGGACAATACTTTTCCAGCATGTAATACTAATTATGTACGAAAACCTACTCTGGGCCATTTAATGCATTCAAGTAACAGAGAAGTGGGTTTTTTTGTTTATTTGTTTGTTTTATGAGAAAAAATATACCATATTTTTATTCCTACTGCAATTAAAAAGATGTAATTTTCTAGAAGCTCTCTAATTCTGCCTAACTATACTTTGAATTACATATCTGAAATTGCATCATTGCTGTTACTGCATGTTTTTGCAGAATGAACTTTAAAGACAGTTTCTTAATTTTGAGGTGCTACCTTCATACTTTTAGTCTTTCTTTTTTTTTTAACGTAATTACTTGAGAACATTTTCCATATATCTGCTAAACATTTTGTAAAGAAAAAAGGATGAGACTTGTCTTAAGTAAGTAAAAGTCAATTGTTTTTTGTTTTCTTCCATATGTGCTCTCAGAATACGAAGTACAAAGCAACGTCCTACATAATTCTCTAGAATGGCAAGTTTCTTATTTGAAGTTTGCAAGAGATTAGGTATACCATAGCAGTGACTGGACATGGACATTCATCCCAGACAAGTAATTTTCAACAATTTTTAGTCTCAAATTATTCTCTTAAAAGTCTGTCAGTAATGCTATCTAATCCATAATCATTTTGTGAACAACAATGTGCTATTTATATGGTGAAACATCTTAGTATTTTATCTTATGTTTCCTAGACTTCAGATGATGTAGCTTTCCTAACACTGATCTGGGAGCATTTCCAATTTTGTGTGGCTCCAGAAGAAATGCGAATTCCTGTGCCTCAGATTCAATTTAAATGTCACCTAAAGGAAAGGCATGGCAACTCAAGGGATATCT
The DNA here is from genome assembly GCA_013389825.1 of Crypturellus undulatus. Lineage (NCBI taxonomy): Eukaryota > Metazoa > Chordata > Aves > Tinamiformes > Tinamidae > Crypturellus > Crypturellus undulatus. The sequence goes on from VWPW01023369.1 coordinate 3,652,434, forward strand.
ATCTCTTTCCATTAAAAGTCTGGAGCACTACCTCAGATATATGTCTCTCGCTATGAAGCCTGCTTCACTAGAATGGAAAGATGGACAGCTAAATAATGCTAAGAAAGCATTGATGTGACTGGTACCAGAAGCAAACAGCATTATTCTGGAGGCTGTAATTTTTAGAAATGTTGTAGAATTTGGAGAGGATCCAGGAAGAATAAGATGAAGACTAGAGAAAATGGCTCACAGTGGAATGCAGTATCACGTGGGAAGTCAGTTCAGACTAGAGCTCCTACAGTTCATTCTGGCTTTCAAATCTATGAACAGTTTTTTCTCAAAGAGCAGCCCCAGGCAAATCCAGGAACACTATTTTCTCTGAGAGCTACCCCAGCCTCCATCTCTATGCAGGTTCCTATGCATCAGCAACCTGTCCAGATGTGTTCAGCAGCCCTTTAATCTCTCTCATCCTTAAAAAAAAAAAATGGCTAATGAGAAAGGTAAAGACCCTTGAATGGTCTTTCAGGCTGCCCTGGATTTCATGAGTGCCACTTCATTAACATCAAAAAACGTAGCAAAGTATTTAACACTATTGAAGATCACACCAAGGTAACTGCCTATCTCTTCAAACCACGGTATGTTCTGGAAGAAGAGAACTGTGTTGTACAGGTAGCAATAAAGACGAAATGCATAATTATACTCAATTGAATACACTCTGTTAACTAATGAAATCATCTTCTATTTAGATCACACACACCTACATCAGAGTATATTTTTATACCAAACCTGAACTACAGCCAGAATTAAGGTGCTAAGCAAATCACTTCTCAGAAAAGTAATGACTATGACTATCACTCAGAGCATAGAGTTTTGTCTCGAAGACTCATGGAGGACTTCAACAATATCAATTCCATTTGAATCAGGACACTCTGCCAAGATTAGCTCTATGAAGAAACTGTGGGTCTGTGCTGCTCTTTGGGTCATTCTGTACACCAGATGCAAGTATGAAATTATTGCAAAGCTCTCCCTCATTAGAGCAATCTGATCTAGCAGGTGCTCTGCGCAGACGGGAAGGACTTGCAGTAGCAAAGCCTTGGTGGATGCTCCTAAAATATCTATGCCTAAACTAGCTCTGCAGCCTACTCAGACGGTTAGGAGGAAAACCTGTCTCCTCTTCTGCAGCTTAGCCAGAAATTTTTCATTTTTTCTTTTATATTATACATTAACCCCAATATAGTACCTTCCCTTCAAACAACTTCAAACAGAGGAGAGGTTTCAGTGAAGCCATTTCTGTTCATTAGGTTAAATGTCTCAACATATAAATCATGGCGCAGGAACTGTCAAGTTGTAGATGCATTAGGACATACTGCACCACAGAGTTTTTGAACAGGACTTCTCTTTCTAAACAGTGAAAGGTTTTAATTTACAATTTATTTGCATAATAATGCTAAAAGCATTTATTTTAGCATACTCCTTTAACATATGAAACCAGAGCTAGGATATATACGTTCCAAAGTGAATAATGAAATATTAATATTAGAGAATGTAAAATATTCTAATACATATACAAATGCTTGCAATCACAGATTCAATACAACCAAAAATAACAAATAAGAATCTTGGAATACAGTGGACTGTAGTTAAAATAAAAGCATCTGTTTGCCTAGTTTACATTCCTAATTTTGGGCAGCAATATTATTTCAAAAGGCTCTGGCATATGGACTGAGGCTCTTTGTAGTTACAAAGCCTTGACTTGAAAAATCCTGACATTTCAGAAGCTTTACTCTATATTTTCTGATCACATACTTATTTACACGCTCTTTTGGCTCAGCACTGTGCAGGTAGGAGCAAACTACTTCCCTATCCAATTCAGAACCAATAAAGGATCATGATGAGTGTGATCAGTTTTTCTGTTTAGAACCATCTATATCATTTATATGTTGTCAATCAGTCTGTTAATGCAATGACAGGCTGACATAAAATGAAAATACCAAAAGAAGTCTTTTGGTTAACTGAGGACTGGTTGTTATTGATTTTACCTTTCTTGGAAGTATTACAGCATACTCACGAAACAGTTACAGGAAAATGGCAAGAAGGTTATAATAAATATTAATGAGGCAATCTAGCCTTTGGGTTAGATTGTCACAGATCTTACTCAGCATGAAAGGAGCAAGGCCTTTTCCATTCCTTGCTCAGTCCACAGTATACTTTTCCTTTTTTATCTTAGATTATCTCCTTGACCTATTTTACAGCTGTATTGATGGAAACAAAGAAGTAAGGGGAAAAAAGAACAAAAACTGTTCCAGCTGACAAATGGGAGGGGAAGGCAAGGAACTTTGTGAAACAAAGCTAAATTACAGCTAAATGCAGCATAGAAATGCACCCTGTGAGCTAGATGTGGAGACATAAGTGGAATTTTGTTCCTGAATATCCTCCTCCAGCCTTGTAAAAAACCTACAAGGGAGAAAAAAAGGGGTATCTGTCATAACTTCATATGTGTGCTATTCCTTCTACTTTAACCATGCCAAATTCTTATGGAGCCAAAGAGAAAGATCTGCCTATTTGCTGTAGGACCTTGGACTATAGCAGAAGATACACAAATGAGAAAAAAAAAATAGAGAAAGCCTTGCTTAACTTTTGAGGAATTCTTTTGGTCATTAGCAATAAAAGTTTTGTCTTGAACCCTTCCTGACTCTTGCCTGACAACATGGATTTGCTGGGCTGGGTGACATTCACAGAGCAACTTTAATATCAAACATTTACAAATCCTGCTTAATGTTTTAGAAAGCAGGTAAATATGGTAAGCCAAAGAGCCATTTCTACTCCCCAGATGAGAACAGTCAGCCTCCTGCTTACTCTTTGGAAATATTAGTCTGTACCTGCAATTCCAGTGTGCCATTAACCAAACCTTATACAAACAGAAAATGCCAGATTTAAACATACATACATGAACATCCCGCTAGGAAAAGCCTTTTTGCATTCTATTTATTTATCTATTTAAAGGTCCTCAAAACTACTCTCTAAAGAATCACAGAATTAATAAAAAAAAAAAAGAATCCAAATTCTCCCATTCTTATTCATGGTTTATCATGATTTATTGCTCTAAAATTATGACCAGCTTCATTTTTAGCCCATTTTCTAACTTGTTCTGTTGAGGTAATAGTTTTCAACACTGGGAACATGTGCTTCTAAATCTATTTCTCATTTGTTTTCCAGTGCCTCTTTTACACTACAGAAATGACATTTGATAATATCCAAAACCTCACACAATCCTGTGACACAGCTGCAGTTTTGTCCTTGGTTAAATAAAATCAAAGTCTAGGATGTTGCAAGATATTCACTTACTGATAGAAAACAAACATTCTAACTACGCAGCAACAACCCATTGATTAACATCAAGGACTCAGGCACGACTCACAAACACACAATGGTGTTTGCTGACAATTTCTCTATTCTGGTGTGGCCTTACATCGTTCAGTTCTGGGAGCAGATTCACATGAACAGATATAACAGCGGCTCTGTTTGCTGAAGTGATCACATTGCTTGTCTCCTCCTGCTTCTACCAGGCCCTAGGACAGGGAGAAGTCCAACAGAACTGGAGAGCTTTCCCTCCCAGAAATCTCTCTTGAATTCATGGAAATAGTGAGAAGGCTCACATTTGTTCTCTCTAACTAGTAGGCTATGTCTTCACCATACAGTAGCATCAAGATGTAGAAATTCAATTATATTTTGCAGGAGAAAATGTATTTAACCTGTAAATGGATTGGGAAGAGTTCTCCCAGTCTCATGGTAGGTGGTATTAGTGTCACTGCCATATTAAAGAGCACCAACAGGCAATTAAGACTACAATTTTTTAAATTAACAAATGAACTAAAAAACAACACAAAACAAAAGAGTCAATCCAAACCACATTTTTTCTCTCCTCACATCTTTCTAAATTGTTGTTTCACTTGACACTTTTGTAACCAAATCATTTGGGGGATATGCATGAGGAAAGGTAAGCAAATAAAATTACTCAAAAGATTTACAAAACTGCTAGAAGAAATATAATCTTTTATAATTATCCTACAATTTGTGGCTGAACAAGCTTAACCAGAAAGGAGGAATTCTGAGTTCCTCTTTCTCTGTCTGAGGAGCTTTGATCCCAAATGCTACTGCCTAAACAAACCCCCTAACTAGGCAACAGGAAAGAAAGAGGTTGCACCCAGTCATTCTCAGCCGCTGCAATTTTTGTACTTTGTACCAAACATTAACATTTTCAGTGATACAGATCAAAAGAAAGATGGTAGCCTGATTAGCCACTCAGGAAGATAAAACATCCAAATACGCTAGGAAATGTTTCATCGTATTCACTAAGTAAATCAACTCAAACAAGCAACAGCAAGACATTCCATATTTCCCACTGTATGAACACCAGAATACTTGCGACTTAGCTGTTGTCCCCTGGAAAGAGGGGCAGAATTTAGATGTTGCACATCCTGAATTCTCCTGGCCAAAAGTAAGACAGGATTTTCTCCATCAGTTTTGTACATCTAGCTCCAAAAATATCATCTAGATTAACTATTTAACAAATTTCACCTTGATTCAGAGTTTTAGAGCAACCAAAACAAAGTTTGTCTTAGTTTAGTTGTCAGTGGAAACAAGCACATAAACAAACAAAAAAAGCTTAGGTTTAGAATGATAAAATTGCATGAGGGCTATAATGTCATGAAGAAAAGCAGTTGTAAAATAAAAATGATTAACTTACTGAGTTGGAAAGATGTGGGAGTTTTTATTATTATTATTAACAGTAGCTTTTTGAAGTTGTTTTGAGAACCTGTCTTATTTGAAAAATGTTTAACTATTTTCATACAGCTATCTAAAGTAATACATCAAATTCAGGAATAATAATTTGAAGTTACAGCTACTATTAAGGCATATTGTGGCCAGATTTTGAAAAATTTTGATCTCTTATTTGAGCTGGCATGAAAATGGAAAACGTGATTTAATGAAAACAAATGTATAATATTAAGTCTGAAGTCAATAAAACTAATAGATGGAACATATTTAATGGCATAACTATGGAGAACATTGACAAGAGAATGGATAAGATTTATACTGGAAATAATCTTTATGTCATAATTTTAGTTCATCTATTGCAGAAAACCTGTATGGGATACCTGGACTGGTGAAATGTGGTAAAAGAAAATGAATATCAGATCATTTCATTTAACACAGGACCATAAAGCAAATTGTTAGCAAAGCTGAAGAAAAAGAAGGATTAATGCAAAAACACTGAAGCAGGTCAAGAACTGTCTAAGTTCAGAAACATCCAAGCACAGCAGTTAAAGGGAACTCCTTCTGATGATCTTGAAGAGTGGATGCAGGCATAGATTTTCTTTAATTTTTTTCAACTTAAAAAAAAAAGATGAAATTTCCTGGTTATGCAGATTTGGATATATAATCAACACAGGAGCCAGTAGGAATATACTACAAGAAGTACAGCTAATCTTGAAGATTAAAGCATTAGGGACAAGCTACCTGTGAGAAATACAAGACCACGCATTAAAAGGCTACTTACCAGAAATTCAGGGATTAGACACACACTTTATGGAGTCTTTATGGAGTTCCCAAACTGATCAGCATGCTCTGATAGGCATAATCAGAGTATTCCTATTCTCTTTAACAGCAAACATGATGCTCCACCATGCTCAGAAACCTGAGCTAGCAGAGTAGACACGCAGCTTCAGATTCTTCCCAAGACACCAGCTGGAACCCAGCTATTTGGATCTCTTGCTGGAGCTGTTTTGTCCTCTATGGAATTGCTTCATACTAACTGGAAGAAGGATTGGAACTCAAATCCTTTTACATTTTTGCTAATTTTTAGGGTCACATCCACTCTTTCTATAGTTCAGCAAATACTGAATGACCAAATAACTTATGTAATATTTAATAATAAACCAAGAGCTGGGCTGAGAATTACCAGTTATAAATTACTTATGCACTACAAGTATTTGGGGATGGAGGACAGGAGATCAAGCCCATCACTAACGAAGAGAGAGCCATTGAACCTCATCATTTCCATCACACATTAGTGCTATCAGCGCTGAGCTCTGATGAGTACAATATCACCAATCGTCCTCAATTACTGGGGATAAATCTGAGCAGGTGTGGAGCAGATGTCTCAATTTTATTTCAGAGGTATTTAATTACTTTTGTGCTTATCTTCTCAGCACCTCTTACTGGCCAGCTTGGGCATCATCCTGCCCTGCTTGGCAGCTTCTGTGAAGTCTAGTCTTTAATGAATGCAGTCTGTAGAAGGTACAAATCTCCAAATCTTCAGAAGCAGCTAGGGTACTATGAGAAAGAGAGAAATAGAGAGATAGAGAGAAAGAGATAGAGAGAGAGAAAGAAAGAGAGAAAGAGAAAAAGAGAGAAAGAGAGAGAGAAAGAGAGAAAGAGAGAAAGAGAGAAAGAGAGAAAGAGAGAAAGAGAGAAAGAGAGAAAGAGAGAAAGAGAGAAAGAGAGAAAGAGAGAAAGAGAGAAAGAGAGAAAGACAGAAAACTTTTGTTTAGAAAAGCAAGACCATTAGCCAAGACATCTGTACAGCAAGTTATTCCTTAAGTTTTCCACCCTGCTTTTTGTCCTTCCATCCCATTTCTTTACTGTTAACCTAATCACTACCCATGTGGCTTTGTATAAAAATAAAAGGCCTAATTCACAAAAGATAAACAAGGGATGAAAAAGTCCCTGAAACTGGATTTCAGGCCTAAGAAGGAGACTACATCAGGTCTCAGGTGTGTCAAAGGTGATTTAGACTCTTGTAATTTGTTTTGGCCTTATTACTATCCTGAACTTAGCTATGTATCACGTTCATTTAGAGTACAGCTTCATGATATCTTTCTTTTATAGCATCCCCATTGCCAGTTGCACTTGGCAGGTCTAGTTTGCAACCTACCCTAGAGTGTGGAGAAATTAACTTCTTAGCAGGTAGGTCTCCACAGTCAAAGGACTCTGGTTAACAGTATGGTCCCAGATGGGTCCTCCACTCAAAGGACTGACATGTACCCTCCTGTTGAAGAAAGAAAGTATCTGATGTCTCTCATTTAGAAGGTCTGGGCATCAAGCCTTTTTTCTTGTCTTTGCCCTCTAAAGCACTTTGCACTGGCTCTAATTGCAGCCTGAGTAATAAAATAAGAAATAAATCATTATTAATGCTACATGCTGCCCTGTACCATTTTTAAAGTATATGCAGGTGGGAATATACAAACCTTCCCAAAGACTGCTTCTGCTTTCAAACAGGCCTTTAAATTGCCAATTAGTCTGGAACAGAAAAAATTAACAGTTGTTTTCCAGACAGTTAGCCCGGAGTAGCTGTGGGCATTGTGACCGGATATGCTATTGTTCTGCATCCCAAGCGTCTAGCATGGCTGGCAGGTGAGAGGGGAGGACAAGACAACCAGATGAGTCAGAGCAGCAAACTTGAAACAGATGCAGTTTAAGCATGCTTATTTTCTTACCTTAGATTTAGGATAGCATTTGGGTAGTTTATCCAGGCAAAAATTCCTCCTGCTCTTTCCCCATGCTGAGGGGAGTTTTCTGAAAAGAGCCAGAGTAGGAAGAACTGATTCAGGGGAATTCTGCAGAAAAAGCCTCCCCTCAGCATTTGTTACAGACTTGATCTCTTAAGATTTCCTTTCACTTTTACCTGTGCTGGTGATGATGTGGCATTTTGGCAGACAATTTCATGAAAAAAAAAGGTAAAAGGTTATTTGACCTTTTTTTGGAATAGTAAAATAAATACTGACAAAAATGTGTAAGCTGTTCAGCATACGAAAATAAAGAACTTTTATGTTCCCTCAATATACCCAACTTGCAGCAGCCCTGTCACATGCATTTTGTACAATTACACAGCAATACACTATACCCTTTTATGCTTCTCAGTCCACACAAGCTGCTCTGCAGGAGCAACAATCACAAGAAAACACAGAAGTCAAATCAAATTGGACATCATGGAGTCTTATTTATTGGTTTTAATAAGCACCGTGTTTAATAAAGACAGACTTATCTCCATTAGTTCTTGGGCTGCCCACAGTAAAATAAGGGAGGTGAAATTACTGCAAACAAAATCTCCTCAGCCAGCTCAAACTCATGTGCTAGCAAATTGTCTGACCACTATCTTAAAGGCAGCATTTCTGTAACTCCATTTTGTGTGCTGTGAGTTTAGACAGGGTATAGATGGGGGCTGCTGTTAATAACTTCTATGATTCTTTACTAAGTGACTTATATTGATAGAATGTGACAGGTACAAGTCTGAGTTGAAAGACAGAGCTTTTCAAATTTGCATTTGCACATAAAGTACCCAGGAACAGCAGAAGTTGCATGAAAGTTGTAACTTCTGGTAATCAGTCAGGACAAAGAATTTCAATTTATATTCAAAGAAATTATGAGGAAGCTACTGTGGTATTATGTGCAGCATATTATAATTGGATAGAACGTACACTGCAGAAAAATAAAGACTGATCCTGTAATTGAGGAGCAATATTCCTACTCATTTTGGTCCCTGTGTAACAGGGAAATGAGCATAGTGAGACTTCATTTGCCTGCCGCTGAGGCTCTGCAGATTTTCGACTCTCTGGTTTACAGATGGTCTCTAACATGCACAAGTACAGCCTTCATACTGGGGGGTCTTTTGTGCTTATTGGCTTCTCAGTGTTGCTCTATTTGTAAAGTGTAAAACTCAGTAACTTAGTAGTTTCTATGTTCAAAATACTATTTTAGAAGGCTCTAGCAAACAGTTTCAAAACATAAAAATACAAGTGACTGCACCTATTCCCTTGCTTACAATGAGAATTGGATTCTAACAGTGACTTTTTTGCGAGCAGTTTATGAAGGATTTTTAGCAAACACAGATGTACCAAAATATCTGTAGAATTAGATACATTTTAAATGCATGACAAGGCTGCCAGAAAGATGGAACACCTGCTGAGGAACGAGAGGTACAGATGCTCAGTGTCTTTCTGGATTTGGTACAACAGACTCCTACAGACTTCACATACTTCAAAGCCCACTTATATTCAGCAGCTTATCTGTTTTATAAAAGGCCTCATCTTCCTAGAGGATTTATTCTCTCTAGGATAGATTCTGCCACCCTTAAAAAGAGTAATCCCTTGCCTCTGGAATTAGGCAGGGATGCAGTAGAAGCAGATTTGGAACACAGTGATTCTCACCTGGTCCTCCCTATTCTTTTAGACTTCTCTTTCTGTTTCTTCTAGTGTTGCTCTTCCCTCTTCTTCTTCTTCCATATCCAAATAGTGAGTAGGGTTCTTTTAAATGAGTGAAGCTCCTGTGAAACTAAGACTGGAAAGAGCCCTCAGCTCTTGAGCAAACAAAGGAAGTGAAATTCACCTGTCAAGTCAGGAAACAGTAAATAGTAAATCCTGATCTCTCCAATGTGCTTTGAAGTCTGTCCTTTTAGGAAGGTGCAGAAGAGAAGACAAACAATATATTTCACAAAGCATTCAAGATGCACTTTCAGGCCCTGGAGAAAAACAAGAACGCATTATATTCTTAGGAGACAGACTGAACCTAGTGCCAAACAGTTATTTTAACAGTGACTTCCTAAACACACAATAATCTTTATATCTCTGCCTCAGCCTTAAAGCAGGATTTAGATATCTTAAGAATTCATCTGTCGCAAACCATACACTTTCATCCAGCTAAACAGATTTCAGGGAACTGCAGATGAAAGCAGATTTTCTTTAAATTATTAGAGTGTCAGGATCCTTAGTGCTTTACTGCCTCTCAGCTTTACAAATTAAAAGCAGTCTAAATGGACAATATACAAAAAATAAAAACAATAAAAATAATTTTATCCTGGGTATAAGTCTGGAGAAGCCAATGAGTGTGCACTAGAGTTGAACTGATGTGAAGTGCAATGTACAGTTTTCTATCTCCACTTGCAAATGCCTTCATGCCAATGGCATTTTTCTCATCAGATAGAGATATATATGTTCCCTTCCTATTTTCCTTTGTGCTTTATCTCCCTCAAGAGTCCTATTATATTCAATGAATAAAAGTTATGGTGTGGGATATTAGTATAAACACTGAAATATCAAAGGAAAAAAAAAGTTAATTGTGTCTGTTTAATGAACTGAACAAACCTAACTCCTACCCTCACAGATGTAGAGACCAAAATGCCAGCACCCTGCTTTCATCTCCAGCATTACTGTGGACTTAGAGAAAAGCGTGCTCAGCAAGGAACAAAACCATAGGGTCTGTGAAAGAAAGCAATGAATTCTTACCTCTTTCCACAAAAATCTGCTCCAAGTTCAACACAAATTTAATGACTACAGATGGTGCCACCATTATCTGAACTGCGGAGGTGTAGCAATTCCAGCTCTAGGCAGCAGTTTGCATCGGATAACATCTTCAAATAATTGTATTTTGAAAGACAGGAATTTGACTTTCTCGAAAACTGCTTCGTTCTCAGCATCCCCGGTTGCCACCTCCCTGGCTCTGATGCAGCACATGTCACCTTGGGAACTCAGATGTAGGAGCCCCACAGGCAGCCACATATGCAGATCCAGCAGGGTCCTCATGCACCCCGGGAAACGCCAGAGCATTTCATTCCACCCAGACACTAGTCCTGCAGTTAATATTAATCTAGTCCCATCATTTTTTTCATTCTGCGACAGAAACACCTTTTTCTTAATAGTGTTATGGAAAAGCAGAAGCAACATTTGCTGGGCATGATCTGGGAAGAGGACAAACACAGTGGGTTCCTATTGACTTCCAAAGGGAGACAGGAAACTTCAGGATCCTTTATTCTACAATCTCTTCTGTTATAAGCATTAAACGTACCCCTCTTTCAACTGTGGCCATTAAACTATAGTAAAAAAAGAAGATGGGTGAATTGTTTAAATTGCAGTGTAGTTTTGCTGAAAATAAAAGGATTCTCTTTTCAAAACCTGTCAAGTTATTATCCCCTTCCTGTCTGCTAACATATATCGTGAGCTTTCTATTTTAGTCTGACAATATTTTAACAAGCTGATAAGAGCAAGAGCAGGAAAAAAAGAAAAAAGCAGAATAAAAACACTTTCAAAAATGTCCTTTTGAACAACGAGGCAGGCTCCCTGGGGACTCCATCAGAAGCAGTGTCAAGAGGATTCCATGTTTTTTCACTGACCTTAGCTACTAAAGAACATTTAACTAGACCCTGATTTTAGCTGTACTGTATTGCTCTGTACAGAGTAGACAGAGTTTATTTGTGCCTACCTCTAATGCGGAGTGTGTTCCATGACAGAGTTTTCAGATATCTAGTGATGGGTATCTCTGAGCAAAAAAATTGCTTTTTTTTTTTTTGGGGGGGGGGGGCATTTATTTGAAATCTATTTGGTTTGGTTCTCAGGAAACTAAATCTGGCTATTTCTTGTGCCCTTGGGGATGTTTGTTCATGTCACAGAACAAAGCTCATATCAAAATGCTGAAGTCTTTGCACAAGACCAGCTAATAAAATTGTTTTTTTTTTCAAGGAAGTCTAGTCTTAGAAACTTGAATTACTCTTGCTGAGTGGGGCATGGAGCAACTGCATCAGAGGAAGAGGAAGAACTAGTTCTTCCATCCTCTAATAAACAACATCTGAAATGTCCCATGCACAAATATGAGCATGGGCTAGAATAGAAATCCAATAAAACTGAGTGCAGCTGAAAGGAGTAGGTTCTCCATGACTGATCTCATGAAGGCTTCCACAATCCAAGCAGATTGCTCTTTTGCCAAGTCAGGCTCAAGCAGTTAACACTGTATGTAAGATCATGTCCCTCTGCCAGGTTCAGTTTGCCTAGATGTTTAATGTTTCTTGAATTATTGTCCTAGAAATAAGCAGAATACAGATATCCTGTCATATAGAGCAGTTTTTAGTTCCATATTTAATGCAATTTATGTTTTCCGAGAAGGTGAAAATATTTGCTGCTTCAAATGTCAAGATCTTTGGTGTACCTATCTTATTTATTTGCAGCCTATGCTTAGTATGAAAGAGAAATGAATGGAAAAACTACATTTTTTCTTGAGAAAAAATATTTAACATGTATCACCTCTTATCTTTGAAAGGTCTGAATTCATAATAACTCAGCACTATAAGGTGAGCTTTTGTTATCTGACTTGTAAGATAATATTTATATTACATATTATAAATTATAGTATTATTTATATGATATAAAAAATCTGAGAGAGACACCTCCCTTAAATGTACAGTTGTACCTGATGTCCTGTGGAGTCAACAGGGCGAGAGGCAGACCCAGGCCCCCTCTAATATCTGAAACCCACATTGAAGAGTCCTTTCTCTTGATCAGCTCAGGGAAGCTTAAGGAAATTATTTTCCTTATAGAGAAACCTGGATTAAATGATCAATGTGATTTTTAAGGCCTTTGTTATGTTTCTATAATATCATGCAATTTATGGCATCTCACAGCTGAAATATAAATACCTCAAGCGTGCTGTGTCTTAAAGGACCCTGGTTAAAAGACTAAAGCAGACATTTTCATTGGCAAAGTAACCTGAGGAGCAAACAGTTGCTTGTTCAGACCTGAACAAGCAGGGGTTGGGGTGCCAGCCTTCCTTGGGCACTAGTTTGCCAGGGTTTTGAGGCAGAGCACTGTGCACCCAGGTAGGAATTTCCACAACTGTCATTAACAAACAGTGCCACCTGCTGTCACTGCCTTGGCAGCATCGCCACAGCCGTGATGCCTCCCTTCCAGTCTTGGCAGCGGGTACCAAGGGAGTTGAGTGCAACTCCTGCCCAACACTAGTCTGCAACATACTTGTTGCTACTGAATCTATACTAGCCACAGACAAGATGCTTTCAGCCGCTTCCTCAAGTCAGGTGAGAAAGGTTGGAGCAAACAATTCCCAATACACAGCTTTTACAAAAATCCTGAGGTGGTTGTTCTGAACACCTCAAAGCTCTTTGAAGACCAAGAGAAATCAACAGATCCTCCATTCTTACCTCTGCTTATATATCTCAAAGATTACATTAGCCTCTATTGTCTTCCTTGATGCTTGGTGTTCTCTGTTTGGCACTGCAGATTGCAGCCCTCTGTTCTGTCCATAGGGCCTGCACCACATGATCCCAGAGATAGGATTACGCTATAGTGAGACCTTGTATGCTGAAATGTTGGATCTTAGCTGTGCAAATTCTTGCTCATATAAGTTCTTTCCATGATGATTCCTTAACAGAATCTATATTTTAAATGCTTCCAGCTAACTAATCCTGTGCATTGCACGCTTAAAAAAAATTAGAAAAATCATCTATGCACAAAATTAAAATCTAGTGCATCTTCATCTTTCTAATTTGTAATCTCCCTCAAGAATCTCCTGTGAGATGAGACCTATTGTCCATATAACTCTACTAAAAAACATTAATCACCTACCTCTTCCTACCATTTAGTTCTATATTAATTGAGTTCCATAACATTTTTTTCTATAATTTTGCCCAAAGCAAATCTATTTATTGCCTTGGTGATCTCATTTTCATTTTTTAATTATTATCCCATTACTGTCATTCTTTTGGATTTTTCTTCATCTTCCACAATTTTTAAAGTAAGCATTAGTGACAGAGATTGTCTTATTCAGCTCTTTAACATTCTTTGGTGCAAATTAATTGGGTACATTAGTTTTTAACATGTTTGTTTTCTCTTTTAATAAGTATTAACATCTCCTTGGTTACTGAAGTTCCAAAGAATATTTCACCATGATGAGAAATAGGAACTTGGTTCTCTCAAGAGTATGCACAGGACAAGAGCAATTATGGAACACTCTGCTTTTTCTGAATAGTTCTTAATAGTATCAGCATCCCAACCTACTTAGAAAAGAGCACAGCTACTAGAATATCTTTTGCTTAAAATTGACTTATGCTGACTAACCTGCCATTCATGAAGGATGAATTTCCTTGCCAATTTTTATGAGCTTTAATTTCTAGGGTCTACTTTAGACCCATGTTCTATTTGCAACATATACTTCGCATATTTCTAATTTTGGATTTTGTTTTTCACTTATCCATAATATGCTTCAATTTCAAAATTTCTTCTTCCTTTATTATGCAATTAGAACTTGTTGGTCATGCAATAAACTGGTCTTAAAACATCCTTATTTTTCTCCTGTAGTGTTTATTTGTTTTTTTTTATCTTAATCAGTTTTGCTCAGTTTCACTCATTTTCCTCATATTTAGCAATTTGAAGCAGCAGATACTCTAGGCTGGCTCTGTCCTCCATTTGCTCATATCAAACATAATCATGTCTACATGGCACCATCATCTTTCCAGCCCAGTTACTAAATCATTTCTGTCTGTTGTAATGAGACTCGAAGTAAAGCTCAAAGTAAAGGGTGGTAGACACCTTTCGTACTCAAAGATTCTTTCTTTCTCATTTTTAGAGATAAACAATATTTTTTTCAGCAGTGCCTGCACTATCTGTCTACACCCCCTAAAGCTAGGATACACTTTTTCCTTCCACATATTACCAAAGCAAGCGCTGACACAGTTGTTCACCCAGTTCTCTAGTGCAGTTCCATTATGGTTTCCACCTGTACTTCCTCCTGGGAATTGAAGTTAGTGTACTCATTCACATGTATTCAGAATGTTGTAATTCTGCGTTATCAATGGTATCTTTAATACAGAATTTATTTTTCTCACTCTGTATTTCCTAAATATGTTACAGATAGAGATTTTAACATTCAAGTCATACAGATCCTCCCATTAGGTTTTAGTAATGTCAGTTAAATGAAATTTCTTCTCATCATTGAAAATCCTCAGACTTGTAGCATGGATATATGAGTTAGTGAAAAATGCCCTGCCTTCACATTCTTTACCACATCAGGAAGCTTCATTTATGACACACAGAGTTTAAACTTGCAGTGCATTTGCTGTCTTTGCAGCCCTTGTTCATGTCGTCACTTGTCTTCCTCCCAATTCCTCCAGCCTCCAGCTGAGAAGATTCCTGCCCATAAGATATAGCCTGTTCCGGAAAAGTGTCAGGTCCCAATAAACTGAGACAAAATCTGATCTTCCACAGAGTTGAAACTTTCTGCTTCCCACCAATCAGCCATCCAGCAGTTCATCTCCTGGGTTTTCTCTCTCCAGCTGTTCATAACACTAGAAAGTTCATTTGAACTTGCATCTTCTTTGTTTGTCTTCTGGGGTCCTCAAACTTTGGGCTATTTGGGCTATTATTTGGGCTATTTCACATACAGATATCTTCTTTGTTCCAATGTACATGCTTACAGCAACAGCAACACCTTCCTTACTCTATCACTGTATCCAACAGCTTGACTCAATCATTGCATCCAACACTAAGGTTACATTTCCATATTTTTTCACTTCAAAAAACATTGTTTACCTTCTTTCCTTTAATTTTATTTAAATTTATTTTCATAGAGAACATGAACAGTGATTTTTATGATGTCCTGACTAGTTCTTTGATGCTGATCATTTCCTATAGCAAAGATGTTTGCTGGAGAGATCCCTCTAAATTTGTACAGTATTCCTCATAAATGACTCAGTAGGTTTGTGATATGCAGTCAACACTATCAGCTGGATAAAGCCCCCTTTGCTTACAGATCACCAGTCCACTTATTCGATTTACGTTCTAAACAGTGTCCTTGCCACTAATCCTTTTCACGTAGAATCTGTGGCAAAAAATTCAAAATCTAGTTGCCAAAAAGATAGGATTATTTTGAGTCTGCACTATGGGAAACTTGGCATTTATAGATCATATATTTTATGCTCTGGATCAACCACCATCTTGCACTTCAGGCATCATAAATTTCTCTGGCTTTTCAGCAGGATGGCATAGCACCGCAAAGGCAAGTCACAGTAAGAGCTTTATCACTCATAATAAATACACCTACACATGCTCACTCTCAACATGGATTCTGCAGCTACACTGTGTTATCATCTGTTTATCATACTAACCTTGCCCACCATCTTAACCAAAAATTAATAATGAACCTTTGTAAGACATCATAGGTGTATGGATCCTCACTGTAACAGGAAGAGAGACTCACAGTAGAATCAGACAGGGCTATAAAAAAAAATCAAACTGCAGGAAAGGTGAGTAAGAAGAATAGAGTAAAAAGCTTATGGTAGGATTTCTCAACATTTCAGCTCTGACGTAATTTTACTACCTATCTCTCCTTCTATAAAGAGGAAGATCAAAACAGTTAAAGCTAGCAAGCTGGCTACATCTTTACACAAGGAACAGCCTGAGGTTAAGAATCATGTACAACTGATCGCAATAGGGATCTTATCTATATACCAAGATTTACCAGTTTAATTATAAAATGAGGCCAAAATAACCCTGGGTATATTGCCAGGTTTCACTACAAGGATTTAAGAAACGCTTCCTGAGAGACACCACTATAAATGAACAGAGATAAGGCTAGAAATAAGTGCTGCATTAGCCATAACCCAGCAGAGACAGGAACAGTCAGAAGTAACTCTAGGTATAAAAAGATCCACGGTAATAATTCCCCAAGATTGTTCTCCTGCTTTTTGGAAAAAAAAAAAAAAAGAAAAAAAAAGAAAGAAAGAGAAACTAAGAGAACTTGCTGCATTTGTGTTCCATCTAACAGCATGAGTCTTAGAGCAAACATGCCACACTTCACCTCTGGACACACATGTTTATTTTGCTATCGACTTGATTCATCTATTTTTTCTTCCCACTAAGATCGATTACACCACTTTAAGGCCATTTGTTATAGAAGGTGCTTTATCTGCAGGCTACTGAAGGAAACAGTGAAACAACCCTTTGTTCAGTGACCTCAAAAACCTGGGAAATTGCTGCTCAACAGCTAACTCACAGGTAAGTTGGTATACTAGCTGGTCCTTTTGATCACAGAATTTCTTGGTAATAAATGTAAAGACTAGGGACTGACTTGATTCCATGTCTCTGCATGTCTGCCTACGGTCAGAAAAAAAGTAGCAAGAATATGAATGCAGACAACAAAACAGCACATACAGAAACACACTGTGGATTTCATAAGCAGGATGGCACTGGAGAGCAAACTCTCTCTCCCATCCATTTGATCTAGCAACAAAATATAATCCACAGGACCCCCCAAAAAATAAAATAGATAATGAAAGCACTTTCAGAAATCAAACAGGTTTAACATGGAACGAGGCAAGACCTGAAAAAAGGTTTTTAAAAAGGTGCTGGAGGCTTCCAAAACGAAATTAAAACAGTATGTGACATTTTCCAGAAAGGCCTGGGTGATGGCCTGCAGGCAAAGAGGATGCCTTTAGTGTTGAGGCAACATTAAAAAGTGTCTTGACAGATTGGCAAGCCCAGTAGTGGCATATATCTGGGAGTGAGAAGAAAGGCTAAGATTGAGAACACCCGTTCTTCTGTGACAAAAGCTATGCAAAGCACCGTGAAACTGTCCCCTCTTGACTTGCCAGAGGATTTCAAGAGGACTCCAATTAATTCCAAGGTCTTGATTCTTTCCCTTAAGACCCATTATTGTCTGGGCCCAGAATATCTAAAATATCTACTCAAGATTGGAAAGGCACTGCAACACCTTCTGCAAGTGCAGGGTTTCTCTCTCAGGGGGTCCAAGCTGCAGTGCAAACCCTCCCACAAACTGGGAACATCGCGAACATTTTTACCTTCTGCTCTAAGAGGAAGATATATTCCTTCTATCTCTGTATATGAGTGAAAATTTATCCTAACAAAAATCCTCTCCAAACAAGGCACTTTGCTGAGCACATTGTACTCTCTATGGAGAGAATCAGAGGACAAACATATGACAGATGGTGGTTATGGTGCTTAATGCACTGATGAAGGGTACTCAAATACTATGGTGATAAAGGTAGTAGGAGAAACTATCTAGAGGAAAACAGACAGGGTAATACAATAAGGTTGTGACAACAGGAAGGATGTCTACAGTGTGAATTTAGTGCATGGAAAAGTACATGTAAAGGATTCAGTTACCTCCAACACAAACTCACACACCATTGTTAAAAGCCACGTTTCACTCTTCTCAGTCTTAACATGCACACGTTTAACAACTTTTAATTGAGAGGGTGAAATATTAGCTTACAAGCTTGCATGGAGGTCTCTGCCCTCAAAGTAGACTTTCCTCCTCCATTCAGTTCCATCTGTGTATGGTGTCCATGTGGTAGATATGTGTTATTAAAGGGTAGCTGGTAATCTGGTATGTCTGATGAATACACAGCATAAAGGAAATGCACATTCAGCTGTTAGGTGCTTTGATACAGGAGATTTTTCTTAGATAAATATATTTAACATATTTGGGGACTGCTTACAGTGTAAAGACAGGGCAAAGGAAAGCGACAATGAGAAATAACTTTATGCTAATGTGAATTTCATGTTATTTCCATTGTACAATGAAAGATATTCTCTGCTACCTAATTAGGAAGTGGAGGAAAGGCTAGAACGCGAAGGGGAGAAGGTCAGGAAGTTCAGTAATGTAGTGCTGGGACACAGAAGGCATGTCATTAGCCAACTCAGCCTTCCCCTCCAGGAAAAAAAAAAAAAAAAAAAAAAAAAAAAAAAACTACCTTCTCCCACATTTCTGAGCTTTCCTCTCTTTTGTAATGAATCACTGAACATTTCTAACTGCTCCATTGCACCCAGAGAGTTAAGGCTTATAGATGCTTAGATCAGACTCATGCTATTCCTTAGAATATTGTACTCTTTCGCTGCACAAATCTTTCTAAATTTAATAACCTTTGATGCCCCTTCTAAAGTCAAAGGTCAAAGTTCTTAAAACAGATGGAATTTAAGGCTACAGAGAGCTATTGATTATGAACAAAGCTCTGCACTGTATTAAATATGTACACTGTTATAGGATATAAACTTGACCCATCAGCTGTAAATGGATTGACTCTTTGCAGGTACTGCAAGTGTAGTTTTCACTTCAGAGGGCAGCATTCTTTTTTCAGGTGTGTGCCCCACACAGTCTTGAATTCCTCATCTAGCAACCACTCATTTGACTCACGTGGCCAAGACACTTCAGCACCTGAATCTAAATCCTGTGCTGCCAGTACAGCCCTTGAGCCCATTCGTGTCTGTGCATTGACATAAGGAGCCACAGAACAGCCTTCTCAGTATGGGTATGCGTGCGCTTAGGATTAAAGGAATAGAAGAAGGGAAGAAGAAGAGAGAGTAAAAAGTTAGAGACTTTTTTTTGTGATGCAGTCAGTGACTATATAGTCAATGTCAAAAGGCATTTTAAGTCATGAGGATATGGCAAAAGACATGTTTTTCTTGTAGACTTGATTCAAAGTTCACTGAAGTCAATGGCAAGACCTCACCGTCTTTAAAAGCTCCTGACCCTTTTAGTAATACATGATTTCTAACAACAAAAATATTTGCTCATGACTATATCATAAATACTAGATGTTTCAGAGGAAAAGTCTCGTAAGAAATACTAAAATAAAATCAGTGCAACAGCCCACAATAAAAATAGCTTGGTTATTAGTTCCTTTAAACTAATTACCCTTTATTTTTCATCAAATTCTGCACTGCAGATGACAAATTAACATAATAACAACACTCAGAGGACTAGTATAATTGCTGTATTTATATGTGACTATATTGCACACGAACTTTATGGGAAATTATCAGAATGTTCACCTATGTCAAATGTAGGCACACAGTCTAAGTCTCATAATTTTTTGTCATATATCAGCGTGAAAGGCTAAGATTTTTAAAAAAGATTTTTCGAAAAAAGATGTTTTGCAAAATTGTGACCATGCTGTTTTGCCCACTGAGGGGCAGTGGGCTAGAAGGAAAAGTGTAGGTAAGAATATTCAGTAAGATCAATATTGAAGAACTGCAAACAGCAGAAATCTAGACTAATGGAACAAGTATATAAGGAAAAAAATGTCTAGACACTTTGCATAGTTCATAAAGTGTTTGTTTTTTTGCTGCTGTTGTTTTGTTTTGATTTAGTGAAAGAAAAATCAGTGGATCTTCCCACTTAATAACATTTGAGGAAAAATTCCATCTTTCAGAATAACCCATGTAGAGGTTTTCAGAATGAAATGTTCCACTTTCTCATTTGAGATAATTTCTGTTTTGGAACTGTATTTATCCCATACCAAAAATAGTAAAAGGGGGAATATATGAGAAGTACAACAAGGTTTTTAAATGCCCAGAGCCAAGTCTTCTGTTTATAACTACCTGCTTGTGAGAAGACCTTAAGTGCCTAGGACACCTACAACCGACCCCTGGAGAAAGGCTCTGGAGCCTCTGGAGCTTGTACAGTCAAGGCCTCTTACGCTGCCTTTCCGCTGTGCAAGACCTGCCTGTGCAATAGTGAGACCACCCTTGGCCACAGGGTTGTCTCTCCAGGGAGCAAAGGGAAGCAAGAGAAGCTTGGCTGTGAACCTGAGCGTACTCAAAGATCCTGAGGAATCCAAATTTTGACTCAGAAAATGGCAGAGTGTTGAAAGGGGAAGGCAGTAATTCTGCCTGTAATTCTGCCTTTCAATAGCACTTGCAGCTTTTAAAATGCAATACCATCACCCAGTTAAATATAACATTCAGTGCCCTAGTAGAAGAGGACATTCCCGGAAAGAGACATTTTGAAAAACAGCTTTAAAGGAGGAGGAAGAGACTAGTCGAAGACAGACCAAAGCAGGGATGTGAAGAATTATAGATGACTCATTGTGACCACTTAGACAAAATGAACTTGTGTTCATCTCAAACGGATATATCAAATTGCTGTAGGATATTGTAAGGAATTACCTCAAATGAGCACATAGTATGTAAAATAAAGACTATTTTAATGATAGATGAAAAGTCTTTTTGGAAAGACTACCATATTATTAAATTTAAAAATTTATAATTGTTACAATGTGTCATAATTTGGAGAATTTGGATGAATAAGTTGGTTCTAAATATAACTATATTGCTAGACAGGGAGAACTGAGAAATGCTCTATAATTTTAAGATAAAGATAGGCTACTTTCCATAATTAATAATTTAAAAATATTTATTAGCTGACTTACCACAAATTCACATGCAGCTTTCTTGAGTCTCTATTGGTTGAAGTGATGAAGACTATGATTTCTTATGGACAAAACACTATCTTCAGCAGTAAAAATGTGTAATATTTGGTGAATTTAATGAACTAGAGGGTTTTCTCAAACATTTTGTTGGAAAAATTATATGTTAACATAACATCTTGATAATTTAGCCCAGATTCAGAAATTTGAAAGAGAAATGTTGAATCTTTGATTTATCTTTTGTTACCCAGTTTGGTTGAAAAAGGAGGTTCAGAATCAGAAATTGTGCAAAACATTAGTATAAATATATTTCCAGTTTGTTAATTCCATGATATTTAACCTCTTCTTACTTACAAACTTTTCTAAAATTGAATTCTATCCTCAGGGATGGCTCAATCAAAAAAAATGATAAGGAAAATATATGTAAGACTGTGCATCCTTGTTGACCTGAGAATCACAAAATGGGGCAAAATGCTCTATAGTTATGAGAACATTCTTAAAGCATGATACTAAGTTATATGCAGTCATATAAATAAATAATTTTTCTATTAGGAATTTGCAGTCAGAAGCCAAGGTATGCAAATTGTTTCCCCAGCTGGCAGTGAAAGGCAATGTGTTGTCTCTTCAGAAGACAATGGTCACAAATCACAACTTCACTACGTAAGTGACATTAATAAAACAATGTATTTTCAAATATTTAAATCACATGTTTTTGTACAAAGATTTGGAATTACCCAAGAGAAAAGGGTGACTTGACTGGGCAAAAATATAAGGATATATGGTCAGCACTGTAAGGTAAAACATAGGTCTCTCAAAAGATAATTCAAAGCTGTAGTGCTCATTTATAGCTCTTTCTAAACAGAACAACATGAATCATAGCAAGTTGAAATAGATGCAGGGGAGTTTCTTTGTTATTTAACAACACTCTGTAACTGGGGCCAGCAGCTTGCAAAGAGGAGAGACAAATCAAGGCTCAGGCTGTGACAGTTGTAAATAAACTGCAGGGGGACAAGCAGTGACACTCATGACAACAGAAATCTTTTTTTTCAGAAAAAAAAGGATGCTGCTTGATGCAGCTTACAAGGTTAGTTTTGTCCCAACCAGCACAAAATAGCCCCATCAGCAGCTACAATTCCACTGTCCCTCTGTCTTGAATATCCATTCCAGTCTAGAAACTTCAAGCTGATATTTGCTTCCTTTGTAAAGCACAGACTGTGGCCTTGCAGGTCTGAAGTATTTATAGTAACTAAAAATAAATCCTGCTTAGATAATAAAAAGAAAATTCTCAGACCTTATCATATTCTAATGCGGTAGAATGAGAATTCACTAATCTAACAATTTCAAACCAGGAGATATGGAGGGTCAAGATTTTGCTCAGCAAAAGACTAGTAATTTCTGTTAAAAAGGGAGGGTCCAAGTTTTCGAGCTTCAGTGTTATGAACTGCAGTGATTCCTACGGAAGCAAAGCAGTTGGATATAATGCACAGACTAACTTCTGGCACTGTGCTATTTGTGGCTGCATTATTCACTCTTTCCATTCTGGATATTCTTCTGTTTTATAGATGGTTGTTTCAGCAGGAGCTGCTCTCAGGTACTGCTGCTTCTGTCTGCCTAGGAAGCAACAAGAGTTTTCACAAGAAAGAACATGTCACCTTTGGGACACTAATCAAGTTTTTTTCTGCAGAATTCTAATAAAAAGTGAAGGGGTGGCTGCCATAGAAGCGTCGCATGGCAAATTGCACAAGTGGTTGTCTTAGCAGCATGCCAAGCCTGTAACACAGGCTCTCCCCTACATTTCCTGAGCAGTGAGCAGTGGGGGAGGACCACAGCAGTATTATCATACTGCTTAAATATACCAAAATTAATAACATCCTTTTTTCCACTGAAGACATCCAAACATTTCCTCTTCAGATATCTAAGCAGAAAGGATACCCCAAGTAATTTTCCATATTCAGCTCAGCACTTTTTTCAATCTAGAATAATACAAAATATCCTTTCACACATATACAAGTGCTAAATTTACAGCTCCCTATTGTCTACTCATTGCGGTCATTCGTGGCTTTGAATGCTGCTCTGAACTCTTGAGGACGTGTAAAGTGCTACAAAACCGCAAATGAAAATAAAAAGAATATTAATCATTAGTACCTAGAAAAACGTGGTTGTTACTACTTTGACAACTGTAATTGGCTTTGACGAGTACTGTATTTAAGAAGAGGACAACTAAGTCCTGCCTTTTGATGTTTGATGTAAAGCTCACATCTCCGGTGAGATTTACAAATCTGTCTACTTTGTTGGGTTGTTTTCAAATGCATTTTTTTCCAATTACCTTCTAAAATGTTGATTTTTCATGCAAATGAAAAATGNTCAGTGCCCTAGTAGAAGAGGACATTCCCGGAAAGAGACATTTTGAAAAACAGCTTTAAAGGAGGAGGAAGAGACTAGTCGAAGACAGACCAAAGCAGGGATGTGAAGAATTATAGATGACTCATTGTGACCACTTAGACAAAATGAACTTGTGTTCATCTCAAACGGATATATCAAATTGCTGTAGGATATTGTAAGGAATTACCTCAAATGAGCACATAGTATGTAAAATAAAGACTATTTTAATGATAGATGAAAAGTCTTTTTGGAAAGACTACCATATTATTAAATTTAAAAATTTATAATTGTTACAATGTGTCATAATTTGGAGAATTTGGATGAATAAGTTGGTTCTAAATATAACTATATTGCTAGACAGGGAGAACTGAGAAATGCTCTATAATTTTAAGATAAAGATAGACTACTTTCCATAATTAATAATTTAAAAATATTTATTAGCTGACTTACCACAAATTCACATGCAGCTTTCTTGAGTCTCTATTGGTTGAAGTGATGAAGACTATGATTTCTTATGGACAAAACACTATCTTCAGCAGTAAAAATGTGTAATATTTGGTGAATTTAATGAACTAGAGGGTTTTCTCAAACATTTTGTTGGAAAAATTATATGTTAACATAACATCTTGATAATTTAGCCCAGATTCAGAAATTTGAAAGAGAAATGTTGAATCTTTGATTTATCTTTTGTTACCCAGTTTGGTTGAAAAAGGAGGTTCAGAATCAGAAATTGTGCAAAACATTAGTATAAATATATTTCCAGTTTGTTAATTCCATGATATTTAACCTCTTCTTACTTACAAACTTTTCTAAAATTGAATTCTATCCTCAGGGATGGCTCAATCAAAAAAAATGATAAGGAAAATATATGTAAGACTGTGCATCCTTGTTGACCTGAGAATCACAAAATGGGGCAAAATGCTCTATAGTTATGAGAACATTCTTAAAGCATGATACTAAGTTATATGCAGTCATAAGGATATATGGTCAGCACTGTAAGGTAAAACATAGGTCTCTCAAAAGATAATTCAAAGCTGTAGTGCTCATTTATAGCTCTTTCTAAACAGAACAACATGAATCATAGCAAGTTGAAATAGATGCAGGGGAGTTTCTTTGTTATTTAACAACACTCTGTAACTGGGGCCAGCAGCTTGCAAAGAGGAGAGACAAATCAAGGCTCAGGCTGTGACAGTTGTAAATAAACTGCAGGGGGACAAGCAGTGACACTCATGACAACAGAAATCTTTTTTTTCAGAAAAAAAAGGATGCTGCTTGATGCAGCTTACAAGGTTAGTTTTGTCCCAACCAGCACAAAATAGCCCCATCAGCAGCTACAATTCCACTGTCCCTCTGTCTTGAATATCCATTCCAGTCTAGAAACTTCAAGCTGATATTTGCTTCCTTTGTAAAGCACAGACTGTGGCCTTGCAGGTCTGAAGTATTTATAGTAACTAAAAATAAATCCTGCTTAGATAATAAAAAGAAAATTCTCAGACCTTATCATATTCTAATGCGGTAGAATGAGAATTCACTAATCTAACAATTTCAAACCAGGAGATATGGAGGGTCAAGATTTTGCTCAGCAAAAGACTAGTAATTTCTGTTAAAAAGGGAGGGTCCAAGTTTTCGAGCTTCAGTGTTATGAACTGCAGTGATTCCTACGGAAGCAAAGCAGTTGGATATAATGCACAGACTAACTTCTGGCACTGTGCTATTTGTGGCTGCATTATTCACTCTTTCCATTCTGGATATTCTTCTGTTTTATAGATGGTTGTTTCAGCAGGAGCTGCTCTCAGGTACTGCTGCTTCTGTCTGCCTAGGAAGCAACAAGAGTTTTCACAAGAAAGAACATGTCACCTTTGGGACACTAATCAAGTTTTTTTCTGCAGAATTCTAATAAAAAGTGAAGGGGTGGCTGCCATAGAAGCGTCGCATGGCAAATTGCACAAGTGGTTGTCTTAGCAGCATGCCAAGCCTGTAACACAGGCTCTCCCCTACATTTCCTGAGCAGTGAGCAGTGGGGGAGGACCACAGCAGTATTATCATACTGCTTAAATATACCAAAATTAATAACATCCTTTTTTCCACTGAAGACATCCAAACATTTCCTCTTCAGATATCTAAGCAGAAAGGATACCCCAAGTAATTTTCCATATTCAGCTCAGCACTTTTTTCAATCTAGAATAATACAAAATATCCTTTCACACATATACAAGTGCTAAATTTACAGCTCCCTATTGTCTACTCATTGGGGTCATTCGGGGCTTTGAATGCTGCTCTGAACTCTCGAGGACGTGTAAAGTGCTACAAAACCACAAATGAAAATAAAAAGAATATTAATTATTAGTACCTAGAAAAACGTGGCTGTTACTACTTTGACAACTGTAATTGGCTTTGACGACTACTGTATTTAAGAAGAGGACAACTAAGTCCTGCCTTTTGATGTTTGATGTAAAGCTCACATCTCCGGTGAGATTTACAAATCTGTCTACTTTGTTGGGTTGTTTTCAAATGCATTTTTTTCCAATTACGTTCTAAAATGTTGATTTTTCATGCAAATGAAAAATGGTGCTGGACAACCCAAAGACTGGCTTGTGGGAGAGGGAAAGAAGGAGAACTGGGAAGCAAATCTATCCCTCAATTATTTGCATCACTTATTTTGCAGGTTCTAAGGAAGCAGTGGTTTAACAAAAGCATGGAGGCTTCAAAGTACATCTTGACCTAGCACATAGGTTTAGACTGTTAGCAGCAACCAGCACATACAGAAACCAGCATTATGTTATTACATACAGCAGGGGGATTTGATAGGAAAGGCATATACATATATATGTGTATGTGCAAGTTCTTGTTATTTTCTCCTTTTCTTATGACTTTTAGGAACTGTATGCAAGACCATGAGAAAGGATGATAAATACACTTGTTACAAAAATGATAATAAAAGATAAGTTTCTCTTAATCTTGATAGAATTGGCATAAAATAGGTCACACTGTCCTTCGAACTACTAAATGACAGGAGACATTGAAAGCTAATGTACTTTCAGTTTGCCATCTTCATTTTCAAAAATTTCACTTTTCTACTGCTTTATACAAAATGCACTTCATGAAAGCAAAAGTACTTTGTGAAACCACTGCCTTTTCAGACATAATTTAGTGTTAAAAGCACAAAGACCAGATTTTAAGGGCACTTATGCATCATTCTTGCTTCAATAGGAATCAGACAGGTAAATATCTTCTTGGCTAGCTGCTGATCTCGTCTTTGTGGCCAACAGCAGAGTTTTAATGGCCTCTCTAGAACCCTACCAATAAGTGCCAGCTGAGAACCTAGTCTTTTGCCTGCAACTTTAAGACAATAAATGCAGATTTATTTTATGACCATTTGTTGCTCTTTTATTTTAAATATTTCACTTTGTTGTCAGCACTTATGGGACTGCCTCATACTCAAAGCTGCTAAATCCAGTTTGGAGGCATTTTACCTTGTCACTGGCTGAAAATGGTGAAGACTCCCTGCCCAGTACTGCTTTCAAAGCTTTCAAAATGGAAATGAGCTGGGTGCACTTGAGAACTCTCCTATTCAAACTGGTTGAAAAGGCAGGGAAGGGGGCACCTTCCGTTTCACACATGCTTTTTTCCTTACAATGTATAGCACTGCAAGTTTCATTAATGAAATGGGAAGTTGGATCCCAAATATTGCCAACACTGCTCACTAGAAACAGGGAACAGAGGCTAGTATAGCTGACAGTTCTCATTTTTTATTTTTGGCAGCATTAAGCATCCAGCACAGAGAAATCAATGTGTTTTTCTTTTTTATTATTCTTTTTTGCTTATACATGTTCTAATCTAATATATCTGATGATCCTTGTTTGTGAAGCAAAAAACAGCGGTATATTTCTCAGCTATGCTATAATTGTGTGAACATAATGAATCATTGAAAACACAAATCCAGATATGGAACTATAGCATTACCTATTTCCTTTTGCCTCACTTGCAACTAGCTGTCTTGGTATCCAGCATACAAACACACACAGAAATTAAAATAGAGCTGGTTATGCAAGGTGTCAGAGGCTATCAGTCAGTTTTCAGTCAATTATATGCATAAAACCTACTCATATGCAACCCCCAGATCCTTATTCTTTTTCTGTGTACAGCCAGATAAAATTGTCATATCTGTCAAGAAAAATTTCTTAATACCCTTATAGAGGAGGGATGGATAAAGATTCAAAATGTGCTGCAGCCCTGGAGGAGAAAGAAACATTCAAGGAGCAAGAAGGCAAAAAAGACAGCTGGAGCGAGGTCAAGAATAGGGTAAGAGTAGATGGGGCAAAGATTCTATGGCAAAACTGAAACTTAGGAAGGACTCCACAGTGTCATAAGTTTTCCTTATCAATAGTTTATGATTATCAAGGTGGCTGAATGTTTCTCTTTGCTTATTCAATTTCTGTTCCTTTTCAAATATTTGTTTAACTTTTCATTACAAGTAACACTGTATTCAAGGGGAGAGGCAGGAGTTGAGTCTCAGGTAGCCGAAAAATTTGGAAGATCTTCCCAAAAGGATGAGAATCTCTAAAGTTATATATTTCAGATAAGAAAAATCTGGTTACGCTACTAGATTTGCCTATGAATGCCTAGTGCTATTTTCCAGCATATCTTTATGTCCAGAAGTTAACATATCACCATGAGTGTAGCCCAGATATCTGGAAAGGCATTTATTAGTCCCAACTAATCTGCTAATAAGTGTTTAAATCCTACCCAATCCATGAGCACATTACATTTGCTGTGCAGGACATGGATCAACTGCAGTTATTTCCTCAGTGCATTGTTACAATGCATTTAGATTGTCACTCAATTTGTCTCCACTCCAGAATATCACCAGAAAGTCAATGGATACGCATCTGTCACCACTATGTCTCCTCTCATCAGTAGTGTGATTGACACCATTAATATTTCAAAGATGACCCAGGGAGATAAAGAAACAAACTGTTCTTCCACTTGTATATTAATGGAAACTTTCAACAGCATATGCTTTATGTGATGAAATAAGCATACAAGTTATACGAAGCATGCATTATTTAGTAGTCAGGCAACCTTTTAACCTTTTGTAGCTTAATTTATTAGTGTTTAGAAATCTCTGCACTAGAGACAGATTCATTTGATGCATGGTCATGGTTTTTTTCCTCCAAACATCCAAACCTTTTTTCCTCCTCTTGTTTAACAAGATCCTGAAAAATCTATTTTGGATTTGGTAGGGATATACAGAGAATCTATTCCTTATGCAGCAGGTTTCCCTTTCTGCTGCATTCCATTGGTCATACAGAAGCTCTGCTCAAGTTTCTTTAGCATTTTTAGGACAGACTCTGCTTTTGTGTGTTTTTTTTTTTTTTTACACTAGACTCAACCATTTGTAAAGGGGAAGTAATAGGAAAAAAAAATGCTTACAAAACACAAATTAGTTAATTCCCTCTCCTTTACTCACATGATCTGACACGTCACATGATCTGATACAAGTGCAGACTTCATGGCATATTTGTCATTAACTTCGTGTCTTCAGGAGCAAGAATTTAGATTTAACTTATACTTTTCTATTGATTGTTGCTGGAAGACCTCCAGGGAATGATTCCTAAAGCTTTCCACTCAAAGACATTAACCTGCAGTATTTAGAAGTAACAGATCAGAAAAGTGTCTACAGTTTGTCACTTCACTTAAACGCCAGGATTCCCCACCTTAAGGAAGACAATTAAGAAATCATTTGTTTTTTCATGACTTGGCTCCTACTAGTTTGCAACAGATTTGCCTAGAAGTACCACTCATGCAGATCCTGATGGCAATTTCAGCCTTCAGAGAGTGAGTGAATTCTAGAAAATCCACCCCTGGGCGAGCAAGCTGTCTCATCACGTGGTGGCATCTGCTCCAAGGTACTACCACCACAGAGCACTGCCAGTGGAGCACTGCTTGTGCATGAGTAATTCCTCGGTAAACTGTGAGCTCTCACATTTGCTCTTTGCTCATGAGAACTCTGCTGCAGTGTCCACCACCCCTGAGCAGACAGGAGCAACTGCTCTGTGGTGAGAGCACTCAGAGAAGGTATTGAACATTATGCTATCTTTCTTAACTCTAATACAGTTTTTCTTTCTTTTCTAAATATCATACCTTCTGTAAATTGTCCATAGTTCTTATTGGTACGAATTATCCTTTGCTAACTCCTGCATTACTACAAAACGATATCATGTTGTAGATATGGATATGCAGCTCTGCAGCTTCTGCTGTACCTGTATCATCCTCACATGTTCCCAGCAGCAGCAGAATCAATGAGGTTGACTATCCCTATCCCTTTAGCTTTCTCTCCCCTTCCTGAGGGAAGAGAAGCCGATCATGAAATCCAATTGGATCTGCCCATGCTCAGGTACATACATAGACTTCTGCAATTCTGTTCACCTGGCTGTTCACCTGGAGTGACATAGATCGATGGGAGAGAAAAAATAGGTCTTAGATGTGCCACATTAACAGGGAATAGTAGGAAATCTTTACTTTGTAATAAAACTGTGGACCTGTTAAACAGTCTGAAAAAATCTACTATCTCAGCATCCTCAAAGTAAAATGCCCAAACCATTTTTGACAGAAATATAAGCAAGGAAATATAATAGGAAATATAATATAACAGGAAAACAAAGAATGTCATGAGTTGATGTCATAACAAGATTCCCTTCTCTCACTGGTGCTTGTAGTTGGATTTATACAGAATTTTAAATATGCGAAATAGGAAATACTATCTACAGAAATAGAATTCATGACATTTATATCCAAAAGCCTGCAGCTTTTTATACCGAGAACCTCAAACTATTAACTGTGAAGTCCTACTGGAAGTTTTAAACACAATTTTGATACAAAGGAGAAGTTTTTTTTAAATGTCATCCTCAAAACCCACTTAGGAAAAAAACTGCTGCTTGTTGCTTTGGGTCTGCCTACTACCATATGGATGATATTCGTGCTTGAGCATAGCTCAATAGCTTAATAAGGCAAACTGCATTACTGATCGTTGTCATGACATTTCCCTCTGCAAGATTAAAGTGTTGCCATTCTAGCATCAACAGCTATTACTGATATAACATAATTTGGAAGTTATATGAACTTGCCCCTTTTCTAGGATAATGAGCTGATAAGGGATTTGTATGGAGAGCAATGTTCCATTATTAGCAGTAAAAAATCTAAAAGTCTTCTCAATGGGTTTCATTGCAAATTTCATACGATTCTCTGCTTTATTTTCATGTTCTGTTATTTGTGAGTGTTAAGAGCAACTATGCTGTGGCAGAGTAGCACTAAGCAAATTTCCCTCTCGTAACAGCTTCAACAGTGCCTGGGCATCAGAGAGCAGTAACAAACCCCAGAAGTACCATCTGAAACACTCCTGCAGCAACTTCCTCCACTTTCAGTGCCTCCTGTCTGCATGTCTTGCAGTGTTCCTGTAGCATACTGGCTGATTCCGAAGGAAATTTACTGTTTTAATAAAAGTAAAATTCAGAGCCAACCTAATAGGGAGGGCACTGGGTTGCTCAGGAGCAGAGTATGCAGCTCAAGGGACAGGTAGTAGAGCAGTTGGTTCAGCAGCTGGGAAGGCTTCTCTCTTCCTTGGTTGACTACACGAGGAACCTACAAGGATTACACTCTTCTACTACCTGCCTTGGTTGAGCACCTGAAGCATTCACAACCTCCTTCCTATGCTTTCCACAGGTGCCTATGCCGTGCTGTGCTACTGCAGTCATGGTCTCTGTGGCACACAGCATCTTGGTCTTGTAAGACCTTGAAAAGCATCTGCAAAAGATAAGCATTTTGCATTACACCTGAGAAAGGTATTCTGAAGAGAAAATTAAATTGTAAATTATCAAAGGGCTACTACAAATGCTTCCCAGGTGATTTAATCAAGGATGCTTGCTAGCTTGCCCTCTGAAAAAGAATATGAAGTTAAAGAGAGTGAAAAAAGAGGTAGTAGAGACAAAAGTAGTTTGTAAATGCACAGTTTTCCCTGTACCTGTAGTGCATAAAGCCACATTTTATCAGTAGCTAGAATATGTCACATTGTCTGTTTGCCTTCACTACTTCTGACTGAAGCCTGCCAGGTTGTTCTGTGGCCCACATTAAAGATTGAATTAAAAGGCAAAATATATTCCCAGTCTAAGCCTCACTGGACAATAAATTTGAATTCAGATTAGAAATGTATGAAAGCTCAGGCATTACATCTTGATCAACCCTGAAATTCACTTTTAACAATACGGTACAACAACATTTTATGAGTGTTGATTCAAACAAAAATCAAACATCCTCTAATGGCATTTCTGCCGGATATTTGTCATGCTTGAGGAGAAGGCTCTACAAAAGAGGTCTTGTTCATAAGACCATTTTTGAGAAATGGTAAGTATACATACGAAATATACATCTTCATGATTACTCACTTATATGGCCTTATCAGCTAACTTGAAAAAAAGAAAGTAAAAAAAGTAGTATGATTTAGATGATCAAACTAAACGTAATTAATAATTTACAGGGAAAGAATAGTAAATTATAGTGAAAAAATGTATGTCTTTATGTGATGGTCCTATAAATTACTTTGTATACTGGACAAATTCTTGAAAACTTTCCATAGATTGCTTTGAAAATGAGAAAGGATATGATACCTCCATTTTTTTCAGTTCTAAATATCTGTTTTCTGCTTGCAGCTTTCAGATAAATTATTTTCTATTTGTAAAATATGCCATGCTGTTCTTTGAAAACAATATAAAGAATTAATTTAATTTACTTTGGGATAGTTGCTTAGTCTTTCAAATTTATACTAGTTTTGCCTGCCTTCTTTTGTTTGATTCTCAAGCCAGAGCAGTCTAAGAGTCCTACAAAGATATATGGACTACCTTGATGGAGTTGAAACTGCAGTATATCTCATGCCTGGTGCCTATGAGTCAGAGGGAGACATTTGAACAAAGGCTGTCCAAAGGAGATTACATAAGCCAGGTGATTGGAAAGGTTTAGTGGAAAAAGGGTCATTTGGCTTGGGACATTGACTCATTTACGTTAGAAATGTTACTCATTACGCTAGAAAGTTCATGCCAGCTGCATGAAAAATCCACACTGAGGTGTGCACTGGCTATCTAACGTATCTGACTTTTTTTGATGGAAATTGTTTTCACTGGAAAATGGAGACTCAGTGAGCATAAATCAGTGATTTTTAGCATTGGCTTTTATCAGTTGCTTCTCTAATGCAAAACAGATCACTTTTCTTTCCACAAAGTGGGGAGCCTTGGTAATCTTGCTAAAAGTTGGGGCAGGGCTTCTGGGTGTTCCACCTGTATCTCTAGAAGTCCACTTGCACTGGCAGGGACCTGGAAACGGGGTTGACAGCCTAGTCAATCCACAACTTTGTCATATGTTTCAAAGAATCGTTTAGCTTATTTTCCACAAATAAACAGGCTATGGTTGCTAATCTATAGGAAAATCTGATATGTCAAGCTTTCCTTTTGAGTCAGGAGTTGCCTAAGAAGTCAAAGACAAAAAAATATGCAGTGGAAGGTATTTCCATTCTTGCTGTGGAAAATTTTCCTAAAGCATATGAAATCTGGCAGAGTCTACAAAGGAAGGGTAGAGAAGAAAAATAAAAGCTTTTCTATGAGAAAAAAAAAGCTATATCTATCTATAAAAACTATAAGTCTACAAGCAGTTCCTCTGAATAACTTTCTTGCAGAAATAAAAAAAAAAAAGAATTTGTCCAAACAGTCACAGTTTAGTGAAGAGAGTTAGAACCCAAAGCTGAAAAATAATGAGGGTTTTTTTCCATTCTTGGCAAAGGTAGTTAAAGGCTTTTAACCTCATCTTCATATTTAGTCATTTTCAAGGGCAAAAATTATTGCCTATATTGTTAAACATCATGAGAAACCAAAATATCTACCTCATGAAATAAATATCATAAATCAGGGAACATGCAATTCTGCTTCTATTTCTCAGCTCACAACAAATGAAGAAATGGTGTACGGCATAGATACCCTGAAATATCTGCAGCAAGCAGAATTGGAAAACTATCAGAATTCTTAATAAAAGAAAATGGCCCACAGGGCTGCAGAGAAATAGTAATAAGCATGAGAAATGCTAAAGTGTTCTTGCTCTGTACAATGGATTAAGTTCTAGGGAAAAAAATCTATTTTACAAGCAAGTGGGGTAGAGAAACCATTACTGTTCAATAACAGTACAAGATAAAGTTTTTAACAATTCAGGGAAGCTAATTTAAAATATAGAGCCTGTCTGATACTAATTGAGCTATTTGGCTTAGCAGGAACGTTTAAGTAAGACTGTCAGCATACACCTTAAACGTAAAATTAATTAGTACAACGGGAGAATAGAAACAACTAGTAACAAAGTTTACAGAGAGAGAAGCACAGGAGATTCAAATATGCATTTGAGATATCTGCCTGTTTGCTCCTGCCTCAGTGATCCTGATTACCCATCCTCTAGAAACATATCACAGCTCGCAATGCTTAAAAATACATATTTGATGCAGCTGTAAAACTCAACACTCAGCCAAGCCTGAAGTGTTCAGATGATCTCAGATCAAACAAAAAAAAAAAACAGTCGGTTAATCTAGGAAAGAGCTACACTAAAATCAGCATACTGATCTTAATTGTAGTGATATGCATATGATAATTACAACTAGTTGAAGTTGAAAGCTGATTTTGATCCATGATTTCAGGCGAAAAGTAAAACCTCTCTTACCAAAATTATAAAGTTGCCTCTAGTGGAAGGTGTGTTTTACATTTTTTCAGATGTGGTTGCGGCAGCACAAAAGTGCTGAAAATAAACTGGGAACAGTTTCTCAGGGTTTGGGTGAAGGTTTTAACAAAGACTTTTTCCAAGGAGACTTAAGGAGAGTTGAATAAACTTGTCAATTTGTATCCTAGGGAAGGCTATTTAGTTAAATAATTTTCTTTATAAAACAGGAGATATTTCAAAGTTTTCATGTGGTGGATTAGGGAAAAAAAAATGCATTGGGAGATGTCTACTTGATATTTATCTGAAACTAAAGTTCCAAGTGACTGAATTAACTGTAATGCTTTGTGGGGGGAAAAGATATGAGATTTTCCTTTGGACTTCATTCTTCAGGTAATATGTCCTCCTCCCCATGTTCAGCACATGCTGGTTAGAACATTTTGCTTGCAGAACATGCGGAGACACAGGTCTTCTGCAGCAAAATGCTATTTGGTTGGAAGATATCTGCACTGAACTACAGGAATGGGTATTTCTTTCAGGAGAATTGCTTTAGAAGATAGGCAGGGAATTTAGGGAATTGAAAAAACAGCTCCCTCTATAAGGAAGTTGCCAGGAAATGCAGCTGGATGTTTTAAACTGAGTTGATAAGGCGTGTTTTCTTTTGAGTTAAAAGCAAACAAACACAAAACAGTTTGAGCTAAAATGTTTCAATTTTTGTCAATATAAATGATCAAAGAGTGTAGAAAGACTATGTTCCAGACAGAAAATACTGAGGGAAAGTATAACTAAAGGCTGTAAATATCTCAAGGATTAAACAATAGGGAGAAAAACAGCTATTGAGCTGGTAAAAACAAATCAGAAGTGAAATTAGAGCAAATAGATACAGACTGTCCCCAAATAAATGAAAGCTGTAAATCAGAGGAAAGTGAGAGACATTGGAACAGACTTTCAGTAATTGTAGCAGGTATTAAGAAAAATATCTCTTTCAAGGTGGAGCAACATACATATTTATGGTAGAGGTTGGTTGTCTGTGATATCAAGGGACTTTATGAACCAAGACGCAGGTGTTTTGCTTAACAAACCAATTCCTTCTTTCTTTCCTTACCCACTCAATATATGAAAATGAAAAATATATTTTTTGTAAAATCAGTTTCTCTAGCAAAACTGTATTTTAGAAGCTGCTTTTCCTGCTGGGAAGGCCATTCTGATATTCCAGCACCCATCAGCTATACATCTATGTTTCTGAGGTAGCTTCAAAATATACAGCACACCCTTGAGCTCTCTGTCTCAAATTCTTATCTGTAAAATGCAGCTAGTGTATCTTTCTTTCTATTCCTCTAACCTTTTCCCATGTCTTGTCTACTTGGATGAATATATATTTTAGGCATCTATTTCCTATTCTGCTCAAAGTGTGTTAAATGTCAAAATACCTGCCAAAACCTGGCATATATTCTTAAAATTCTCTCCTGCTTTATATTCTTTTAAAAATGAATATAGCGAAACTAACTTTGCTGAGACTTCTATTTTATAAATAGTAAATAGCTAGGGGCTCCTAGAAATAATTTTCTTTCCTAATTAAAATTCTAGCAGTCTGTACAATAATCCAAACAGCTGAAATGAGATGAGTGGACAGAATCAGTTATTGATTCCTCTTTAGAAAAATAGGAGTTGGGAGGGAGAGAAATGTGGTATTTACCATTTGAATTCAAAAAGTCTATTTACCCTCATTCATAGTCACCTGAGCGGAAATTCTTATAGTTGCTTTCAGAATATTGCAATTTTGCATTCATCTGTATCGGCTTCATTTTCTCAAATACTCTGCATAAACTCACACACCTGAGGAATGTATCCAATGAATTGTTATTGGTTTTGCTAAACAAGTCACTTTGCTTAGTGCTTTTCCCATATAGGGATGAGTATATTTGTGTACGCCTAATGTTTCTTTTAGAACAAGCTGTTCAGATAATGTCATTGCCACTAAAAAAATTCAAGGACATACCTACACACATGTAGGTTGAAATTCAGTTCATTAAGATGAGTGATCAGCTCACCTCTGAGCAAGCTGCATAATTGGCTTTCTCTTTGTTAAGCCCTCACTATCCCCTTTTAAGAAAGAAACATGATTCACTACTGCCCAAAACATAGATCCCAACTACTGTGAAGGTGACTCCAATACTTCAGGGAAACTAATATTGGCCAGTACAGCCTGGCTTCATGCTGGCGGAGTTCCATCTCCATAATAAAGTTCAATAGCCAAGGACTTGTGAGCTTTTCATTTGGAAACAACTTTATTCCACTATTAAAAAAAAATGAAAGAGCAGCACTACAGGATAGGACAATTCAATTATACCTTTCACCTCAGGTAAGAAAACTTCTGAAATTTTCCATCCAGCCCCAGAGATAGAAGACTGCAAATTTGATTTTGAATCTCCTGACATCAGAATAAATCAAAACATCTTTTTGACCTGGAGATGATGGAGCACGAAAGCGAAATGACAGGCTTTGAAAATTCTGCGTATAGAGTATGTGTCCTACAGTTACCATAACACATTGCTGAGTTAAAGAAAGTCATCATTATATCCTAAATGCCACCCAGGGCAGCCTAGGACATTAGTTTCACAAGAGGTGACCCAGCATACGTACCCTCAAAGCCACCCTTGCACACCATCCTGCCTACAAGTCTCAGCATGAACCCTCTTTAGTGCTGCTGATGCAGACACAGACACTCTGGCATTGCAACAACCAGAATGCGCTGAGTGCCCTGAAACATGTTTAGGAAAGCTAAGCTACAGTTTGTGGTTTATAACAGACATGTAGAATAGGGCTTCATCCTTCTAAAAAGGGTATGAATGATTGATTCTAGAACCTCAGACACCACTCATATATACAGATGCCTATCCCTCCCCTAAACTTAAGAAATGATAAAGAACAGTTTAATTAACTATCCTACAAATCATTAAGAAGTTGCTTTCATTGGGTTTCAATAGGCTTCTAGAACAATTTTCTTCAGAATGCTCAACCTTATTTTTATTGTAATTTTCCATCTGAAAAGAAAACTTTTCGGGAACAGCCCTTAGTGATGTTAGAAGTGATGTGCTGTGCTCTGTCACTCTGGAAAGAAAGGCCTCTTAAAAAGAGTCAACATCCAGCATTCCCTGCTACTGCAGGCGATGAGCTATTAATACTACATGAAAAAAACTCCATTGGAGGTGTGGAATGTCCAAATATTCCCTAAGCATCTTTATTATTTGACACTGAGGTGAATCTAGCCAATTTACTAGTGATCAGTCAAGCTTTCAGCCTTGATATTTTTCCACTCTTGCTTGACTGTTTGTTCACCAGTAGGACACGAAAGACAGGAGCTTTGTGGACCCCCAAGCTTTATTTGCACAGTATCTAGTAAAACAAAACCTTCAACTGTGATTGCAAGCAATAAACACTGACAAAATAAGAAGTTTGTGTTGCTGTGCTATAAAGGGCTTGGAGAGCGTCTGCACACAAGCCCTTTCAGGGTGGGGAGTCTCATAAAAACCCTCCTGCCAGCCCCTGCCTTTCTAAAACCAATTCGATGTAAGCATTTTGAAGAGTAAAAGGATCTTGTTGGGATAGACGCTATTATTCCTGACACAACTTGACTTCACTGAGTAGCAGTGCTGATGGCTTAGAACGAAGGCAAAATGAGAGAATATTTAAATCAAGAAGGGCTCAGTGAGGCATGTAATTGGGAGAAAACCTCTGGTGAATGTCCGTGGTACCGGTGGCAGGAAAGGGCACTGTTCTCGTGATTTACATGAATGAGAAAAGACAACTTCATAATTACCAGAACATTTCCACAGGACAAAACTGAAAATAAATGGCTAGGAAAGCACAGCAGTCAACCCAGAAATCTAAAATAGTAATCTGAAAAAACCCGCCAGGGGATATTATCCTCTCAAGGGATATCTTTTTATAAGAAAACTTAAGATATTCAGTCTTTTTTATTTTTTTAATCTTCTCTTTTTATTAGGAGTTGGGGCTGCAGAAAGCTTTGAGTTGTGGAACAGACCTCCAAATACTGTCAGAGGAGAGCAGCAACTTCAGAAACAGGGGCAGGTGGGTCACCATTGAAAATCTGGTATGAGATGACTCTGCCTAACCCCCCATTTTCTTTGGTGAGGATGGGAAGTGTCTCACATGTAAGCAAATACACATTGTCAGTTCTAAGGGCCTCTTGATGAGGGTCTTAGAGAGGCAACTGTTTTTAGTAAGATCCTCATGTTCTATGAACAAACACGCACCTGCAAATATTTTAAAGTGCAATGATACAGCAGTGAGTGTATAGGACACCACAGAGTAGCTTTTCAAAACTTCTATCAAATCAGTTATGAAAGAATCAGTCAGAAGTGAGCTTTTGAAGATACATATTTGTTCATAGATGGCATTTAAATGTCTGCTAAAATATAAATAGTATCCTATCTAGTTTTCCTATCCTATTTTGGAGGTATAAAATAAGAACGAAATGCTTTTACGCACAGTTAGATCAAAGTTTGACCTTGACCGCTGTGAATCTCAAGGTAAGAGAGTACTTCGGCTAAAGCGAGGCCCTCGTATGCTAGAGAAACATGGTTGTGCTGGAGGCCATCCTGAGTTCAGTTCTTCCACAGGGCTGCCCAGCCTCAGGACCATCTGATTTTTTCTCTAGTTAGAAACTTCAAAACCTGGCAAAGCTTTTAACAGCCTTAAAAGGACCATTTTGTCAATTTAATTTCTAGACTTTATACTGTGAACAGCTCCTGCACAAATCAGGGTGAAATTAGGTAGTATAAAGTAACTTATTCGCAGATATCTTCTGAATCACCTGACCAGGAATTGCTCCTTCCATCACTGGTCTCAGAGCAGTCATGGGTCAGTAAAGGCTTAGCACACAGTTCTTAGTAACTCCAGGTTTGCTCTTCAACCTCAAGCTCACTGGCAAGGGGAAGCGATTTCATGAGAACGTCTGCATGCAAATTTGTAACAAAATGTTAAATCCCTTGGGAAGAGCCATCTGCTTCTAAACTGGGAGTAGTCGTGTATAGTTAGACGGCTCTGAGCACTTTTTAGACTGCCTTACTGGCTCTGACTTCTTTTCAAAGCATGGCAGGGAATAGTTCCAGCACTAACTGCAACATGTCTATTAAAATAAAGCATCCAGTTTTAATCAGGCATTACTAAATACACTGCTACCTAGCAGGCACCATTCTGTAGACATTAGGGATCGCTATTACTTCCTAATCATTATGTGTATTTTGTAACTCAGCCCTCATTTGTACTCACTGTAGCAACTACAGAGCCAATAAGCCAGAATACCAGTATTTTTTAAACTTACACTTTTGAGTCAGAGGAAGTGACCAGTAACTTTTCATCACAAAACTACTTCTCAGAGGTAGAGATTGGCTATAACAACACCTACACTTTACTTACTTTAGACTTACTTGCCTTTGCCTGTGAAGTCCTTTAATCCTCAGGGGGAGGATGCCGGGTTCTCCTCCAAACCTCTAGGCAGAGCTGGCTGGTGGAGGAGGCAGAAGCACTCTAAGCCATGCAGTGCAGACCAGGAAGCACTCTTCTATTTCAGGGACAACTGGCAATGGAGACAACAGGTCACAGTAATAATATTTCAGAGACCTTCTGTCCAAGTTGCACTGCCGTTCATAAAGTGCACCTAACGCTTGGGTGGCTGTTAGTAAGGGCAGACAAGTTCTGAGAAGCAAAGAGCAGCCCGTCCAGCCACGCAGGAGTCTCTCAGGCTGGTCAAACACTGCTACTCCCATCTTGGCTGGTCTTGCTATCTTTCAGGTGCCTGAAAAGTGGGAAGTTTGGAGGCAGAGCACTTCATTGATGCAGTGATGAGGACATATCCATCATTTCACCTAGATGGTAAGGGACAAGCTTGGAGAACCTTTTCTGTCAACCAAAACCATTCTGCTAGCCTGGATGTGACTGCACATAGCAGACTTCAGCAATCATTTCTGCTTCCATTGCCCATACTACAGTGCAAAGGGGCATGTGTGACCCTTGTTATCATACACTCCCGTTAGAATTGCAAGGATAGATTTCAAACCACCGTTACTGTACAAATACATTCATGCTAATCATAAATTATATCTGAAAATTCCTCTTCAACACAATTGAAAGCTATAGCAAATATCAGCTGTAAGTAAAAGAATTTGGAAAATACCTCTTAGGTAATTAAAACAGTTAAAGAATCTTTTGATTTTTTGAAAAAGCTACGATAAATCTCCGAAAACATTGGTGTGAGATATGAAAGTAACACCAGAACAGGTCATGGAAGTTACAGAACATTGTTGTTGCTACTTGTAATAGCAGGTTTTCAATTTGTGCCTTGAAGCTGTCTAATTGACTATACATAATACTCATCTATATGCCTGTTGCTCACAGGTACTGTCCCTAGCTACAAATAACTCCTCTGACGTGCAGTAATAACCCACATATTGCTGTTGCAAACAGATACACCCAGATTAATGTGGAACAGGAGACCTATTATTTTATTATATTGCAGGACCTGCTTTCTTGTTTCCTGTTGTGGTTGTTAGAAGCAATTTTTACAGAACTGTATAGAACTGAACATTACATTTTTCTTTTACAGCACATGTGCTACACTTGACAGAAAGAAATTCTGCTATTAACCCTAGGGCATATCGATCTGGAATGACAGAAAGCAAGATTGTGTGTCCTGGTTGGTTATAGGATGGTTACAAGCCACCAATATGATGTTGCTGTGAAAAGAAAGAAATGCAATTTTGGAATACATCAGGTGAACTATTTCCGCTGGAGATAAGAAAGTTCTGTTGGAGATAGATGACTCTAGACAAGAACAGCTGCAGAAATGGGTTCTTAGGACAGTAAAGGGAATGCAAGGGCTTTTTAGCAGGAGTAAACCAGAAATGTTTTGGTTTTTGATATATGAACAACACTGTCAAGTCAACTCAAAGGTGTAAATTGTTTGTGAATGGCTGGAAAATAGAGATTGCTAATCACAGATTCTAAAAACGCTCCTGTGTAAGAGCAGTAAGAACAGAGAAGGCAATGGATATAGATACTATCACATATATGTATATAAATAATATGTTAATCTGCATAGAAAAGGTAAGCAAAATACAAAAGCAGTAGACGACATAGTAACCAAACAGATCTCTTTCAATCCTACATTTCTACAGCTATCACATCATGGCAGAACAGTTCTTTCAGCTATATTAGATGACAGAATCTGCTATATGATGATTTACAAACAGCTCAAGGAAACTTCTAGTGTTCTATGTAGGAAAAAAACATACCTTTTTACAAGCCATATCACTGCACAACTGCAAGTTCTACTGCTGGAGCAGCTCTGTGTTTGGAAACAAATCCAGCCCCCTGCTTGTCAATTTCAAAAGACTGTGAAGACCTAAGTGAATAGTGGAGCACATATCTGAAGTTCAGAGGTCAAAAGCAGCATTCATAGCAGAAGTTTTTATGAACACAGCTTTGTGCTGTGCTTTGTACAGCATTTCTCACTTCTATTTCATCTGCTTTGCTTCATTCACTTGTCATCATAGATATATGTGCAGCAACAGATTTACATCTGTTGCTAAGAATCTTGGCTTCTGAGACTCGAACAAAATCTGCTTTAAGGGAAGAGAAAAAAATAAGGAGAAGGAAACAGTTTCTTTATGCTTTCCTTTTACGCCTCTTATTATTTGCTTAGCATACATTCTATTTCTAGAACATGGAGAAAATACTCAAAATGGGATCTGTGTAGGTTTTAATTTTACAGCATTTAGATACCCTGATGCTGCTTTGTTAGCATATAATTGTAAAGTTATAAACTCTGCACAGCGCAAGAACCAATACTGAGCTCTACAGGAACAATAAAGGCTTTACATATATCCTTGAAATCAAAAAAAAAAATCACTCACCTGGTGAACAACTTTGATAGCAAAGATAAAACAGACACAGTTAGTAGCAGGGACCCTGAAGTCTATGCTAATGATATTTCAAAACATAGGGTAAAGCTTTCCCTGCAGGTGGTAAGGCAGAATAAACATGGTTAGTTAGCAAAAAAATCCTCTGATTACTCTTAACATCTTATTTGGAATTAATTTTCTGCAAGGAATATTGAGCTTCTATTCCAGCCCTTAAAACAAAAATGTATGAAGGACTTGGAGGATTCTGTTTTATTTTCTGTTGTTGTTGTTTTGGGGGTTTTATTTGTTTGCTTTTTATCTAGGTACTTAGTAATCATTATACCTCCTTACACACACTGCCCAAGCACACATTTGTAGTGTTGAGTTTTGTGAATCTCATTATTTAAAGCATTATTTAAGGAGAAATAAGATGATTCTTTGAAAAGCTTAAAATGGTGCTGCACATTGTGAGTAAACATGGGAATCTTTTCCTTTCCTCGCACTTTTACAAATGTGGAGATGTAGGTATTGATTGATCACTTTATCTGGCCTCTAATAGAACTTTGCTCTATTGTCTGCCTGGAAAAACATTCCTTATAACAATTTCCAATTGCTTTTTACTCTAAAATATCCTCTGATTAATTACCATCATTTTGCTTAATTTTCTGATCCATAATTTTGTTCTACAACAAATAACTTATTGTTACAACAATTGTTAATTAACAATTAACAGTTAACTTTTCTTTAAACTGGCTAATATGCCACATAACACTGAAGACATATTAAACCGGACCTATCTAAATAAAATCCAGCTTCATTTCAGTAATATTTTCCAGGTGGTGCATTGCTTTGATTATTTTGTATTAAGAGCATAAACTTACCTTCTTTACATGCTGAGATTTTTATGGAAGTGAATAAATTGAATGCAATAACAAACCATAAGCAGAAATAATCTGAATGCTAGTCAGGAAGCGGAGCAGTGCGCAGATGCACTCTCTGCTCTTCCCGAGTCTGAAGACAGAGGTTTGCCCCTGTCAAAGAGAAACTACTGTGCTGAGCAACAGCGAGGGAGCATGTAAATTACCACCAACTCAGAGCAAGATTCAAGAAATGGGCTAAAGTCCCCTTGGCATCCATAAAACACATTCCTCAAAACATCGGTGCCTGATGGAAAGTCCAGAGTTAAGAGGTTTACTCTATGCCTAGCGCAGCACAGGAATGGACAGGAGTAGACATGAGCTAGCACATCCTGCCCTTTAGAGTGGATGGCAGAATCACGGAGGAACCGTGGAGGAACCTCGTGGAGGCTGAATGCTCCTTCATAGCTCTTCAGCCACAACTAACCCAAAGTCTGGACCGATCTTCCAATGTTAGCAGTAGATGGGACCATGAATCAATATCCGCTGAACTAAATACTAAGCAACAAGGATACGGTCCTTTCCCCACTGCCTATCAAAGTGATACCTTGAAATGGTCAGGTAAAATCACTATACAGTTCATTCACACATAGCAGTTGATTCTCAGAAAACTCAGAGACTGCAGAAGAGAAGTACCAGTATATTCAAGTACCCAAGATCTTCTCTCAGACTTGGGTATTCTACAGACTAGAAGCTTTGTGTGTGAAGGTGAGCAAGAAGACTGTACAGCTGCTGTGCTGCCCCATCCCTTGGGACAGCTGAGCTTCTTTGCATCAACCTGAAGCACTGGCTGTGACAGAGTACGCCATAAACACAGCTCCTCTAGGAGAAAGACAGAACAGCCGTGATATAGGTTATTGCTGAGCATCCACAGCAAAACTGAAGCCCTGTGAAAAACATTTTGTTTGCTGTTATGAAAGTCATTCACTGTGGAAATTACATAGGATAATTTCTCCCAACACTCAGGAAAACAGAACTGAATATGTCAACTGAATTTTTGGAAAATTCTAAGTCTGAATAGGAAGAAGACAGGATATTCTTGAACATTTCAGAAAGGGCTTGTGCCAGTTTTTGTATGCCTTGTAATACTCTAAGGTCGGCTATATAAACAGAGTC
Organism: Crypturellus undulatus; assembly: GCA_013389825.1. Taxonomy (NCBI): domain Eukaryota; kingdom Metazoa; phylum Chordata; class Aves; order Tinamiformes; family Tinamidae; genus Crypturellus; species Crypturellus undulatus. The sequence goes on from VWPW01023369.1 coordinate 3,696,494, forward strand.
ACCCAAACCAAAAAGATATTTGTAATTCTGCTAAGATTTAGGGTGAGTCACTGTGAATTCCCTGGATGCTTCTTCATTGCTAGGTCAGCCACACCATTCTACCCAGTCTGTTGAGTCAGAGTCACTTATTCTAAAACTGGAACTGTCAGTGGATGACGTTATCTTTTTTTTTAAACCAACCTTCGGCTTATGACTGCTTGTGTCCTTCACTTTTCTGTTCTGGTTTTTCTATTCCAGCCCCGCACGATCCCTGAGTGAAGCTGGAGTTGAAGCTACAGCCAGCTAATTCCACGACATCCAAGCACCCACTGCCCAGCCTGGGGCCTGGCATGGCAACAAGGACATCAGACATTCAGAGAGAGCAAAGCTAGTGCCTGCTGGTACCAACATGTTGTGCCTCTGGGAGAGCCCCGCAATCTCCAGATAAAAGCTTATGCTTGTTGCATCCTTGTCACTTCTAAGCTACTTATAAGGAGGCATACAGAAGGTTCATTTCCTTGATTATAATTACACACAATTTATACAATTTATGTATTTCTCTCCTGCCTCCAAATCTGTTGGTACACATCCACTAGGAAAACAGTCCTTCCCGAAATCAAGTAGGAGAGAAGAAATATACTTCCAGATTTATGAGAGAAGCCAACAACCATACTGGCCATCACTGGTGGCTCTTTCCTCCCGTGCACACAAAGGGGATAAAGCAGCAGCAAGGCAGCTGAGGCTACACATAAGAAAGTGTCTGTATTTAAATGCTCTGCTGAACCTGAGCCTTGAGAAATTTCCCCAGGCCCCTTCTAACTGTTTCCTAAATATATCTGTTTACTTTCCAGGATGCAGATATAATAAAAGCCATAGGTGCCATAGGTACCTCAGTTCAGTTGACACCAGAGCCCAGAAACAAGGAGATAAGACTGAAATAATGCATCTATTTCACCTGGATACGTGTTACACTACAAGGAACAAAATGCAGCAGGTCAGCACCTTAGTGAACCAAAGGGTTAAGATTCAAAACTGAACTGAAATCAGTGAGCAGTGAAGATTCAATGTAGAGGCTGCATCAGACACACAGAGAAATTCTTAAGGTAGTAAAAATATTTCTGGTTATCATGGAAATAGTGCGCTGTATATACCCGTAAAAGGTCATTACTGCATGAGTCTTTTTGATCAAATGCTCCTTTAAAATAATGTAGATGTAAATGCAAGGGACGCGACCTAAATCCTGAGAGTGCCTGGCCACTTCATTGGTTTTGCAGTTCTGCTCTCCCGGTGAGCAGGAAGGCGGCTTCTCTGCTACGCCCGGACAAGCTAAAGCAAACATCACATCAAGCTGACTGTTACGTTAAGAAGTCACAGAGGAGTAAGCTACCTACAGATATTCTGAAAGCTGGCTTTCAGGAAAAAAGCAACTGAAAAACAGAGGAGGGGATAAGATTTTCACTTGAAAGTCTCTGCTTAACTCAAGACTTTCTAAAGTGGCCAGTAAAATACGTGGAGAGTATCAGCTTTATCCTGGCTTTTCTATGCGGTCCCTATGGGGAAAAGAGTACAGACTGTAGATAAATGATATGTGCTTTATTCTAGATGCTTATAAAGGAGAGGTCGTTTTAGATTAGATTTCTATAAAATCCCTCTCTGTGGGAAATGCCATATTGCAATGCCCCCTTCCCTGCCCCCTGTAGCATTTCATAAACCCTCTCTGCAGGAAACTGTGTGTTTCAGCTGTCATGTTGTTAAATCTCTCAACCACTATGTATTTTAGCTCGATCATGATATACTCAGCTAAAACTATTTTGTTCAATAGAATATGTTTTCTTGTCCTCATAGTTATATATTAAATTTTCAAATGTCACATTTCACTGGTAAGAGGAATAACATTAGAATTGAAGTTGTATTGTGAGAACTACGGTGTCATTTTTTTTCCCAAATGGATGGAAACCCAATTGCAATAACATGATATAGAAGGCAGTCTTAAAGAAAAAGTATTCCCCAGACTGCTAATAGTGCCTTATATTCATTATCAAAATATTAAAGTTTGCTGCCAAATTTATTGCTACACCAGAATATTGCTGTATGTCTGCTATAACTTATAATTTAAAATATGCATTCCTGAATTCAAATAGGCCACTGCTTTTCAAAATAGCAAAGAAAACTACCTGCATGTGAACAGTTATCTTTTATATGAGTCTGTTTTCTAGAAATTATACACATGCAATGTAAATATTTGCTTATTTTCTGACATAAAGGTAGAGAAGACACAAGACTTCTCTGCCCAAAGGAGAGAAGAACAGTGCACTACTGGTGATACCTCCCTCCCTTCAGACTGTGACCTCTGCTCAGTGCTTGCTCATTTTACATCATTTTCATGCTCCTGTATTCCTGGGCATATTATTCTCTTCCTGGTCTACCTGGTCATCTGCGTTTGGCAGTTCCCAAGAGCAGTGACTTGCATGCTTCAATCCAAAAGACCCTTGTCTTAGGGTTGCTTCATTCACTTCAGTCACAGTTTAGGCAAAATTGTCCACGATCCAGGAGCAGCTGTACTTTTAGTTTTGGGGACTGTTGGCAAAAAAATTCCATCCTGAGGCTCCCGTCTCTTTTGTCTCTGGGGTAGGATTCCCATTCCACCAAACTTCAGGAAAGAGACAACCAAAGTTGTACTTTTGTACAGGGGACTTTGACTGTTTTGGGGCAGGATAGATACTATCATCTCCCCTCGTTCATGAGGCAGTTGTCATTGGGCCCCTATTTTGAACTGGGCTAGCTTCAAAGCAGCAACCTAGCAGTGCCCCGTATGTATTTTTCTTCTTGAAATGACAGCTTGCTACTTTCACCAGATGAACTGTACCTGCCTGAGTGCTCCCTGCCTTTGAAGATGTCTCGATGTAAGTGACTTTTTAAAAAGTGTTTTTCACTCCTGTCCCATAGTCTGAAAGCCCATTCATCAAATTTTTCACTGTTTCACCTTCATCCCATAAATCAAAGTGAAAGGACATGAAAGATAGTTATCTCACAAGTAATGCTCTGAATTGGGCTATGATCCTTGTCTATGAAGAGGTGATGGATTATTGTGCTTTTGATTAAGTGGTGGTTCAAGAGAGACAGAGTTATTACATGTTACACTTCCTCTAATGGCATTGAAAGTGCAAAATATGGCTCCAGGCTATCCCAAGGGCTGTGAATCTCATTTAAAAACAAACTAATCATCAAAAGTAAAAAAATATATATATATTTCACATCCTGTCAGCAAACATCAATACGTCTTTCATAACAGTGTTCCTCTGACATGAAAATCCACGGGTGGAGAGCCGAGAAAATCCTCCATGACACCTTAGCTTCCTAAAAGATTTTAAGGAAGTAATATCTTTTTGGTATTTTTTTAAACTTCTTTTTCTTTGTTTTTCTCCAGTCTGTACAATTCACTATCATTTACAAGTAATGTCTTGTATTCAGCTACAGTTTGCCTAAAAGTAACCTCCAGAACATAGTCCGAGAGGAGTTTTCATCTGTGTTTTCAGTTTCCTGTCTTTAGGAACCTCTCCCGAATTCAACAATCTCTGACTTCTCTACAATATCTCTGATTATAATTCACCTCAGAGCATCAGTTGTTTTTGTCTCATATGTGGAGAACAGTTTATTTCCCATCTTGATTCCTAGCACATTGACTTAATTTGCTGAGGCAAATCAGCCAAGTGTAAAATCAAATTATTTAAGGAAGATTATAGGATAATAATGTAGTCAGCATTATTACTCTAATCACTGTAATGTGCAGAATATTGCATACCTTCCATTTTATTGCAGAAAATATGACCATTTTGTTTGTAAGTAAACTGACTAGAATTTTCCAGTGGCAGAAATATACTGGTCATACATTTCCCTTTCCTCAGCATTTGTCCCTTTCAAAGTGCATACATAAACTTCCAACATGTAATTGCATCAGAAGGCATTGACTTACAGGACAAGGTTTAAGTGACTGAGTCATTCAGAGCTCAGTAAAAATAATAATAATAATAATAATAATAATTCAGTGAAACAGCTCTCATTGCGTTTTTGTATGCCTGAGATAACTCATTACAGAAAGTAGAGCCCAGTAATTCTAGGGTCTGATCTTGAAGTAACATTTCAAAGTTTCAATAAGTCATCATGATCACAATGAAGAGAAAATGCTGGTCTTTGAAACTTTGCTTCAATGGAACATCCAGACTGAGGCTATTTCTAGCATAAAATAGAAATTTCTTAACTAATATCATTTGCATATGACAGTAAACCACTAAGGAATGGGTGAGGATAAGATCATAGAAACAAGATTTCCTGCATAAATAATGAAGTTGCATTGGATCCTTCTGTAAGATTTTCTCACTTCAAAGACTAACTATAAAAATGTCACGAAAAAATAATTGATAAAATAAAATACATAAGAGTGTTCAAGTCACAACCTTACCCACGTTGACCTTGTTCGGTTGAATGCATGCAAGATAATCCTGTATGAGAGCTAGACATTCTGTTCTCGCACAGATTTATCGTTTTGCCACAGACTGATGGGGCATTTTTCAATATTTCTATTTTAGAAGGAGACAAAGCGGCACAGGAAAAAAAAAAAAGGCAAAAATTGTCATTACAAATGTCAATGCAGAAGTTCCCCTTCCAGTTATCGGTTCCCCTAGAGATACCAAGTCTCTACAGAGATATCATGCCTCTTTATATGGCTTGCAGAAATTTTTCATGGTGCGCATATTCACATAGGTGAATGTGAATGTCTTCAGTTAGGAGATTTCAACATGGAGGACTTTCGGTTAGATTTAAGTTGTGTAAAGTCACTTTATCTTACTCACAGAGTCCTCAGAAAGACTGGTTTTCACCATAGATGCCTTGGTTAATGGAATTAGCCAGACTGAATCGTTCAGCTTCCTGGTTGCTCCTTTTCCTTCTACTTAAAAGAAAATTTCTGAGCTGTGTGCAAAACATATAAGAATGCCAGGCTCTCCAGGTTCCCTTTTTTTTTTTCCTTCTTTCTTCCATGTTTTATAGAAAATACAATAATAAAACAGGTCTTGATGCAGAGTAACAGCAACAAAAAGGCTATTCAAGGCCATCAGAAGCATCATACCTGCCAAACAGCACAGAGCAGTAAGAGATCAGAGATGGTTAGAGCCAACACTTATATTTAATAACATACATGATTCATTGGGCCACAGATGAAATAAAATACATTGCTTGGACAGTCAACAGAATCAGACAAACCACAGCACAAAAATTAACTTCTAAATAGAATTTTAAGTAATTGCTGTTTATCATTTTGCCAGCCACAGATTCTAATATCTTTGGGGCTTGTTTGGAACAAAAAAAGTGATCAATCAACAGCTACCCATAACAAGTTATTTGCTTTTTATTTGTAAATAAAATGTGTAGGTGATTCACAAGTCACAGAAAAACAGTAAATATCATGAAATCAGGTGCTATCCTTGCTACATCCCAGATCTGCCCCAAAAAAGAGTTTTTCTTTCTTACCCTCCCTGTTGTACTTTTCAGTTTGATCTCTGGATAAACACAAACCAAGTCAGTCAGGAAACGCTTCTAAAAGAGAACTCCAATCCTTCAAGAAATGTATCAATTCAACTCCTTAGTCAAGAAATAGGTTTCCCTTGATTTTAGAAAGCATCGGATCAGTCCAAGAAGTCACAGTCCCCATCTGAGCACTCCTTTAGACTCAAGTCAAGTAGCAGTTAAACTCTATCGTTCCTCTCCAATAGGAATGTCAAGCACACTCCCAAGTGGTGATACCTCTTATTGAATCAGTGATTAGTTTTGCTAAGTCAGTTGCGCACACTTCTAGTGGCTCTAACATGGAAAGGTGATGCCTAATGGAAAATTCCTTGTCGAAGAAAAATAAAAAGATTAAATATCTCCAATAATATGCATAAAAACATCCATTCTATAGTAAATAATCTAACAAACCATTACTACGTTCCCAGCCACGTAATTCATTGAACTGAAAAAGTAAAAGATCATGAGTGTTACCTAGAAGCATACCTCAGATATATACAACTGTTTACACTGAAACTCCTGTTTAGTCCACAACAGGAATTATACTGGTAGAGAGAAATTAAAGGAGTGTATATAAGTGGGCATTCCTCCTGAAACAAGAAACAGGATCCCCTCACTGAGACTATTGCAATACTACCTATACTGGGAAATAATACACTTCACCAACTAAAATCAGATCCTCCAGATCTTTTCACATAACCTAAACAGAGGATGTTTTTACTTCTGTCTGTTGTAAAGTCATCCTATGGTCTTTCAGGACAGTGACAACACAGCTTGTGACAATAAAGGATTTCAGTGCCTTGCACCCGTGTTTTGTTTTCTCTGCAGATTATTTCTTCTTAGTCTTTCTAGAGGTTTCAGTCTTGGAGCTACAAAATCTCTGTAGTTCAACAGCATGCACCCTCCAGAAGAAACTTCAGCTTATGGTTAGAAGTATCAGCTTTGCCTAATGTTCCCTTTTCTGTGTACATCAAGGAGGCAACACAAAAGCCAAATTTTTCTATTGCAACCACGACGGTCTCATTTGGTGTTTGAAGGCAAGCATTTGGAATGCTTTAACAAACCATTACCACAAAGCTGTATGGAGCTCAGCTGGAGCAGCTGCAAGTACATTTGGAAAACATGTTTAAAAATTCCAAAGTTCAAAAGTATGTTTTGAAGATTATATAAGCACTCTGATGAGGTGCTTGTAATCCCTTTTCTTCTCACGGCAAGAGCATGCACAGTCTATTTCTAAGGGCATTCCTGCTTCGTGTCTGCTCAGTTCTCTTTAAGTAGGTTGCAATTTAAATGGTGTCGGTATGGTGTTCCACCTAAAGCTTTCTGCACTGGTTCTCTTCAAGCACTCTTCAAGTGCACTTACCCTCTAGTGTTACTGTAACCCAACAAAAAAATTGAGGTAAACTCATCAAATTTTTCTTAGTATAGCCATTGTGCTAAAATAAATGTTATTCCTCCAACTCTAGCCATCCTGCTTCTAAAAGAAATTAAAAAAAAAATTAATAAGAGATCAAAAAGCAAAACACTAGTGATATTTCAAAAGTGATACCCAAATTAAAAAACTGTTATAATCAAAGTGATTCTCTAAAACCCTGTAAAAGACCAGTCAAAAAGATCCTCATTTATGAGTATTTATAAAGCTTCAGAGAACTTCATGGTATCTTGCTAGCTCATTCCAGGAATGTTGCCATCTGAAATCCCAGTATGGGTAAGACACAGAGAGATGAAACTGGTCAACTCAACAATAAGATAGGATTACCCTCTTTATTAATGACTTGAAAGATATGATAAGCTGCCCGTTAATTCAATCCAGAGAAGTGGAACTTTGTAGGTTGGAAAATATAAATGAATAACACAAAGCCGTCTTTTCAAGTCTCAGACTAATGGTGCTGCTACCTCTTGCCTTCTTAAACCATGTGAGGTGTAAAGCACCAAAGCTCATTCCCGTCATGTAGCCAAACATGCATCTCATATCAGGATTATAGCGTCGCAACAGACCCATTCAAAATTGTGATAGACTATTACAGACTACTACAGAGACAGAAATTTAAAATATTCAAGAATAGGAGTTGTAGTAAATAAATGACAATAGTGGGAGGTGAGACTTTCAAGTTCACTTTTCAGATCAGCTACAGACTTTCTGAATAGTTTTGCATAACTCAAACTGATGTTTTTGAATTGGATGTCCATACCTACATGTTAAATTTCACAGCTCCAAAGTTAATACTTCTGCATGTCTAATACCCACTGCATTTTGAAACTTCAAATACACACTTAGCAATGTAAAGCTGAAGCAGTTTTACTTGAAATGGAGTATCTCAGCTTTCATGTTGGACATCATATAGTAGAAACTAAAAGATCTGTTGTGTTGACTGAAAAAATGATAAATTAATGATGGTAATGGTGGCAATAATGACAAAAAGATAAAAATATTAAAATGAAATAATGTAACAAAATGTTGATATTATAGCAAGCATCACACTGAGGCCCTGAAGAAAGATGATTCTATTTGACATAGCATTGATGCAGCCATTAGAATGGTAATTTAAATTGGGTTTGCAGTACAATATCTTCTGCTGAGAATATTTGAACATGGAAAAAATACACCAGATGCAATATTTATTTAAATGAACAACTAACTATCTAGATGAAACTAGAAGGAACAAATAGATGCACATAAATGCATGCACGGACAATTTGACATGGAAACACGAAACCAAGGTTGAATGCTTACAACAATCCTAGAACTGCCTAAATGTAATCAATGAGTAGTCTGTAGGCCACAAATCATAAGTCACGCATCATAATAAACAGCTCTTCACTCACTAGGCCAAGAGAAAAACAACTCGGATTTTCTGATTCTAGTCGCCAAATTTCATAGCATTATCCATGCCATTCCTCAAGCATGCTACATTTGTAATAAGAATAAATACATTAAAAAAAAATTCAAAACACATCAAAAATATTTTTGAAGGTAATTGTTAGAAGGTTTAGAAATATGTATAAATGTTTTTATGCATACTCTGCATTCATAGTCGGGGAACTAGATACTTTGCTCCCTCAGCCTGCTCCTACCAGAATTTCTCATACAAGTAATATTGGAAATCACAGTGATGCTCTGCTCTGACAATTTGCATTTATAAAATGACACTATAATAGGTGTGCTGCCTTCTGTCATTTAGAGACACTCTGAAAACACCTCCAAATTTTAGTGAAGTTGTGAAACCAGCCTCTTGTAGCAACAGTAATCATGAACACACAAGCAGAAATGAAACTGTCTTTGTGTGTCCAATCTCCTCTTTGGTTATTCCTAGAAAATATCAATTAACCAGAGCTGATCTAGCCAGCTTATTCAGAAAATACCAAGAAACTCAGATACTAGAAATCAAATATCTTCTCTTTTTCACAAAAAAATTTTATGCAGTTTTGATGATCTCCAAATAATTACATACAAATACTGCTAGCTTAAAAAAATGCAGGAGACAGTGTCACTATGTTTTTCAAGTGCATCAGGGTTTTTGAATGTTTTTTCAAACTTTTATTCCTACTGTCAATAGGAATAATTGATATTTAGAAATCAAGAATGTTCACATGAAGATAGCAGTACAGTTCTGCACCAATAAGAGATCCGGTATTTCCTTTGCCAGAGTCTCTGAATTATGTAGCATGCAAGAGAATTCATCTTTACATCTGCCCTTTCTGCAATACACTGCTAACCGCTCCAGCAAATACTCAGCTTCTTCCCTGTACCTGTATTTATTGCCACAACAAATATGCCCTTTGAGCCCATACAGTTGTTGAAATCTTCTGCACTTTTCTCTTTATAAATCCATCAATTTGTGCTTTTTCTATCTACTTTTTCCAAAGACCTCCTCTTCAGCCTGCATCCACTTCAAGTCTCCTTTCTGATAATTTTTGCAGCTTCTCCACCGTGAACTCTATTTTTTTTTCCATATCAGACTTCCGTGATTACTTCTCAGACAGGTATATTGCAGAGTGCAGCTAATGTACTTGCATCTTCCTTTTGCTTCCGTTTCTGCTTTGAAAACGATTCTAGAAGGTCACACAGACATTTTATCCTCCCTTTGAATCTGGATTACAACGTCCCCATTCCCAAAATAACTTAGAGATCCCATACATTGCCCCAACATGCGCTCATAGATAATAATTTTCTCTCATTCCAACAACATTTATGAACCTAGTGTCTGAAATAAACATGCTACAGTCATTCCTTCTAGCCAAGTTTTTAACAGTCTTTTCCAAATGTTGGGAAACATTGACTGGAATTTAAGAATAGACTTATCAGAGGAGAGTTTGGGTCTCTGCCCAATGCCCTTTCTTAGAAAACCTAGATCATTTTATCATTTATGTGCAAATCCTATGCATCTACCTCTCCACACTCCACAACTCTTCTACTTTATTGCCCAGGCTCGCAGCCAGAGATCACCCTTTATCTAGCTCCTTCCGGCACACGGACTCCAACCATATGGGAGAAGCTCTGGAGCTACATGGCAGCCCGAGTTTGTGCCTTTAATGGGAACCTGCCCAGGGGACATGTAGTTTTCACATCATCCACAACATTGACCATCACGAATGATAGAGTCACTGCTGAAATTAATGTGCCCATGCCTGTGTGTGCCTTGTCTTTCACTCTCTGAAGATGGCATCCTCTGAAATTATCATGTAATTTCTTTAAGCCTTACCTGAGAATTGTAGCTTCCAATACAAGGGAAGTTCTCTTGTTTTGAGAAAAAGCAAATCATTTCTTTTGTATGGTAGGTTTCTTTTTGGTTGCATATAGCATCTATAGGCCCTCTTAGAATTCTTTGCCTTAACTAATGCATCCTATTAAAAAGNGCAATGGAGCCACCTGAAATTTTTCGCACTACCACCAGAAACCTATAAAAAAAAAAAAAAAAAAAAAAAAAAGGAGCTACCTGCTGTGACTAAAGCTGCAATTCCCACGAAAGGGATTCCTCTAAAAGGAGCTACCTGCTGTGACTAAAGCTGCAATTCCCACGAAAGGGATTCCTCTATATTCTTGATTTCAAAAGCTTGTATAGATTTGGATATTTTAAGGGGAGATAGGCATGCAAGCAGTTTAAAGAACCTCAGTAGACATTTCACCTTTAGAGGCCTAAATACTTTTGAAAATCTGGATGGCACCGTTGTGTTCACAGAAGCAGCCTAACAGGTAAGGTATGAAGAAGCCTATCCAGTGCAAATACAACAGCACGCATTTCAACAAGCATAGTGATTGAACACAGTGAATTTTGTGTTATTCATGCTTATTAAAGACCAAGATGTGCTCCATGTGCCACGGTTGTCTTCCCGACTCATGTTTTCAGATAGTCTTTGGAGTACCAAGATTTCTTTCTCTTTGCATATCTCTAAAACATTCTGTTGTCTTTGTAGATGTGCATATTACATACAAAATACTTTGGTTCAATGCAGAAGATATCTGTAGTGTAGGAACATTCATTTTGCCTATTTTTAAGAATTCCAGATTTTTTACCTATATTTACTTCCTGATGTAAATCAAAGCTGTCTAGAAAATAAGGAAATAAAACAAAAAAAACCCTAGCACAAAATAGCTTATATAATTGTCTGTGCTAGAATAGGAACTACATATCAGGATGAGGAAAGTGTTAGTTTTAAATTGGTTTTTGTTCTTCAGTTTTGGTTTTATTCTTTCTCCTAGATGATTAATGGCTTCAAAAAGACTCTAGTAAAAATCTTATGTGCATCTGTACAGCAAATGCCACTGTGTGGATACTCTTTTAGGAAGAGCACAAAGGAAACTTCAGAAATCAAGATTCTGAGTTGCTCAAAAACTTTGGAGTTAAAAGTGGAATTGATGAAGAGTGAAAGACCTGCACAGAAGCATCGGAAAATTTCTGATAATTAAGTTCAGGGATAAAAACAGAGCAATTCTCCATCCCTGCCACCGAAGGTCTGCAAACATTAAGTCCAAGAGAGAGAGAGTCATGATTCTTTTGGTTAGAGGTTAGGATACCCTCCTTGATCGCAAGCATTGCTCACCAGTTTCAGTACATAAACAAGCAATTACCTCTGGTTGGTAGCTGACATGCTCAGTTTATCTCATTCCTTATTTCTCAGTAAAAGTATTAATTTTTCACTATTTTGAGTTGGTTCTGTTGAATAAGGTTTAGAATAGCTACTTATTTGGATTTTCTTACGAAATTCTGTCTTTTTTAGCCAACACCATCTTTGGTATAGTTACATTTATTGATGGCCAATTGATTTGCCCTTTGTGTCAAACATCTGTTCCATTAAAAGATTTTCCTTGTATGTTATGTTTTACTAATGGTACTTCTAGGGAATAGCTGACAAAACAACTTCATCAGTTTAAATAATTGAGAACTTGAGCAAGGTCAATTCTACTGCATTTCTCCTCACTCCGTGTTGTGTGGCTGATCACCGATAAAAAGCGGTAGTTTAGATATCAACTCAGGTTCCTGGAGTTGAAATGCAAATAAAATGTAGAGAAGTGTTAAACTCATAACTGAGCGAACCAGCAGCTCCATAGCAACCCCTTTCCTAGGCCCAGCGCAGGGAAGGAGGGTCTGCTTAACACAAATCTATTCCCAGGATCAAAATAGTCTTCAGTTGGCTGAAGGAGCTGAAAACTAGTCTGAAACTTTTTTTTTCCACCCCTCAAAAGCAGCAGTTCTAGATGTGCCTTTGGAAGTGCCCAGTCACATTGGTGGATTTTTTTTTTTTTTTTTTTTCCTCCAATTCAACATGTATTTATTCAACTATACTCTGTGTTACTTAGGTGCTTAAATTAATTGACATCATGGTCAGTTATGATGTTACAATGGAAAAAAAAAGACAGAAACGAATAGTCATTTGCTATCAAGTACATCTGTTGCACTTACCTATGTGGAACATTAAGCATGGTAGTTCTTCAGGAAAATATTTTGAGACTACCACCATTCCCAGTATTATCTACAGTATATTCATGGAACATGAACAAGAATATTCATGGCTTTTCAGTTCTTGATTAACTCCTCTTTTTTTTTTTGTACTGATAACGACCCCACTCTTCTTTCACTCCTACCAAAGAGAATTTGTGCTAACTTTTAATTGTATATTAACTTATTATTTATAGTAGCTCAACATTGGTACTGATTCTGTATAAAGGCATTAAAAAAAACTGTAACAGATTTAAACCTGAACTGTTACAATAAATACAAAGTTGCCCATTTCCCTCTGTCTTTCTTACTCTTCCAATTCCATCAGTGACAAACATAGATCTTTAGTTTCACTTGATGATCCGGGATTGGGCAAATACAGCTATTTCCAGAGAGGGTAGCAAGGAAAATATTCAATGAATTCTGGTGCTGTGAGGACACCTAGTGAGACAGTTTTGCATCAAGACAAAATACTAACTTCCTACAACGCATACTAAGAACAAATATTTTCATAAAAACTTTTATTGCAGCAAGATGCTATTATTGTTGTTTGTATTTGAGCAGTTTCTAGAGCAAGGTACCAGTTGCAGCACGCTCTAGAAGCTCTCATATGTTTTTTTTTTTTTTTTTTTTTTTGCTCCTAAATTCAGGAAAAAGAGAAATCCATGTCTCAAAAGCTTACAGTCCAGGGAAAATTAGCTCACTCGCTCTCTCACAAGTATTTATACTGTCTCCAGGGACATAATTGCTTCTCCTTGCTTTACAAATTTATCTTAACAGTGTTTCTGTGACTGCCAGAGCACCACGACAGGAGGTTTCTCTTGGAGCACGGGCCTTCCGGAGGGGATCCTGCAGCTTGGCTGAGCGACGCTGCCCGTGACCGTGGTGGCTGCCAACCAGGTGCATCTGCACGGAGTCACAGAGGCCATGGACAAGCAGAGCAAACACATAAGGGGGCCCTAAGGAAGGGGGATGGAGCAGATCACACGAGCTTCGTGCCACGTGCACGAGGTTTGACAAGACTGAGTTCAGGAGGGAGAAAAAGATGACAGCAAGACCCAGCGCATCACGTAGCAGCCTTCCGAATTCAATTAGCAGGGCATATGATAAAGAGAAGCTTGTGCTTCCTTGATTTTTGTTTTTGTTCTGTTTGGTTTTTCTGAGCAGACTGTCACTGCCATAACTTAATTTGGTTGTCAAAATAAAATGTGATTTTGATGACCTTATGTATTAGAATGAAAAAGAGGCAGAAAGCAGCTTTTCAGAGTTTGAGAGTTGTGATAAACCACTCTGATTTGGACCCTCTATAAAACATGCAGAAGCTTTGTATCAGAAGAGCAACTACATCAACAAATCAACAATTAGCTACAGAGTAGTTTAGCTACAAAATGTGTCATAACAACCTGATAAAATTTAAGAAGGAAAACAGTTGAAAAAAGAGTCTGCTACTGTGAACCTACTTGCAGCAGTTGAGAACTTTAAAGTTTGGAAAAATACTGCATTCAGCTTTTGTAGACAAAATTTCCTATTGTACAGTACAAAATGTTTTCATTAAATTGTGTACACAGCTGTCCTCCCCTAATGTTCTTTTTGTTCCCTACCCAGACTGTGACTGTGTCGTTGAAATACCACATATAAGAGGACACCTGAGACTCTTCTGAATTAGTAACACTCTAAAGACTCTTTATGGTACAAACATTAGGTGATAGGGCTTCCAATTTCCATCTAATTATTGTGCTAGCTGATTTCCCCAAATTCTCACTATTTTTTTTTAAAGTTGCCAGATAATGCAACAAGCTTAATGAAAGAGAGAAATTAGTTTCAGAAGGAATTTTTCCCACATTCATGGCCTGAGCATAGCAAGTCTAAAACACCTGGAAATCCTGTGAAAGGAAGAGCACAAATGGATAAATGTTGTGCTAAATGCTATGACTCGGGTTAAGTGTTTACAATTCTTCCCTTTTTTGAATCATCCAGAGACACCTTCAAACAATCACCAGCTTATTAAATTGCAAATCTGCCATTATTATTTATCAAAATCACTTATTCTAAATATATACCAAATATACTAGTGTACTATCAGAGAACAGATGAGTTATTTATGCTCTTGAAAGAGTTAATTATATTAGGAAAGATGTTTTTCAGAAATATCTTTTATGAAAACCATTCATTGAATAAAGTGATGTGTACGTGTAAATAATAGGCAAAGGCAAATAAGGTATAGACATTTTGAAAACTTAAATTTTCATTTCTAGCACATAGAAATTTAGTATTGAGTATTCCCACACACTTCCTTACCAGAACTATTGGAAAGCATTTTGAGAAGCTTCAGAGAAAGGGATTGATATTGACTCAATTTATTCAATTATGTCTAACATCTGAATGACAATTGCCGTGGTATGTTATTTGATGAGTTATTTTGCAATCAGCAACCTAAAATAAGCTTTATGGTATTGCTTCTAGTCCAAGTCTTTTAAACATTATCTGCAAACATTCACAATGTCTTAAAGAAGCTAATAGTTGGGAAAGAAGACCACTTATGAAAATTGTTTCAGAGCTACTTTTGGGGTGAATTTTCACACCAGTAGTCATGATCACTTAGATCACCCAGAAATGGTAAACCTACTGCTGGCATAGAATTATGATTAAATGAAAAGCAAAGATTAAAAAGAAGATAGAGACAAAATTAAAACATGTAATTCCCATATCAACTTCAACATTCAGTGTCTCCTCTCACTTTGTTAAAGGAAGTAAAACTGACCACCATCAAAACATCCCAGTCTCTTCCTCAAAAAATCTATATTGTCTGAAAGAAACCAAATAGATTCAAAGTCAAAACTAATCAGCTAAGATGTCTGTTCAAGAGCCAGTCCATGCCTAGCATGTCTAAGTAAAGCTCCTAAGTAAATTCACATCTGATTATACGAAAGTACTTATATTCCCTCTGTCTGCTTTACTTTATGAAGCTACTCACCATCAACCAAACATCCCTTAATACCAATCCTTGGAAGTAGAAGCACAGAGCAGTAATTCTTTTCCAAAGCTGAATGCACTATCTACTCTTTCAAAATTGTACTAAATTCTGTTGCAAAATGAATGGGATGCAAATAACAACCTTCAAATCTACCTACAGCATGCAATAACATTAATCTCCTTTGTATTCATTATTTGTGAATGTAAGGATCTTAGGATTTCACTAATTTCATTAATTTTAATGGAGAAATCTTGCATTCAACTACATAGAAACCTCAAATTTTTCATTGCCAATGGACTTTATCAAATTTTAATACTTCTTTTGGCTGAAATAAGGCAGGCAAAATTCAATTACTCGGGAAAATAACTGTGCTAAATTTTGAAGCAGTTTTATTTGCTGATGTTCATAAACAAAAGCAAATATTTTCATCAACATAAAAATCCAATATGCTTATCATAATGCAATTAGTTTGTTTTGATATCCCATAGACATTTCTCCCTATGAAGTAGCATTCTTACTGTTTTATTTGTTCTTCTCACTAGGTCTCTTCTCACATAATTAAGACTTTTTTTTCCTATTCACTACAGCTAATTTGCTTCATTAGCTCAGACTCAGAGTCTGAGCCTGAAGAGAACCATCTGGATCACAAACCTGAAAATGACACATGAGGATAAGAGTGAAAAAAAAAAAAAAAGAGGAGGAGCTTTTTCATACTTCAGACAGAGCTTTGCTTTAATATTTCTCGTTCACCACAGTCATGTTCTAACGCAGGAAAAAACAAATTGTCCACAGAAAACCAGAAATGGTAAAATCATATACTCCTAAAAATTACTAGTAGAATCAATACCTAACTCAGTGACACCCGCCACACACACCCCGCATCACCACCCTTTAAACAAAACGCTCACAATAGAGAGTCAAGAAAAATAAAATATTCTTTGAGCCTATGGTATAAAAAAAAAAAAAAATAGGTTTGAGTAAAATATTATATTTAAGACAGACTAGTTCCACAGTTCAGAGAAAACCTTTTTGTTCTTACAGAAAATTAAATGAGTTTAAAACCTTGCAACACTTCAGAAATTAAACAGAAAATTAACTCCTAATTAGAATTGATAATCTGAATGAAATTTCATTTTTATTAGACTAACATTTACTTTAATATGAACCAAAGTATCATGCAACTCAATTACAGTTCTTAAAACTTTTTCAATAAAATAAACTATCACATATCAAAACAGAATTGCTTCAAAGCAAAGTCAAATCATCCTGTTTTGCAAACATCAGAACAGAATGTAAATGAAATGTTTTACTTTGCTTTTTTTTTATCTAAAAATAACTCATGGAAATGGGCATGCTTTCATAAAGTGTCTTGTTTTTAACAAAAATAAATAAATCAATAGAAAAACCTTCTGTCAGAAAATTCCTGATTAGCACTAATCATATTGCCTTTTAATGAAAGTCAAATTAGTTATTATCTACATACCAGATTTTCAGATTTATGTAGGCATCTAAACACGTAGATAGTCCCCATATGGGATATTTTGAAGTATATACTTTACTTTTGAAAATGAGAATTAGCCTTCTAATCCATTCAGATACTTTGGAGAATTTAATTTAAATCTACTTTTATTATCTCATTTTAAGCTATCCTTGTTTCACTTTAAGCTCAATAGTTTATTTTTTAAATTATATTTTGTTTGAAGAAAAATTGTTTTGGGAAATCCTGGCAACTGTGTCCAAGGACAGAAGGCAGGAAATCTTCATCATTCATGTTAGACTGCATTTTATCATTCCTACTTGACAACATAAAGCCACATCAGTAGCTGGACTAATGGATCATCAGGGAACGGCTGGGATATCAGCACAGTTGGCTTTGCAATACTCTTGGCTTCCTTGTTTGTTCTAAACTAGAAATCCATCTGTTGTTATTTCCAAAAGTTAGAGGAGGAACTAATAACCAGAGCCTGTGAGCTGCAGTTGCCATGAACCCACTGGCTAGACTCAGCTGGCCGCTCTACAAGTAATCCTTATTCCTGGCCAATGGACAGAAAACGCTGCCAGTGTTCCTAGAATAGTCAGCTTTGCTCGTCTACAGAGGTTACCATGTTTCTATTTCTGCAGTATTCAGAGCACCTCAATCATTTTGAATGCAGTAAGATACAAAAGTAAGTGTTGTTTTTTTTTGCAAAGGTTACCATGACACGAGTGCCTTGGTTGACAGAGCTGAAGGGCTAAAAGTACCGAGGTCAGGAACGGACACTCTGAAATGATTCACAGAAAACAGTTGTTTAGAGAGGCGTTAAGGACGTACAAGTTCAAACACCTAAACAGGGCCAAGCTGCAACACCATTACAACTACACAGTTGTTGGAAATGTGGGTGCTCACGGTCCCAAATTCCAGACAACAGCAGTAAAGAAAGAAAACACTTTGCAGTTTTTGACAAAGGTGGTTAGGCAAAATTTATGTGTTAAAAAAAAAAAAAAAAATCTACTGTAAGTACAAGCAGCAAGTCAGTTCTGAAGCATCATCTAAGATCTCTGCTGCAAGAGAGTGTCTCACGACTTGCTACAAGCATCTCCTACCCTATCTTAACATACCAACCTCATCAGGACCTCCAGTCCTTGTAAGACTTTGGAAGATACCTACTGTCCAGTATACCTGCAGCAAAAGAAAACCCCTCCTCATTAGAATTATAGCTGTTAGATTCCCCTTCAGACCTTTCACACAACCTTCTTCCAAGAATTCATGCTGAAAAGGGGAGAGTAACAGTAGAAAAATGTTGACTAAGTAGAGCACAGTCACACCCACATTGGTTGCAGTGATACCTTTCAGGCAATATTTAAAATTGCCAAAAAAACAATTCTGTCTCCTGCCCATTTCTTATACACATGGTGTTTATCTTTTGAATTGGCATTAGAAGTTTTCCATTTATATTTTAAAAACCAAGAGGCTCTTTTCATGGCCCCTGATACAGAAATAAACACTATGTTAATGAGATTGGGCAAGTCAGAAAATCTACAGTATTGGTAGAGAATAAAAAGAATTTTCTCATCGTGAGCTCACAAAAACAACCAGAATATCAGATAATGCCATTACTACAAAAAGAAGCCAATGGTTCTTGCAGTAATTAGCTACCTATTGATATTACCTTAAAACATTCATTCTGTTTGACACACAGCTTTGCATATAAAGAGCTAGCCTTCAGTGATTCAGGTTTCCTTTCTTTATTTCATGGCTTTTGAATAGCTCTAATCACAGTTAAAATACCATTTGGAAAGCCTCAAGATAAATAATTTTTACTTTTGTCCAGATAACTGGTTATTTAAAGACTCTATTATGCATTTGTCATTAAATCACAACACTTATAACCAATAATTGCATGGGCCACAAGCTTTTCCCATCTATCACCAAGTGAACTAGGGCTAAACACAAGGCTTAAAATGCACAAATTGTGTTTTATTAGTACTTTTTCATCTCTTTGCTGATGGAGACTGGCTATTAATATTATTCACTTCAGTGATGACACCTCCTATAGCTGTAGTTAATATCATACTTCTCTTTATCACTGGTTGCCACAGTTCTGTGTAAATTAGAATATTGGGAAAGTCATGGAAGAAGCTGTTCTGAGATTCCTTTTGCAAACCAGAAATATAATTTATCTCACAATGAGCAATCTGAATAACAGCAGCAAGGTTAAATACATGGAGCTGATTTTAGAACAAATTTCTCAACAGCTTTCTGAGGAAAGAAATCCATTACTAAATCTGGAAAAATGCAACCAAATGAGCTATAATAAACCTACCTGTTGACTTCTATATGAATTTAAAAATTAACAGCATCAACCTGAAAAATAGATTTTTGAAAACCCAATCATTTGTTGCATGAGTATCTGCTGCACTGGATACAGTTAGGATAGAGGAAGATCCCTAAAAAAGAATCAATGACAGGAATTGGGGATGCAAGAATAGCTCTCTAGTCTTCATAGCTACTTGAAATTTGGAGAAGAAAGGGATAACTAGAAGTAGCAGAACTCTTCTCTGCCCATGGAACATGTTTTTCCTCCCTTCTGTGCACAGAGATCTCCTCTATAACATGCAGGTCTATTTTGGGAAATAACCCTCAAGTAAAATAGCATATGGGCTTCTAGTGCATTTTATATTTCATGGGTACTAAATTAAGCTGAATATACCAACCAGTAAAAACACTTTTAAGCAACTTAATGCCAAACTATTTCTATGCTAGAAGCTGACATTGCAGGAATAGGAAATAAACTCTTCGCCAAGGTCATCACTATCACTCAAGTCAGAAACACCTGACAAATAAAAGCTTATTTCCAATGGCAGGTCAATTACACCATCCTAGTTCCCATAAACAGGGAAAAAGAGAGGACAAGGGAATATTTGTTACTTCTATGTGGCTTGTAAGGATGACTCAAAATTTAATGTTTTTGTTTGTTTGTTTTTCCTCTCTCCACTGAATACAATGAATTCTGAACCAGGCTTTTAAGTGTCTTCACACACATTTGTACATCTCCTTACAAAGTATACGAGACTGCAAGGCAGTTAAGGCTATCACCCAGTCTTACGCAGTTTAGAAATGCCTGATACCTGCTCTCCTTTTATTAGATTTGTCAAAGATTCTGGAAGGTCACAACCTCCAGTTGCTGCTTAAAGCTTTTCATTTTTTTTATCTTAAAGAAAGAGCACTAACCCTTTTCTACTTTCTGCCAACAAGGCATTGTTTCCATTTGGAGAATGGGATAAAAAAGAGCAAGAAAGGGAGAAAGTCCCCAAGGTGTGGCCATTTTTTTGACTTTCCTGTTTGAATTCCAAAAGAGAGCAAGGATAAGCAGTTTCCCTTTGCAACAAAAAGAATTCACTGACTTTTTGCAATGATGTGCTGTAAAATATAACCATGGAGAGCAGCTGAAAAGTTCCACAGTTTGCCTTTCCTTTCTGAAGACCTCATTTTACCAAAATGTACCTCAAAACCAGGAGAAAAGCCAAGACAGGAAAGAAGCTGCTATTCAAGGCTTGTGCTGTGCATTAATCATACTATTTTGTGCATACAGTGTGTGTGTACGCGCATGCACATGTGTGTATGTTATTATAGATATATATATAATCTAAGAGCTTGTAAAGCACGATAATCTCAGTTATTGTTTTAATATAAAAGAATTGCATATAACATATCAAAATGGAAGTGAAAACAGTATTGTCAATTAAATAAAAACATCAATATACGATGCTACTTCCTTGGAATACTTATTAGAACCAGCAACTGCTATTTGTAACTACAAACGGTATCGTTAGGAGCAGTAGAGCTCTTCCACTTCAGATTCCAGACTGCCATCTGCTGATGGTTTTACTCAAATTCACACTTGATTAACAGCCTGGTGAACAAGGTTACTTAATACACACTCTTTATTTGCAATCTCTGTTTTTCAGAGCACATTTTCATGCACATTTATACCTGCATATTTTTCTTTCCCAATACACTAGGAAATTACTTAGGCTACACAGACATTCAAGGTCCGGTCCATGCTCAGCTCAAATCCAACATCTATCCACATCCACACAAGCACTGGCACAGGCTTATGCGTGAGTCGGAATGGAGCATATAACTTGAGTCAATACTCTTTTTAGCCAGGAATGTACTTCGCTTCAGCATGGTAGATGATCGAGGTATACCCTAGCTCACCATACAACACACCATAGCAGCCTAGATGCTCTTATATTCCTTCCACCTGCCTTTGTGGAAATGGTATACAGCCAAAGTTACAAATAGTAATAACGATTATCATCACACACACTTCCTATTGAAATTAGAAGTACACTACAAAACATTTTCATATTCCCTTCCAGTAAGCTGTATAGTGTTGTGGATTTTTTTAAATTTGCTGAAAAATACAAATCTGCTATCACTAGAGCCAGACTTCAAAGAAAAATACGGGTTTTGAGGTATGCTTTTTAGTGGAAAAAAAAAGGGTTCTTTGACATAAATATAATACAGAAATTAAGATTTTATTCATCTTCCTGCCTGCTTTAAAAGAAATTTCACTTTTATGTGCACACCTGAAAGGCAAGACTAGAAGCTGAAAGTTCTCTTCTTCAAAACAGTCATAAAAATATAGCAGCAGCTGTAAGAATCTTCCTCTATGCAGCAAAACTGTCAGTCTTCCCTCACCTAAATGCACCGTCAGCAATGCATTATAATTTATTACAGTCTTGTAGCCCAAGAAAAGTTATTGAAACTCTAAAAGGTCAGATGAAAAATAGACTATTTACACTCATTACATCTTGACAAAGCAGTTTCCCAAATCATATTTAACACTTTCAAGCTTTCTTCTAAGTAGTAATGTAGTATCTCTGAAGTTAATTTTCTATGACAGTAATACACAGTTTGACATGTTTTTCACTTTCATCCGTAGGTCAATCTTGTAAATCTGGGGTCTCACCCATACAGTCTTCAGTGCCAGCTATCAATTCCTTTTGTGAAATGACTGCTCTTCTACTGTAAGTGGCTCATTGGGAAAAGAAATTTATTTTTCCTCAAACCTCCTCTCTCAAAGCCCTTCTCTTTAGAAAAGAAATTTATCCATACAAACTGTTCAAAACTAAGAGCAGCCACTGACACTGACGTTCGGCTTTTTCTTCTGTTTGCTGTCATGAAAATTTTTGGTATGTCACTTTAATGTTAGTTTTCTTTATTATGGTCTTTCTCAATAAGCTGAAAGCAAGCAGATCTCAAAGCTGAGCCTAAATATTTTCCACCAAGAATTTTAAAGGGTCATTTTATAGCAAACTTTTATCTAGTTATTTTAAAAGACAGAGACCTTGGAGGCACTAGAAAACCAGTCAATATTCATTATTTACAGTTTGTGAAAGAACAAAATGCAAAATTTGAATCTCTTCATTTTTACTCACTGCATACTGAGACACTGATTCCTACATCCCTCCCTGAGATTATGCTATTAAAACAGAAATATACTACCCACTATTGATTTTTTTTTCCTGATTTGAGTTATAAAATACATTAGTTTTGGTCTGATCAGAAACTAAGGCCTGATCAGTAACTTCCCACAAAAGTCTACTAAATGACAAATGAAAAGCAAAACTATTTCTCTAAACTTAAAATATTTTCCCCTGTTAAAAAGTGCCACTTTATTAAAATTTTCAATGGAGGTAGTGAAAGATCTGCTTTAGCACACTTTTCATGATGCAAAAAGATATAAAGATATAAAAAGATCCCAAAAGATATAAATTTAAAAATAAAAAGAATGTTTTAACATTTCATCTGAAATGTGCATGCACATAACTTACTATTGTGAGAGATTATTATAACTCCCTATTTACTATTGGGAGCCAAATGAAAATAGTCTCTTTGGTCCTTGCTTTTATGGCTTCCTCCCAAGGCATCTAATAGCACCTTCTGCTAAGCAAACAATATTATTTATTTTCTTGTAATATATCTATTATCAGTATTTTAAGGTGGGAGAAAGAAGACTAAAAGAAGGAGGAATAAAACATTTATTTTATTTATTATTTTATAATAAGTTAAAATAATCAGATTTTAAGGATTAAGAAAAAACATATCTACACTATCAAGAATTAAAAAATATGTAGTTACAACAGGCAGGGGAGAGATGGCAAAAGTCCATATTTTTCATATTAAGTCACTACACCAACAGTGGGCCATAACTGTTTATATCAATTTTTGATAAAAGAGATTGTATCAGATTGCTCAGTTTTTAAATGTAAAGATAAAAAGTTTTCAACATGCAAGAAAAGTCAAATTAAAGAAAGCCTACTGCGAGTGGTACAAGAAATAACCCAGCAGAAAGGTTTGACCTCTCTTCATTCTGATTTGGCTTTGATGATGCACTATACATGATGAGGGTATCACTATCTCACAATCCATCAGCAAGTAATTCATAAGGAGGTCAAAGAAAGGAAAAGGCCGTAGAATCATGAATAATTTAGCAATTTCATCAAAACACAATTCTTCAGATAATATAAGACTGAAAGAGGAAGGTGGGAAGCAGGAAAGGAGCAAAAATACCATATTTCTGCCTGACACTGACACCATCTTGCAAGCTAACTTAGATTATGTGTATATACAGGAAATTAGTAAATAACTGCCCAAAGTGCATCACAGGTAACCACGCATGGAAGTATAGCCACATGTATACTTATACCACATACTCTGTCCATTAAAGTTAAACCACTTGCCTATGTCATGATGCTTCAGAAAAGAAGGAAATGGAACAAGACAGGAAAAACAGTAAAATTGATTATAAAATTATCCTTCAGTTTCACAAACTCAGTTTTAGTAGCAGAACAGTCAACACAGAAGACACAAAAGTAAAACTTCTGAAGAGTAATATTCATTACAGAAAGGTGTGTAATTACAATGATTTAATCAGACCTGATATAGACAGAAATTATTTGTGATTATTACAGAGCTAAAGCAGAATAACTATTGTGTATCATGGTCTACCAAGATTTCTCCTACTGCCATTATGAAGCGTGATAATACTAAAACTTCTAAAGACCATTGCTAGAAAATATTTTATCGCAAATTACTAGAGAACAAAAAAAAAAATGTTTTTTGATCTTCCCATGATCACACATTATAATTTAGTTTTAAGAAAAAAACTCATACCAAATAGATTTCTAGTAAGTAAGGCTCTGATGTAAAATACTAGAAAGAAATACTAAAATGTAATATCCTACAGCCTCTAAATATTTTAATTTAGCTTTTATATTTATCCTTATTTTAAACATAGAGATACTAATCATTAACAATTAAATAGGAAGTAATTTTAGAACAGATATTTCTAGCTTTCATAGATCTTAAACAGGAAGTATCTATTTCAGTCAACTGTATTATGATGGATCTTTTAAGTGCAAAACCTCATCATGCTAGATATTATTAAACAGCAAGATAAGAGGAGAATCAAGGAGAATAGGGATGGAGTCAACTCCAGTTATCACTCATTATCTATGATACTCTAAATTTCCTTTCCAGAGTAATTTTTTCATTTCAAATATCATTGCTGATGACAGGTAAAGGAACTTGTACAGCGTAATGGGATAATATAAATGCAAAAATTTAGATATCAAAACAAAGCTAGAGTTCCAATCACTGTCACATCAGTTAAACATACATTAGACAGGCATGCAAGAAAAGGTATTATTCCAAAATAGCGTGTTATTCCAAAATAATGTGTTAAACAGAGAAAATAAAAGGCATTTCTTTGAGACAAAGCAATTACAATTTTTTTTACTTCTTAAGAGCATATAAATGAAAAAAATTATAAATTTCAAGCAGTAAAAAAAAGGACAGTTATAAAATTATATGGACCTATAAGATTCTTAGATAATCATTCCATATGAATTAGATTATTTACTTCTGATTTTATTGCAAATTATTCTCTGCTATCCACATAGAGAAGATTATGCAGTTACAGGCACAGATCAGTGTGTTTCAGATATAGATTTCTGAAAGTCCCCCTTATTTTTCTTTTTTTCCCTTTCAAGAGAAAAATTGCTAACATTTTACATCTAAGCTTAAAAAGTGAATACATATCTAATTCCTGTGTCCTTGGAATTAAGTACTGAAGTGCCATTTGTACCTGCAAAAATCTTCCCATCTTCTGAAACCACCAGATTTTTCCCATTCTGGATGAGACCTTAAGATTGTTTTTTCCCCTCCTTTACTGAAAAAAAAAAAAATCTATTTTGTTTCATCTTTATGCTGTCCAAGCATATTATGTGAACACCTGACTCAGGACAAGATAACAAACTTACATTACAGCTAAAGCATATTTAGTGGCTTTAATTTAATACAGGGATAGGAACTGATTTTTTTTTTTTTAATTTTGGTCACATAGATTCACATTTCAGTCTACTGCTTTAGATCAGTAATCAGGAAAAAAAATAGCTGAAAAATATTCCTCAAGCTCATTCTTACAGCTTAGAACAGATAACTTTGGTCTATTTACACATTTTTACCTGTCTCATCAAAGTGCAAGTGTGTAACATATTTAAACAGAAGCAAATAATTTCATCATTTTACTCACAATCCAAAGCATGTGCTTCTCAAATTCCAGCTGCTGGAGTGGTTCTCACACAGCACAAAAAATATACCTGGAACAAGGGCATTGATCTATAATGTGACTAGAAGGGAATAGGAAAACTTATGAAGAGGAGCAGGAGAAAGATCAGAAAGAAAATGAGACCTGGTTGGTGGTCACCAGCATTTGGCAGCTGAGCTGTTACTTCCCAGGTGTTTCTGGTGACCTGGAACCTATCAATTACCTATCAATCAACCTATTAATGACCATTACTGTAAGCATTTACATTTGAGGAGAGTTAGTCTTTTTCCTCCTTTTATAATCAGTACAGTCAAGGCCCTTTGCTTGTAAATTCCTCTCACCTCGCCTTCATTTTCTACATGACACAATTAATTTTCTCTTGGCCTTAACAAATAAAGAATGACCTAGTGCTCATAAAAATTAAATAAGGCATCTTAAATAACTGTCTGGTTTTGCACTGAATCAGTGACATTTAGAAAAATAAAATGCTTATAGAATATATGAGAATAAAGTTAAATTATTAATTTTTCTTGCATGAAAGATTATTTTTAACTGAATATCTGAGAAATCAGTAAATTGAAGCCACATTGTATTATCTTTGATATCTTTTCAAATGGAAGTAATCTGTTCTTGAATGCTGATTGCTTGTTTGTAGTCATCTATAGCTTCTTTCCTGAAACCCAGCTTAGCACGAATATCAGCTCTAAATTTATACATCAAGGCATCATTGGGTTGAATTGACAATGCTGTAAAAAATAAGAAAAATATATTTAAGCATTTGTTTTTACATTATTATATGATTATTAGATAAGCACGTACTAGACAAAAGCTCATGTCAGTGCTCGAAATCTTTCCAAACATGTGTTCATAGTCAGACTAATTAACTTTACATCAAGAAGTAGACAACTTTTTTATAATATTTATACTTCAATTTTTTGATGGTATTTATGAATCCCACTTAAATTTTTCCTCAACAGTAGAAACTATGCTTTCCTTGAAAACAGGGGCAAAATCCAAGAGCTGAAAACTATAACTATTAATTTCTGGGATATGGGGAGGAATCCTTGAAAGGTAGCTGAATCTGGTGTTAATAGCAATGCAAGCAGGAGTAATGGAAGGAACATAGCTTAGTAATTTGAACTACAGGTTTGTATTGTACTAAGATCAGGATAAAATTTTATTTCAGCTCTTGTTCTCTAAGAAACATGTCTAATCCCAATATAAAAACATCTTCTCAATCATGTGAAAGACACTATAAGAAAGAATTGATTCATGTTCAGATACTTCATAAGAATATATTCAAAATAAGTCTAGCTTACGGAAGCAAAATGCTGTTAGAAAACTTGTTACACACAGAACACATTCATGAAATCCCACATTTGTATACGAAACAAGCTATTTGTATGCTCTTTTCCGGTCACCTAGATTTTTTCAACACACCCAAATTCCCCATACTTTTTAAGTATAGTGTTTTTCCACAACTTCTTGATACAATTTAATTTAGAAGGAGGATTCTGTTCAGCTGCTATGATACACATTATATAAATTGCTTTCTCCTCTACCCTGCATTTTCTTATTAGTTTTGAGAATTAAAAAAGTAACAGCAAATTTACTTAACTTCCTCTTTTTAACAACATCATATCATCTTCTCATCATAGCTAGAAAATACACTAACAAAATAAGCCTACTTTCTAAACTACAAAATAAAGCTAAGTGATTTGTTCTCATAACTCTTAATATACTACCAAATGTGATCAGGTCTGGTAAATAAAGATTACCTGTTGAAATGTCTTTCTCAGCTAACTCATATTGCTTTAATCCATAATGGAGATTTGCCCTGTTAAAATACACTGCTGCAGAGAATGGACAGAGAGAAACCGCCTTCTCAAAGTCTTCTTTTGCTTCTTTAATGTTTTTTAATAATGTATTTGTAATAGCACGATTCATAACAGCAGATTCATTTCTTGGGTCAAGTTGTAATGCCTTGGAATAATAGTCAAGGGCCTACAAAATACACAAATCAAGGATAAAATACACTGTTAAAATCAAGGAAGTAGATAATGCACAATTTCTAAATAATTTTAAAAAATAGAGGAGAATTTATGTTCATAAATCTTTATTCATTCCGCTTAATGCTCTTTGTGCCTAAAAGAGCATATCTATCCATGAACAGATCAATGTACTATCAACACCCAGATGGACTTTTGGAGAATATCTGCTCATGCTGAATTACAATTATATTGCAGAAGAAATGAGCTACATACTAATACAATTTGAATGTACACAATACATATAACTTGAATTAAGCTAGAATATGAATTGATAATGCAACACATATTCTTGAACATTTTCATAACCACACAGCTTCTGAAGCAGAGTAAAAAATTAGAGAAGCAGAAGAGGAAGCACAGCCTCTGGAAGACCAATTATGGAAAAATAATAATGGATGTAGAAGGAAAGGAAATTACATGATTGCAGGAGAAGCCACATTCAGGGCACAGATCATGGACTCCTTAGGTATTTCTGGTTAAAGTCTAATCCTCAAGGAGTCTGACTCAGAGAAACTTATCAGAACATAAAACTGTTCTACATATACCTGTTTCTTTTGCTGAATGAAGACAAACTACCTACATTTACAATCTTTTGCCAAGCATGTACATATTGAACACCTCAGTACATATACTGCAAGCTGAATTGCTTACAGTTGCAAAGCTGAGAGAGAATTTGAAGCATGAGCACCAGTCCTGGGTTTCCACAATTGCTGGACCACAAAGTTCCAACCAAATGAAAGAGCAATACCCAGTCTATGCCCAGGAAGTCTGACAGGAAGACCGAAGGATAAATCAGTGCTGAGACTTCCTCAGACAGAGAGAAATAAATGGTCCTTGCCTTCAAGCAATTTTCCAAGCCTCTTTGCAAGAGGAATTTTAGTATCCAACTCTTTTGTATTTGAATATCCTCATTGTATTTAAGCAGAATGAGGTAATTTAAAACTGAAATTATAACGGCAACAGGGGAAGGATTCAACTTCTTGATTTATGCCTAATTCAACTTCTTGATTTATGCCTATCAGCAGGAGATTCTTTTCATTCTCATGGTGCCATAGCAAATCTGGGAAAATTATTTAGTCTCAATTTGCCATACTTTAAAAGGCAGCTATGTGACATAAGTAGGTTTTACTGAAATAACAAGAGAATTTACATATCTCAATTATGTATATATTTTTGAAATGGTTATCATAGCTGTCATGAATTTCGCTTTACACATATACATAATAAAATGTCCCGAGGTAGGACAATTATTTGTTAATAATTGCTACAGATTGATTAATCGCCCATTAGAAGATAAAAACTATGAAAGTTCAAGTTAACTATATTTATAAGTAGTTTGGTATCAAGGAAAGCAGTTCTGAAGGTGGTATGGAGAGAATTACCTGTGAAAACTGTCGGTTACGGAAGTAGATATTTCCTGCGTTGAAATAGGCTAAGGCATAGTCAGGATCAACAGCAATTGCGTTTTGATAGTCCCTCATTGCACAAGATAGGTATCCCATAAACTGGTTAATAACACCACGATTTGTTAGCAGTGCAGCAGTGATAGTGAGCTGAAAGACAACAGACGTGGTTATTTAGCTCACATTTTTACTCTAACTTTGTTTCTCAAAGATACATTCATTAAAAATGCAATTTTTAATGAATGCAATGCACCTTTTAATACAAATTGTCAGCTCTTCATATACAGCATTGACTGGCTTTATAAGAACAGGTTCTTTTTCGTGAAATCACATGAACCTAATATTTACCTTTAATGCAGCATTTGTATCTTGAAATGCAGCAAAAGTTTCACCCATCTGAAGACAGACCGAAGCTCGTCCATCATATGCAGCATGGCATTTTGGATCAAGGTCAATAGCAATTGTAAATTGATTCCAAGCTTTTTGAAATTTTCCAAGGGCCTAAAATGAATTGCAGTATGTCCATAATAATAAAGCATATGAAATGCCAAACAACATACTAATTTAGAGCAGAAACATGTTTATATGTACAAAAGCACTTAGCTAAAATACAGGAAAAAATGCATTCAAATACCTTGTTAATTGTGCAATACTCATTCTCCTTGTAAGCATATATCTGCAACAACTGCTTTAGCTGCCGTATTACATCCTCTCCAGCACAGAATCATAGAATAGTTGAGGATGGAAGAATAAGCACATTATTCAAATTAAAGCACATTAAATCAAAATCTGGCACACTATAATTCAAGAAGAATATTGCACCATCAAGAAAGTGCTAGATTCTGCGTGACTAGGGCTCTTGGGACCATAGTCAAAATGTAAGCACTTTATCTAATTTACGAATTGATTAAGTTAAGGGGGAAGGCCATCTTGTTACATACAAAAATATACATGTTCTTATATTTAAGCTACAAAGACACAATCAGGCTAAAGAAAAGCTATTAAGTGAGTTTAGACACCTAAATTAAGCACATACCACAGTATTAGCTCTCTGGGCTGCCCCCTGCATCCAAGCTGTCCTATGTGTTGTTACTCACCAAGGCAGTAACTGTTCTATTACTTAATACTTCCTAAAACACTGCAAAAGCCTTAATTAGAATTCAACTGTATTGGTAAAGTTGTAAAAGGAAATTTGCATGAAACCTATTCAAAATGACCCAATACAAGCCACTAACATTAGTCCCTCAGTGGCAAAAATTAATTTACAACAACATTTGCAATTCAAGACATTTCAGGAAAGCAAGTAGTGTAATGGAAAATAAGAAAACCATAGGAATCATAGAATCATAGAATGCCTAAGGTTGGAAGGGACCTCTAGAGGTCATCTAGTCCAACGCCACTGCACACGCAGGGCCACCTAGAGCACGTGGCACAGGGCTGCATCCAAGCGGGTCTTGAAGATCTCCAGAGAAGGAGACTCCACAACCTCTCTGGGCAGCCTGTTCCAGGGCTCTGTCACCCTCACCGTCAGGAAATTTTTCCTAAGTTCCCGTGGAACTTTTGATGCTTCAATTTGTGGCCATTTCCTCTGGTTCTGTCAGTGACCACCACTGAAAAGGGGCCAGCCCCATCCTCCTCACTGCTTCCCTTGAGGTACTTATATTGAAGAATTATATATGAAGAAAGAAAATTGTCACATCATATTACATATCTCTCTGTTAATACAGACTGATCATTTTTGAATATATTAAATAGTTTTATTGTACACATGTCCTTTTCCAGGGAATTTTAGCAGATTTGCTAGCATTATATTTTGTAAGGTTTTTTTTATACATAGTTTTGTCTAAATTTTGGCTATTTTTTATTTCAATAGCCCTTAAACACAAAAAAAAATCATAGTACTCAATCAGAGCACCATGTATGTGAATCAAATGAGTGTAAGGTTACTTGATATGTCATTATTCAAGAGCAAATATCCAACAAGATTAGGCACAAATGTGAAAAAGCACAATAGTCTGCTCATTTACTTCAAATGAAAGAAGTCTCCATAAGAGTTTCCATTTAACATATGGACTATTTTACCTTATCAATTCTTTAAATCTTTTACATTGTATAAATACAAATATGTATATATATATTTTTTTATCTTCTTTGATTATGTATTTACTGACAAGGAAATTTCTACCTGCAAGTTGTATCCTAAGCAAATTCTGGCTTTCACACACTTTGGATTCAGGTGAAGAGCTTTCAAGAAGTCTTTCTGTGCTTGTTTACGATCAGGCTCTTGTCCATTTTCCATGTACGAATTTCCTCTTCCAACATAGGCATCCACATAAAGGGGGTCTAGTTTAAGAACCTGGTTAAATGACCTCACAGCTTTTTCAAATTCATTAATTCTAAAAGAAGAGATATGACTATTAGGTCTCCTCACATTTTTACCTATTTTATAAGCAAGATTCTCAGTTTATGAATTATAAGCAAGTACTACCAGATAATTACCTCAGAAAACAGCTCAATTCTTATCAAGGGACAAAACTTTCTCTTAGTTTTGTTTTCTCTATATGTGCTTCCCTGATGTTTATTAGATCACTGAAGGCAGAGTCTAAGATCTTCCATTTTGAAATCCTTAGCCCCATGAAAAAAACAGCAAGTCTCATGAGCTTTTGCTGGGCCCAGTTTTGTACTCAGCAGATTCTAATGTTGACTTTTTATACCTGAGCCATTCATGCTGTCCAAATGTCATGACCACACATGCCTTTTTGTTAGTTTATTCAGACAGCTGTTCTGACCATAAATAATTTACTTCATATATATGTATTCTGTTTTTTTTTTTTTTCTCATACCAGCTCTTGACCATATCCAAGCTATGATAACCTTGCAGTGTAAAAACAGCTGATACTCAGACATAGACCATTCTAATGCAGACACAAACCATTCTGTCTATGAGTAGTCAACTGTAGAATTCTGTCCTTAGATAAAAATACAAAACACATTTAGAGTATACCAGCAAGGAATAAAATGTATTTAACAAATTAAATACCAAAGAATGCTAGTATTTTTCTTTGCATATAAAGCAAAAATATTAATATGTACACAGTAATTTAACTAAGAAGACACTGAAAGGTAAGAAAGTGTCTTAATATAAGCTAACTTTTCAGATTCTAACTAGAGCACAGTTGTAGATGGGCAGTCAAGAACGTAAGAGGTTGTGGGATGAATCTCAAAATGAGCTGTAGCTGAGTTGTATGGGTCTGCAGATGACATACATGCAGATGACAGATGCAGAGAAATTCTATAATAAATTAAACTAAACTAATTGGCACATAGATATAAAATTTTCTGCTATATCATAGTTACTGTTTTTCAAGATGATCATTTATGAACTACAGCTGTCACCATGATAAATAGACTAAAATACTGATGTACTTAATTCATCCAAATTTTATCTATTTTAATGATCTAACAAATTTATTTCAATCTGTAATAATAAATTTCATTTTGATGAAATTATATCTTGGAATGTCAAAATAAAAAATTAATGCAATGAAAACCACTGAGGCATTTTCTCTGGTTTAAAGCACAAAGTGCAGATCTATTCAGAAACGGTATCCTAACTAATTTTGAACAAACACACACAACTTTATATTATTTCCCCCTGCTTCAAGCACAAGGATTTATGTCTCTTCTTACCTTCCATAATTCTTTGTTCTTTAGTAATTTTCCTGGATCTATTTTATTACCCTATTTCCTTTTGATCTCACCAGAAGCAAAATCTCCAAAAAGGGAATTTTAATTCTAGTTGTTAAACTTGGAAAGTACATAATTTATTCTTTTTTTTCCCATTCCTCTTAGATACTCATTCTTCTTCCTGTTCTCAGTGTGCTCAATATCCAGGTCTCAGTGTGCTGAACTAGAGCATCAAGTTCAGCAATTGCTCCCTATCCCTACTCAGCATCAAACAAAACTACCTGTCTTACCTGTGATAGCAGATTCCAATAGCTTGGAAGATCTGTCTATCAAATGGACTGTAGAAAGCTGCTTCTTTAAAGTCCTGAAAAGAACAAATATTAAAACATATAAATCATTATCTAAGTCATTATTTTTAAGTATACATATTGAATGCATTTAACTATATGCTATTTCAATATAACTGTTGCAGTAACAACATTATCTAGGCACTTTCATGATAATATTTTCTGTAAATAACTTTTTTTCAGGACATTTAAGTTTTTCCTTTTACTAACATGAAGAACATTTGTCAAAATGAATGCAATTTTAATACATGTCGTTCAACAGAAGTGTATGGGTACTTTTAAAATCAGAAATATTTCAGTTATAAATAAGGAAGCACATTAGGTCTCTACATGGCAAAGCAATCAGCATGTAACAGGAGTGGTTTAGCTCATGTATCTATGAATTACAGCTACAAAATAATTTTTTGCTTGTTCAAATTAGTATGGTAAAATAGCAAGTCTGCCTCTGAAAAACTACTGAGACACACTGCTCCAATCCACCAAAGCCTTTCAAAGAATTCCCAACAAAGCAAAGAGGATTCTTCATATGTGCAATTTGAACTATACTCTCTGCTCTGCATAGAGAGCAGAGCAAAAGCAGAATTCAAGTTCCAAAGATCAGGTGTGGTTAACTTTAGCCAAAGGTTACTGACAGGTTACCTGACAGGCCACTGACAGGTTCCTGACAGGTTACCCCACACTTAACACAATCAACTAAGACAGGTAGTTCCATCTAGCAATTCAATTCTTCTATAGATTAAATTATACTTTTTTTCTGTTTCTTCCAGTGCATCCAATTCATATTAGAATATATTCAAACCAATTAGCACAAATCCCTGCTTAAACAATTATCTTTTAATTCAACAAGCACTATACAGACAGTGTATACAGTCTGTATACAGACGTATTTCTTGCAATAACATATTGACAAAATTGACCAAGAATGCCTTGTGTGCCAAGCATATTTATCTCTGCTTCTTTCCTTAAATTAGTTATAATGGTTTTGTGTCTATTGTTCATTATCAGTTTGCAAATTTGTCTTCTCTACAATCCGTTCAAAGAAATTTTTGTTGATTCTACTAGTTCTGCCCCATTTCCAGAAACGCCCAGTCTCCTTTCACTGCCCTTAGTTTGCATCATCTCAGACTCTCATCTGAACTATTCTGCTCAACTGCATCTTGAAGTATGAGAGAGATGAATAAAACAATAGCTCTATTTCATTTATTTCTATGCAAGTTCTATCAACTGCAAAGGGCTCTTGTCATGTATATTAAATGGAACATTTCTGGGTCACTGGAATGGGATTCATATTCATTTTTCAATCTATATTTGGAAGAAAGAAGTATTATTCTATTTTAGGCTGCCTATTTTGAAATTCATGGTATCATAAAGATATCAGAATTCAGTTATTCGACCACAATGGAGACAACAAACCCCTCCATTTTCTCAGCTACATTAAGAAAAAAGCACCTTGCTTTAAATGAAATAAAAATTCAAACTTTTTAAATTTTCAAAAATAAGAAAAAAATGTGGGTTAGAAAAAAAAGATGCTTAGCCATGCTAGGTCTCAAGACTGCTATTGCTATAGCAGATGGAATTCCAGTGAGTCATCTACATTGTGAGCCAGTTTCAGGATCAAACACTTTAAGAAAATTAACTCAGGGTTTTATCCTTCCTTCCTTTTCAACAAAAATGGTTATTTATATCCTCCCCCCCTCCTTCCAGGAAAGAGAACAGCCCCACCTAATCAGAACCCACCCTTTACAGAGGCTTCTGCTATGAGTTCATATGCATTTGCACTAAACACAAATTACTTCAATATTAAAAAAAAGAAGAAAAATCAGGTTCTTGCTTATGGAATTTTGTACCATTCCCACACTTAACTCTAGCCATATAAATTTATTGCCAAGCAGGTAAAACTGTAGTGTCTTTGTACTCTTCACTGCCAGAGCACCATTAGGTGTTTAAACAAATAAGAACTGTGAAGACTGCTTCAGAAGAAAGCAAAAATTAGCAGATTGGTCTTCTACTCAGTAATGGAATACAACTGATAGAAAAAAAATCCAAATATCCTGTTAACTAGAAGGATTCCATACCTCACATGCATTAGCATAATCACCAAGTTGCACATAGAGTAGTCCACGATTAATTAACACTTTTAAAAGTATTTCCTTATTCAGTTCAAGCAAAAGAAGAATTCCATAATCTTTCAAAGCCTAAAGAGATAAAATGTATTTTAAGCAATAACTTAAGCACTTAACTGAACTGAACTGAATTGAAGCAAAAACTGAATTGATACTTTAGAAATTAAACTTTCCAGTGCTTACAAATCATAGGCACTGGCTTCAGTTTGACACGTTTCATTGTTTGCAAATTGAATTTAACTGTATTCGGAGCCCTCTATAATTATATAAATATATATCCATTTCCAGAGCATAGTAGCAAAGAAAATACAAATTTATTAAATCCTGACATAATTAAGACTTTTTTGTAGTTATATGCATTTCAGAATTCCAATGTTATGTCCACACTTTGATTTAAAACTTTGGGTTTTGATGATTCTAAATCAATGAATCAGGATTTAATATTAAAGCAAAGAACTTCTAAAACATCAATTATATGATATGTTATTATTGAAAAATCTAAGACTTAGATGTATTAACTAAGTTTGCTTTTGACAAAATTATTCCATATACTAACACTTAAAGGAAGTCCTATTCCTTAACACTCTTAAATCTAGAATTGGGGGGACGGGGAGAGGGGGAAGGGGAGGGAAAGAGAAAATTCTTGAAAACAATTTCTTTCAGGAAGAGATTGCAAAAGATTAGAATTCTGATCAATTGTCAATAAACAGCTATTATGAATATGAGTGATGTCAACATGTGAATACCATACCTTTCTGAAATCCTTTATTTGATTATAAGAGATTGCTCTATTATAGTATGCCAAAATGCAGGATTTGTTGAGGTCTATAGTTTTAGAAAGATCTTCAATTGCAACATTATACGTCTGCACATGCAAAAACAGATTGTATGAATTATAATTCACAATCAAAGCACTACATATTCCTGCTTAAATAGCAGCCTATTGTAAAATTTGATTTCATAGTTTTTGGGTTGTTTTCAGCATTGGAAAGCATTCTACTTTTTCAGTACATTCATTATGGACTAGTTATTGTAGCCCTTTTCAGTGGGAATGCTTTTGCAGAAGCTCTATATGGACAAAGCCAACATTCTTAGTATTTGCTTATATCATATTCATTTAATACAATACATTATCAATCATTCATTTTACTAGCACAAACAGAAATGGCTTCCAAGGGAAAGTAATCAAGTTAGAGTTCAATTTAATCAAAAAGTTAATCAAGTAGAACTTCTTCCTTTCAACAGCAACACTAGCTTGCCAAGCTCTTACCACTATTTAGGAATAAAGTAGGATAGATTATCCAGGTTCTAAGGGAGCTACAGACACTCCTCTATCACCATCGTCTGTCCATGCCCCACTCTCAATCCCAGATGAATTAAATGTGTGCATTACACTCAAATATAGAACACTAACCAATATTCCTACCTTGTTTTGATACTTTAAAGTTCCTCGGTAAAAATAAGCTCTCACACTGCTAGGATTAATTTTGAGAGCCTCATTACAATTCAGAATTGCCTTAGAGTATCTGCCTTTACTTCCATAGTAAACTGCACGACTCATATATGCCTGTAGAAATAGACACAGAATGATAATGTGGCATAATGTTGAAAAGTTGATGTTTTTACAGCAGACAGATTTTAAAGTAAAAAATGTCATTTTATTAAAACAATAGATCTTGTGAACCATGTTCATATGAGAAAAAATGTAGGATGTATCAATAACAGTAATGAAAAGAAGCAAGAATATTGAAGCAAAAAATGTGTTCAAATAAATGAGTTAAGAATTGAATGAAGGAAAAGTTCATATTTAAAAAAAAAAATCCAAAGAAAGGATATTAAACAGGCAAACATACTAAAAAAAAAAATAAAAAAGCCCAAATGATGAGTAAACTATTCCTTAAGAGAAATCATTGAAGCTGATTTGAAGCAAAAGCAGTTTGTTATAGCAAGATGGAGAATGTGCTCTGATATTCTTATGTCTGACATTCTGAAAAAATAAGATGAGCAATATGCTGGCTGGCAGATTATAAGTCATATACTCATAAATGCAGAATGTGTCATTCTTTGAACTCATTCTAAAGTGACTCACAGAAACAAGTTTTACCAGGAGTCTTGATATTACCTGGAAATGTGATGGACAAAGTGCAAGTGTTCGATTGAAATCTTGGATACACTTAGCTTGTCCGAGCTGCATTCTACAGAGCCCTCGCTGATAGAAAGCATCAGGATAACTTGGATGCAGTCTGATCGCCACACTGAAAGCATCAAAGGCCTAGAGGGAAGGTATATAATTTGGACTAAACATGATGCTTTCATACATAGTTTAAACCAGTTGCTTAACTGCCTGATTTGTATATAATGCTAACTAATTTATGCTGTTGGAATCCAACATACTGCATTGTTTTTTAGTGTTTTCATCTGTTTACTACTACTATTTTTTTTATAATATTTAATGTCCCAAACAACATAATCATAATCCCACTGTGGTACAATCTAATTCATTTAATAACCTTTTCTTCAGTAAGACTGCAAAGGTTTTACCAAACACATCGTCTTCTGCCTGTAAAGAACTGGGATAGTGAAGTTGCTTATTACAACGGACAACACATTGGCTAACCTGCAACTCTTTTAAAATCCATCTAGATTGTTTTCTCCCCTACACTGCACATTAGCTTACAAAGTCATGGTCTTTTCTGGGATCTACAGCTATAGTACTAGATCTGTATTTACACAGAAAGTCATCTTTTGTGATTGTCATATGCCACCACATTAGACATTTCAGATGCTTCCAACAGCTTTCTTCCAGAGGAATATTATGACTGTCAAATTTAGAGGCAAGCAAGGCAAGAAATGGTTCTCGAGGGCAATGAAATTCTGATAATTCAAATAATTTCAACCTAGAGCCTTTTAATAAATCAAAAACTGAAACATATTAAGTAAAATATTGAAATAAAAACATTGGTATGAACCCACATTTGGCATTACACAAGGCTCACTGATAGGCTTTCAATATGGTCATCAAGAAAGAAGTTTAAAATATTTATTTTACTCAAACTAGGTAAATATATTTTCTTTGCAAATATAAGTAGGCATCATACGTAATATAAGTAGGTATATAGGTATCATACAACAGATGAAGGCCAAACAGAATCAATTAGGGTTGTTTTGAACAACAGCAATATAGAAAACAATTATGCAATCAGTGCTGTAACTCAGAGAATATTCCGGGAATCTTCTTGTCAAAGCTTAGTGACAATTCACTAAACCATTCATATTCCTCCGCAGACAGTTTTCTGTCTATAGCATCTGTGAAAAAAATTGATAAGCAAAGAAACTCATGCTGTTTTCTGTTCCATCAGAATGTTGGCAAATGATAACACTAGTGCTGGATTCACAGACCTACAAGAGGTAGTGTGATTCACAAGCAAAAGTTAAAGACAGTGGAGACTGCTTAATATATTAAAATCCTTTATTCAGCTTTTGTAGCTGTTGCTTACAGATAGTAAATTCAAAGATCAACAAAGTCTTTATAACCGATACCAACCTTCAATAAGTTTACTTGCTCCATATAACACAGGCCTATAAGATAATACATTTCTGCAGCCTCAAATGTATTAGGTAGGGTTCTTCCTGAGGTAATCAGAAGCTTTGTAGCAACTTTAAAACTTTCCAGAGCATTCTGTAATACAAAGTGCACAGCTGTAAAGCACTTGACTGAAAGTCTGCAAACTCAGTTATTCTCAATTCTGTTTAAGGTTAACCTTTAATGACTAGTCTGGTGCTCCCTTGGTGTTCCTGGACATAGCAATACTCTAAATGCTTCATATAAACAACAAATCAGAAAAAAAACTTCACTTATATGCTGCAAAGAATCTAGCGTACACAACACAGAAATAATATTATCCATTTATACGATTATTTATAAAAATAATTAAATGTAACTATTCATTAATGAATTTTACATATAATGTATTTTCTCTATTCAGGAATATTTACAGCTTTTGATGGTGTTTGGCAATAATGAAATATTTGATGCTAATTTCCTATGAGCAAATTATTTATTCCATATACAACTTGCAGCAGTTTATTGCCCATTAAGAAACATATTTAAAATATCAATCCTGTGCAGGCATTAAAGCAATTTAACTTAAGATGGTAGCATCTCAAAAGCTTCATGCCTCACAGATGTGGGCAATAATTTAAGAACAGTTTTGTTTTAAAAGAGATTTAAGGAAAACAACCAGCATATTAAAACTAGTTCAAGACAAGCCATTCCTCTAAAGGATTATGATGGGACAGTGACAGGAACAGAGACCTCTGAGACAATATCTTTTTGGACCGCCAGAAAATAGCTTTGTCCAATGGTTGAAATTTTAAATACCAAGAAGCGTAAAAGAATTATAGCATTTTTTTTTCTTAAATGAATCTACAAAAAAAAAAGAGGTATTTGTTCAAAAAAAATAAAAATAAAAAACTGCCTGAAATCCCAGTGCCTGGTACCTGCAAATACTGCACCTGCCTAAGTTGTCATCAAGATAGTTTTAAATCATACAGGTCTGCATTTCCTGTTAAAAACCTTTCTCTCTCTTCCTACTCTTAAAGAGGCCTAATATTTTAAGAAACAAAGAACTGTAAACACTTAAACTCACATATGATTCTACTGGCACAGTTGATTCTCAGAGTACTATAGCCTTAAGTCTTCCCATACTGGAAGAATTCTGAAATTCTTTTCCGGGGAGATAACAGTGCAAGTCTTCACATCTGGGTGAAGCACACTGAGAAATCAAGAAATGGCTCTAATAGACATCCTCTTAACCACAGAAGTTGAAATGGGTTGGACTAAAGAGCATTTATGACCATCTGAAATGCCCCCTGGCATTCTTCTCTCAAGGACAGCAGAACCAATCAAGTTCTGTCATGGTTTGAGATATATAAAAAAAATCCAAGTATATCAAAAAGATTGAAAGGCCCAAGAGGTTTTATCTTGTTTAAAAAAAAAAAAAGTAGATTTTTTTTAATTTAGAGAAACAAGGCTCTCTACATTTTTTATAAAGAAGTAGGATTGCACCGAAAACAAAGGTTAACTGCAGGAGCCAGATGAGTCACAACATTAGTTAAACTCTATGACATAAGAATCTTAAAAAGTTGAGAAACTAGTTATAACTGTACAACACATATTCAGTTTACACAAACTAAGCATTTCTACTGCATTTTATTAGACAAATATGGTAGACATACTTCTGCGTAATTTTATTTCAAAAGAAACAGAATTAAGATGTATAATTGACATAATTGACCAACCGACATAATTGCATTTTTTAATATAATTTCTTAAATGTTTTAACATTAAAATAGCCTAATTATGCTGAACTATTAATGTGCACGATGGTGTTGAAGTCTTACTTGCCTTGTCTTACATAATGAGGCTTTACTTGTGTAATGAGTTATCTCATAAAATACTAAAAGAATACAGAAACAAAACACTGACTTTCTCGGCACATATATAATGTAAATGTTTCTAACCTTAGTTTTCTTGGCTTTCATTTGTACTTTTCCTAGGAGAACGTACATGGGAGGCTCAGGCCGAACTGCAATAATGTCACACATGCAGTCTATTGCTTTATCCTGATTTTGACAAAATGAATGAATGAGAGCTCGCTGAATAGGCTGAGACTTGAAGGATTCTAGAAGAAAACCATAACTGTTTGCCTTAGCAGTCATAAAAACATTAACTAACTTCATACAAAAGTTTGAAAAGTAATAGTTAATTACCAGTAATTGCAGTTCAATTGCTAAATATGTGCAAATTTTTACTTTTCTTTCCCCACATATAAGAAGGCTTTCTCCATGGAAGTAACACCATGCACTTACTTTGCTTTTATTTTTTATTTTCTCTTTATTCTTATATCTTGTGTATTCATTGTTGTTCACTACCAGAGACAGGAATTTGTTTGACAGTATGTTGCTGTATGGCCAGCACATAACAACTATGATGCAATATTTTAATTGTTCAAATGCATTGAAAAGGTTCAGTCATAAATCTATGTCATGTCTTGCAAGGAAAGATTACATATAAGGACAAAATAGAATCCTTATTCAATATTTCTTTAATATTAGAAATCAGGCAGAAATAAAAAACAACAAGCACACAAAAGGTACCAAAAATTTGAAATCACACATGATACTGCTGGTAATAATGTAAAAACAATATTATTTTAAGACTCTAAACATGCAAACAAATAGGCTAGAGAACAAGAATTTTAGCTGATTCATGATAAATAGCCTTGAGTTTAAATTTTCAAACAATTCCTTGCTTACATGCATGCATGGTTCATACATATGTGATTCATACATAGAGATTCACATATACATGGTTCACAAATCCTTAGGTACATTGACATTACCTTCATCCATTTCCGCAACTTGGTGAATACATAAACTTGATAGCTCATATTTCTTCATTTCCATTAAATACTTCCCCCTATAATGAAAAATTTGTTGGATGCATTTAGTAAAGCTATCTCCAAGCACTTTTTCCAAAGTTCAAGTACTGCTGGAATAAGTAAAAATCTACAATTTGCTTCCTTTATATAAAAAGAAAAATTAATGTCATCAAATAAAGAGACCCAAAGTTTTCATTGTTTCTTTCATGAATATCTTTCCAATTTTTTAATTTCTTGGTAACAACACAATGCCAAGAAATTACACATGTTTCCATGTATAATTCCATGTAATTCTCCACATTGTGAGAGTTACAAAAATACTTTTTTTTCTGGATTCCACCCATCAATCCTTTCTAGAATTGTGACAATAAACTTAATATAGCTACTTCCAAAATCCACCAGACTAGCTGATAGACAGAGCTGATTTTAAAGAGCAGCATAGCCTCTTCAGATATAACCATGAGTAGAAAGTATTCTGCTAGTCAAACAACAGTCTTGAAGACAACTGAGCAATCCTGCTTTTAAAAGTGGGAAAGGACAGCATTACTGATTGAAACCTAATAAACAATGCTCTCAATTCACCAAAGGAATTACATTCAAGAATTTCCTCTTCAGTTGTTCTAGTCTGTCTGAGTAGAAAACAGCTTTATGTGAGCATTTTTAAACTTGATAAAGATCAATATTTCCCACTGGGTCCAAGACTGGGAGGAAGGGAAAGAACTTTAAACAGGCCTGGACTCAATCCTTCATATTCTTTTTATTATGTGGATTTTGCTGACAAATCAGTGAAAAATCTATCCATGTGGGGAAAACATTTAAAAATATATATTTTTTTTTAAGTTCAGATTTGCAGTACTGGCATTTCGACTATTTACTTGCTTTTACATGGGGTCTATATACACCTTCATGAGCAGAACAGTGAATATAAAACAAAGTCACTTCCTCAGAGCTTACAACAGATGTGAAGTTCTGCAGGTTGAAAAATGCTATGATAATAATGCATTTTTTGTACTCAAACACACTCAGAGCAAATTACAAAGGATACGAGGACATTAACCAATAAGATTCCAAACTGGATTTTTTTTTCCAAAAGTAAGAAACCTATGAAGACCTCAAACAATTGCTTCAATTACTTTCCTACCTTAATATGTATAACTGTGATTTGTTTGGATAAAGATGAATGGCTCGATTTATATCCCTCACAGCATCTTTTAAATTATGAATCTGTAATTAAGAAAGTAAAAAACCAGCAATTTAATTGCTAATATGAATGCAGTTTGAAGCAAATTAACACTTCTGATCATGGTTCTGCAGGATGCAATGTACACATGGTACTAACTCATTAGGTACATATGTCCTCTGCACAGAAAATCAGAATTCTTCCTGCTAACAATTAGACTTAATTGTTCTCGCTAACAATTAGACCTAACAATGTCTAACTCAGGCATCCTACTTATTTCCATACACCGTCGCAGTGCAAAACCAAAAAACAGTTCCTTTATTATTCCAAAATCCGAGCATGTAGACTCTGAGCTACTGGGAAGGACATTAGGTTTTAAGATCTGCAGGTGCATCCTGGTGAATCTTGGTTGCTATAATGAGCCTAATATAATACATTATAGTAGTGGCTGTGCATGCCCCCATCACTTTCATTTAGATGCTGAGGCAATGCATTCCTTTATTACAATGAAGGATCCAAAGACTGACACATCCAACTGGGATAACTGCTCTTCAAAACTGTCATCAAAGAATACGTAATGGAATGCACCCACTGAGCTTTATTTACCTGCTATATTTATTTCTGTTATCTGAACTCTGTAAATAAAACTACAAAAGCAATCTGCATGTTGGTAGATGACTTCCAAAAAGAACTATGATTAAAGACAGAAACCAAAAACATAGATAATTGATCAACCTGAATGGTTGAGCTACTTGGAGCTAAAAGTAATTTCTTTTAGATATACTACGGAAAAAAATGAACAGTCCAAACAATCTCTCCAAACATTATGGAAACAAATAAAGCATTGTGAGGTACAACAGTTTATTCAGTTCTGCCATGGACAATCTCAGAAATTGTCACACTTCATTCTTTGGACTCCTGAGGATCTCAAATATTTGCTAACAAAATCTGTCCTGAAATCCTATGCAGGAATGGAAAACATTCAGATTCACAAGAAATTAAAATTTTGCAAATGTTTTCTTTTCTATTTGTAGTGAAACAAATTTAACTTTCCTGAAAAATAAGAACTCTGAAGAAAAAAGGTTTAGAAAAACATTTCTTCAAAATATCTTTTATATTTCAAAAATACATCTTAAAGCACCTTAGATGTACACTAAGATACAAAAAGATAAAAATTAAAGAAAAAATATGCTATATCATTGCATCATGTCAACAGTAATTTACAATAGTTACAATGTATTTGATTATATAACAGTGATGAGGACTACTTGAAACATGTTCTAACATCTTTGTAAATCCAAGGCATAAGTAAG
This sequence comes from Crypturellus undulatus, assembly GCA_013389825.1. Lineage (NCBI taxonomy): Eukaryota > Metazoa > Chordata > Aves > Tinamiformes > Tinamidae > Crypturellus > Crypturellus undulatus. Next base: position 3,740,594 of record VWPW01023369.1, read on the forward strand.
TGTTAAAATACTCACACAACAATAAATATAAATAAAGCAATATTGAATGGCAAGCAACAGCAAAATGAACATCTTACCGTATGATATGCTTGGGCTCTACATATATAGGCTCGAACATTGAGAGGATCAACTTCAATGGCATCAGTGAATAGCTGAATAGCTTTGTAGTATTGATCCAGATGTAACAGCATTATCAAACCAATGCTTAGGTAAGCAAAGATGACAGATCTAAAAATGGATTTTTCCTTCTTTTGTAAATATCACATGAAATGTCATTGTATTTCCCATAACTTCAGCCTTTATGCCTTTTACAACACATATATTTTATAAAGCTAGACTGAATCACACATAGTTCATGCAGTGACCACAAAACACATTACTATCAAATACTAATGTAGGCATATATACACAGTGAATGACAATACCAGTATCAAACTACCTCCTTTAGAGAAACACCCGTTAAAATAGCTTCATTACAGGCTTTGGTGAGTCTGTTACATTTGACTACATATTAGAGTCTCTCTGATCACCAAAACCAGCACTTCAAATGTGATTTGTGAGGAAGGGGTGACAAATTTGTTATGATATCTGGACCTGGAATAGCCCTAGTTGGTAATTTTATAAGAAAAGACTCATATCAAGAAATGCTGAATTTTTCATCAGTAGAAAAATCATTTTTGTTTCAGAAGACTCTCACAAAACATAGACATCTTTCATCCAGCCTTCTACTTCCTTTTTTGTCTGCGTTTCTAGCGTCTGCAGCAACCTATTCAGCCCTCTCACGCAGACTGGTTCTAGGCAAACTTCTAACCCTCCTCTAGCAGAACCACCCAAGAGGGGTTGCTGAGGGCATTTAGACCAGCCCAAGGCCTAAAGATTGAACATGGAAGCCATTCAACCACTTACTGTCAAAGATCATAAGCAGTAAGTTTTATATCAGCAACACCATCTTTGCCTTTGCTTAACAAAATACTGTGACATTTTATTTTGAAATAACATTTGTCTTTTTTAACTACATTCATTGCAGAAAATTTCTCTCTCAAAATACTAATAAAATTATTCAAGTGCAAATGATCAGCTGTAATCAGGACTTTTCATCTTTTGTCTTCCAAAACTTAGTAACTCATTTGTCCTGTTTCCATATAAGACAAAATAAAGTTAAATTTTAAAATAAAATAACAATTATTTTCATCTACACAAAAGCAGACAAGGCAAAGATACTAAAATAAGATGACATAATTTTTTATGTCTGTACTAATTCTATCTATTTTCAGATATCAATTATGAGTCTACTTTTCTTTAATATTGCTTTTATGCTCCCAGTTAATCAGAATATAAACAAAATATATTAAAATTCAAGTCTAATCACCTGTCCAATGCCAGGACGCTTTCAAAGTCACAGATTGCAAGTGACCATTGACATTGTTCTGCATAAATGACGCCACGATGAAGAAAAGAACAGAAATTCTCCTGAGTGTCATTGATGAGCACTGTGGGAGGAGAGGAATAAAAATCAAGTGTTCAGGTATTCATATATATATATATGTTATTCTATATAGCTTATCTGTACATTACTTCTTAATCTATCTTAGAAAAAAAATCACAGAAAGGCCTTTTAGATCATAACACAAAACATTTAAAATGGTATAAAATGCCTTCAAGAACATAATTAGACTTTCTAGTTACTTCCCCCCAAAGTGTTAAAGTGAAGAAGGAATGCTTCAGGGAGTCAAAGGGAAAAGAACTGAAAGGGTAACAACAGTAAGAGCCAAAATTTAATAGCAATCTTAACAGAAATTTACTACAAGTTACTACAAGTGCTGGGTGGTGACAGTTTATTTCAGTACTTATAGCAGGAAATAAGTGCAATATTTGTGATATGAAAATATAGTAAATACTAGTAAATAGTCATTTCTCTTTTAAGCAATAAATGCATTCGGCACTAGAGGAAGCACATAATACCAGAAACACTGAAGTCCTGCAGAGCTCTTTTTGGATCAACATGTCGTAGTATGCAACCTCTGTAGTAGAAGGCTAACCAACAGAAAGGGTCTAGATGAAGTGCTGCTGCTAAGTCGTCTACTGCATTTCTATACTGCTGCTGTTTAGCATATGCTCTTCCTCGATATAGCCTAGTTAAAAAGATTCTCCATAAATACAATTTCCCTATTTTCCCCCGAAATTCAAGACACTAGCAATATATTTAAACAAGATAAATCACAAGCTCAATGGAAAAGTGTAAATTAGTGTGAATACACAACAGGTGAAAAGCATGAATAGACAACTATTTTATCAATGCAAATTATAAAGGTTATATTTTCACTTTGCTGAACTTATTTTTCACTGTTATCTAATGTGCCTTAATGCCACATCCCACTTCCACATAGAATTGTCACATAAAGTATATACTATTCCTTTTTAAAGGTAACATAGTAAAATCAGTTCTTCCAGAATTATATTATGTGCTTCACTCTGCACAAACACAGGGCAATGACACTATTCACAGAGCTCATACATGCACATTTGCGCCTCAGTGAGTACATGGATTTCAGAAACTTCACTGCAGCTTCATAATACTTCAAGCTTCATAATACTGACTTCTGTCCTTGTCAGAGTTCTCAGAAGCATCAGTAAATTACATTAGTAATGCAAAAGCCATATGTCAGAAGAAAATTTTGCCTGACTGCGAGGTTCCTCATAATGAACAAGATGTACTGGCAAGTAACAGATACCCCTTAGAGCATCCTTCACTAGCCATTTACATTCAGTTTGGATGGGATTCAGTTCCCAATTAAAACATCTAAACTTAAGTATCTCTCTGTAGATGTCTACAACATATAATAGGTATCTGACTTTCTATTATAGATGATGAAAATCAAATCATTCAAGGAGAGCAATTCAGTTCATCCAAAAGTACACACATGCTCAGGAGAATACAGCTTCAGGCTTTATGGAAGAGCCTGGATACATACTCAGGCTATCTAGCGTCTACTGACTATCAGCTACATTGCCCATAAAAGCAACGCAGAAACCTACATGCCAAGAAGACAGCATGCTTACACATAAATTGAGGAATCATAATCTCAATTTTCATTTGTACTTTGTATTCATGAATACAGTTTGAAGGACAGAAAGAATGTAAATCTTTGCAGGAATGATTTTTAAAACAAATCATATTTATTATTAGCAAAATCATATAATTTTTCTTAGTCTGTAAAAATCAAAGGTAAAAACAATATTCTAACTAAATTCTAAAAAAAAAAGAAAATTCCCATTCACATAATTAAAATTTTCATAGAAAACATTAATTCAGCAAAATGCTAAATCTATAAGTGTCAAGACAACCAATGGAAATTAGGCACAGAACTATTTCATCCTTAAGGACACTCTTGACTTTGAGTATGTATTTAAATCCAGTTCTACCAAGGAAAGCACATATTCATGTACGTAAGCCCAAATGACTCTATATTTGCATAACTCCAGTGGGATCTGAGCACACGGTTCTGTGCTTAGCTAAATTAAGGTCTAGGGACTAATTCAAAGTCATTAAAGCAACACACAGATTCCCCAATGATTATGATGGCCTAGAAGTTTTATCTATTTCTATTAGATATCTCTTTAGAAATGCAGTTGCTTTATTATTGTTTAATGCATATTCAATCTTCTACATATTAATATTATTGTAATAATCCACTTAAAATTCAAATACTTCTGTCAAGCTATATATTATACCTTGCCTGAGCATTCATAGGGTCTTCCTTGATCACAGCAGTAAAATCCTGAATAGCTGTAGTAAAAATTGAACGATCAAAGAAATATATCCCATGTTTCATAAGTGCATCTGTTCTTTTTGGGTTATACTGAAAACACTATGACAAAAAAAAAATCATTTTTTTTTCTGATGATTTAAAAATCTTATTCAACAACCAAAAAATATTTTTTTTCATTCTCAGATTTGTTTTTATTCTCTTGTTCTTTATTTTTTTTTCTCATTTCTGTTAACTGTAAAAGTGAAACAGAAAAGCAGTGACGCTAGCTTATAACTGCTTCATAATTTGTAGACATTCAATAATTTACTAAATTATCTGACAGGAGTCATAGAAATTACATATTTATATTTACTCCACAGCATGATTTTTTTTAATCATTTTTTGAAAGGATAACTGTTCACCAAGCTACTTGCTAGATATATCCAAATGCAGTTAAATATATTAAAGTTACAACATTAAATTACACAAAATTACTACATTATTGTAATAATACAAGAAGGTGAGCTTACTTTGGCATAATCATCCATGGCCAATAATAAATTATCTTCTTCAAAATACAACTCAGCTCTCTTGAAGTAAGTATCATCATCAGTGGGGCTGCACTGTATTGCTGAGCTATAATTGATTATTGCCAATGTGTAATCCCCCATTTTTTTATGAATTTCAGCCTTTGACAGGTATGCATCTGAAACAGCCCACAAACATAATAAAAAGCATTATTTAGCAGCCACAGAAATACATCATCTTCTTACAGGGAAATGAATACAACTAATAGAAACAGAACAATAAGATCAGGAAGTCCTGTTTTATTCTGAGCAATAAATCCCAAAAGTTTGGAGCTCTGTGCTCAGTCCTTGAGCCCACAGAGCTCAAGTACCTCTTGTAGGATTCCAGGGCACCCTATTGAATCCCAGATACTCAGACATTTAAGGCTGTGAATAAGACCATTTACCACAGATCAATATAAACAAGAGATGTAGTTTAAATGGGCCCACAAAATAGTTACCCCGTGTATACTGCCAACCACAAACATTTCCCGACCTCTCTTAAATTTCTAAGGAAGAAAGATTAGAGTAAAAGCCAAACTTGCAATAAGTACCAAACAGTAATACAGCACAGGAACAGACCAGCAGAGGTCAAATGCATCAGGATTCTTTTAAGTCCTAACTTTAGCAAATAATAGAAAATTTCCAAGTGATTCACAGAAACAGGACATTTCATGTTTGATAGTAGGCCACATTCAGTACAGAATATGACAAAACTCCAGTGGACCCTGGCAATTTGATGAAGGAGTAAAACAGCTCTTCCTGAGCTCTGATCAAGGAAGACTTTATTGCTTTAAACCAAAGCATAAGCAGGACCTGTCAGAGCCCTGGAACAAAAGAAGGAAAAAAAAATCTCCCTGGTCCTTGCAGGTAGTTAGCAGGAACCCTGATGCGCTGAATTAACGTGTAACGTGGCAGCGGCTCCTTTCCCTCTCAGTCAGTATGGATCTGACACAAGGATTCCTACTGCAAACATGAATTCATATCTTCAGGAACTCTCCCTGGTGTAAAATTTCTCTCACATTATCAGTCTCTGTTTTAGGTTCCTTGGCTCCATGACCCAAATCAGAAAAACACTCCGAAGCTTCACCACGGAAATAATGAGAAGCCATCTTGTAATTTCCAGCCCATGTTTATTCATGAGAAATTTATAATAATTTCATCTTCTGCAGGTGTCCTTCAATCAAAATATTTTTCCCCTTCATCTCATGTACCTGACAATGTGACCTTTTACAAAAACATTTATCTACTACAGCACCAGCTGACTAGCTATAACTGTTTAAACTACAGATTGAGATTATTTAATGAATGAACTCTGTTCAAAAGAGTAATATAGCAGCTTTAAAACTTAATATATTGCTTAGCTATCCTTTAGATGTTCTGCACAGAATAAACAGTTTCAGTAAAATAGTATCAGCTTTGAGTTATTTGAAGAATCATTAAAAGACCTCTTATTGTTAAGCCATTATCCCTCATCTCTGAAAGGCCGTAGAGAACGGGGCCAGATGCCTGCTTGACCAGGGAGGTTAGGCTAGATGATCTCCAGAGGTACTTTCCAACCTTAATCATTCTGTGATTCTGTGACTCTCAAGCCTTATCTTCTCCAGGCTACAAAACTAATCTCCCCCAGCTTTTCCTTATATGTTACATGTTTCTGGATCCCAACCATTTTAATGGCCTTCTAATGAACTATCTTATTTTTCTCTCTCTTGTACTGAGATCCAAATTGAACACAGTATTGAAAGTGCAGCATCATGACCATGAAAAGAGTAGGGAATCACTTTCCTTGACCTGCTGGCCACATTTTCACTAATGCATCCAGTGTATAGTTAGACTTCCTTGCCACAAGGATGCACTGGTGACTCATGTTCAGCTTGTCCAGGAGGATCTCAAATTCCGTTCTTGCAGAGCTCCTACCTAGCTGCCAGGCTCCAGTCCACAGCAATCACCCACAAAACTTCTGCCAGCTGGCCTTAAGAAGCTGGGGATCAAATCCTGTTCTTTTACTTGGTCTGTCAACTACCCCCCTTTTTTTTCTCTCCCTTTTAAGTTCCTCCTTCTCAGTTTAAAAGATACGTCAGAGAGGGGCTGAAAAATATACTTAATATCAGACTGTTCCCATTACAGGATTGCTTATCAGCTTTCTGCATTAAATTAATGGATAAAATTGCCATCAAGGTTTTTATTGTTTGTTTGTTTGTTTGTTTTTTGTCTTGGACTTTTTTAAACAGACTATAATTAAACACCTATTCTTGTTCCAGAAATCTAACCTCTGTCCTAAATCTTTGAAGATTCATGCCTGCTTTATAGTCTTTCTGTAATACAGATAAATCCACTGATGCAAAGTTAAATATGTGCAAAAGTATTTGCAGAACTGGGACTAAAGGCAACTAGAGAGAAAACACTGTGAAAAACAACTTGCTTTAAAAGTTTAGTTATGCTTTCATAGAAACTTGCCTGCATTATTTTTGTTCCATTTAGTTATGAAATTCAGGTCATCCAAAGCAGCAAAAATTCTTTCTTGAAAGAGGTAAATCAAATGTCTATGCCAGTAAGCATTAAGTAGTAATGGTTCTAAACTTATAGCCTATAACAAGATATAAGAAGTAAATTATTATTATTTAAATTGTGGAAGGAACTTTTTAAAAGTGCTCCAAATAGCACATTGGAAATGAGAAACTAATTTTTGCATAGATTTTGTTGTTGTTGTCTCCAGAAAAGATCTAGACCAGCAAACTTCTATTAAGCCTAAGTACCTGACAAGTTTAACTGATGACATTTACTTAAAGGACTCAAGCTTACACATATGCAGAATCAAAGTCTATGCTACCAGTATATTTAATGTACAATATGAATGAGTCTGGGATATTATCAGGTTTATTTCTTTAAAATAGTTATCTGAATTACTTCTAGTAGAAAATTATATCTAGGACAATCCTAGGGAATAAATGTTTTTAAAAATGTTCTCAATTGCTCCATTTAAAAGGAAGAAATAGTTAACATGTGCTCTGTTTAAAAGGGAAATCATCTTTTCAAACTGTGCTGTTATGACTCTTTTAGAAGCTATAAATACTTCCTTAAGTATTTATATACTGTATATAAACTTTAACAGAAAACACTTGACTGAGATATTATGATTCAAATAATGTATTTCACTATGTATTCATTATGCACAGAATAGACATTTACCAGGCATGTGGAAATAAATATATATATATGAAAAAAAAACATATCTGAGACTAGTCTGCTACAACAGTAATTCTCACATTTTGGTCTGTAAACTGTTTGCAGGATCCATAAAAAAAAAATGTGTTTGTATATGTTGTTGAATGGAAAAGGAAACAATAGCATTTTCAGTACGATATGTGACAGCCTAGAAGAGAAATGCTGGGGCTGCTCTTGGCCCATTGGTCCAAAAAGATTGGAAGTACTGCATTTAGGTCTGGAATTTTTAGCCTCTCAGATACTTGACCATCTGCTTCTAAGGTTCTAGGTGAATCAAAAGATGCAAGAAAAACAAATTATTGAGTTCCTATAAATATGGTCAATTTTCTGGTCAGATAGATTCTGCGATAGATCATGCAATTGGAAGGTATCATTTGCAGATTACAGGTGCATAAAATGGATACATACATCCCTTTTTTAAATAAATAAAAAGTGTTTATCTCCAAGATTAACACAGTCTTATAAAAGGAGAGTCCATTGTAGGGCAATTTTGGGAAAAACAAACTGTAGAAATGGAACAAATTCTGAAAAATAGATCCAACTGTAGGAGACATTAAACTGCCTTAAAATTTAGCATTGCTTGAGACTGTATTAGCTGAAAAAGAGTAAGTAATATGAAGCCAAGACAGAATCAGATGTAGCTACATTGAATGTCATTCCTCTGTACACTTCTTACTGATTTATTGAACTCTACATTTTAGCAAAACAAACACTATTTACTTTATTTAAAGGTGTTTTTTGTAAATAATGTTTTCAGCAAGATTGACAGCTGGTTGGCATTCTACTCCCCAAGAGCAATGTCAACACAAAATTATGCATTATCAGGTACCACAGGCCAAAGATCATGAAACCCAAGGCAGCTGGTCCCCCACAATCGATCCCCCAAAACATCAAAGGCTGTGTTAAGAACCGATACCTGGATCCAGAAAGAAGATCCTCCAGAAGAAGATCCTCATACATCCCTCATACATCTTTTGCTGTATGACGTTATATACAATATTTTGGGATGCCTATCTGATTATATCTACCTTTAATATGACTGTCTGTTAAATGACAATGAAAATATCAGTCCCGAAATACAACATGTGATTTCTCTGCATCAGCTTCACAAAAATATAGAATTGCACATTGCTTAAGGATGCCTTTGAAATCTTTTGTAGCTTTCACTTTCACATCATATACTTTAAAAATATTATTTTCATTTTCATTTCTGTTTTTGCACCAATATTTTTATCTTGTTTTGATTTTTTTTTTCTTTAGCTGTACAGAGTCTCAGGCAGAAGTAATGCCAGGTTTTGTAGCACTATAAAGGAAATTTAAAAGTGTTCAAAACATAAACACATATACAGAAGAAACGGCATTATTGTATAAAATACTAGCGTGCGGTGATAATTTTAATTATGCACATGAAACGCATTGATTTTCAATGTGAAGGGCATTCATCTAGTTACCAACTCTTTTATGATTCTAACTGCCCCCCACCAGGGAGAAGTCAAACACTCAGTTTAAAAAATAATCTTGATAAGAGAAAAAAAATGTCATTAAACTTGCAACTTACTTTTTCCAAGTCATCCATAGCTGACTTTAACATGCCTAGCTTTCTTTGTATTGCTCCACGCCGACAATAGTGAACAGCCAAAGGTTGCTCTTCCTTTTCTATTATCACTGTCAGTCGTCTTACTTCTTCCTCTAAATCTCCAACACTAGCCATAGCATCCTCAAGCAGAACAGGCTGTACTGAGTCAACTAATTCACTTCGTAGATCTGCTTCTTCCAAGTCCACCTCCTTAGTTCCTTTGAGTAACTTCATATTGGTCTCAAAAACAAGCCTACTAGCAGGGAAAGTTTCCTCAAACCAGCAGTTCCATATTTCACTGACCCATTTGTGAGCAGAAGTTTCTTTTGGAATCCCACCCCTCACTTTTACAAACTTTTCAAAATCTAATATGCAAGGGATACTGCGACTACGACATTGTCTGACTGCCAAAGATACCTTGATACTGAATTTATCATGAATAGGGAGTCTTCCCAAGGATTCACACCTGAAGGAAAAAATATATTAAAATTAATTAAAGGTTCCCAGACATATTAACAATACCAAATTGAAATCTTCCAAGAAACAACTATTCAAACAACTATTCTTTGCTATGTTGACAATAATTTTCTAACTTCTCAACCACTTATGAAAAAAATTACAGAAACTGTGCTGAGTGATTCATGTTTCCATTCAGCACTTGCATGCTATCTCCCCTGAAAACTTCTAACTTAGGTTGACAAGGACAAGGCTGAACCTAAGAAGGGACCATATTTCAGAGTGGATAACTACGAACATGACCAAAGCCATATATGATAAATCCTGGGTGGACAAATACATAGATCCTACTGAGGTTTATGAGGAGGTTGTAAGAATACAAACATAAAATGGGCCACCCAAACTGTAAAGTGAAAAAACACTAGAATTTAAAAGGACATTTCCAAAATAATGATAATGTGGGAAAATTCACAGCTTCTAAGAAGAGAACCTTCACAAATGTTCTATATCAACATCTGCTTTGAGACCCCCAAACCTATATCAATAAGTCATACCACAGTTATTTTAATTACCTATGGAAAGGTGTCTAAAAGAAAAAAAATGAAAAAGAAAGAAAGAAAAAAAAAAAGACGGAAAACCAGAGCATCAATAAAAGTACAATGCAACCATATAGCATATTACTACACACATAGACAACATTTGTTTTTCTCTGCAGCTCATAGGCCAAGCATAAGTATTTAAGACACCATGCAAAAAAAAATTGCAAGAGCATTAATGTTATCTCATGGTTTTCTAATACCCAATTACCTTCTAAGACAATGTCTTCTTCGTGTCACAGAATTCTGTACCCCACATGCTAATACATAAATAATAAGTATACACTAGGAAAATATTTAGTATGATACATAAAAAGAAAAGTAAAAAGCCATTTGCTTGATACGAACTATGCAGTTCGTGGCAGAAGGGAGATTAGTCCAGTCTAGCATTTAAGTTTCCTAAATACTGAGAATTTCTCCCTTATCTTTCAAACAAAGTCTGAACATCTAATCGTTCATTTTGTTAGATCTATTTCTGTTGTTGCATGAAGTGCAATATGTACTAAATATCCTGTAACCCCTTGAAAAGTATGTATTTCTTCTTTTCACTGAAAAAGAAATATTATCCTAAATGACTAAACTATTATTACTAAATTTAAGAGTAATATTCAAAGTTCAAAAAGATAAAATAAAATATATAATTAAATAATATGGCTACAAATTAAAATATATTTTTTTAAAAGGCAATACACATTAATTAAAGAAAACCTTTTAAGTATCCTTGGGGGTTCACTTAATTTCTTAATGACAGCTTCTAATTTTCTAGGGTCTATTGTTTTCTTTGATTTCTTTGTTTTCTTTCTTCCTGCAAAAACAGGGTGTTTAATCCCAGTCTTCTGAGATTTTTCAGCAAGAACAGTGGCATTCTCACTATCTTCTTGCCCAGTTGAAGCAGGCATTTTTTCCCTTGGTTTATCTGTCTTCACTGATTGCAGATCATCACAGATTTGTTTCAGTAGATATGTGGTAGGGAAGCTTTTTCCAAGGTCTGTCTCAACCTTTGGCTCAGCTATTTGTTGCTTCATAAACTTCAGCTCTTTCATGCTGGTTTTGAAACTAGCTGACATCTTTAACATAGTGTCATCTTTGAAAGTAGTCATCTCTTGAGCAGAGACAGACCTTCTAATAACATTTATCTGTTAGAAAAAAAAAAAGGAACTTAAATTATTTATATGTCCATTTGAAGTAAGATTTACATACTACCTTTGTTGAGTTTTAATGGATTGGATTTTGTTTTGCCGTGGATACTACACAAGTGAAAATAACTTAATAGAAAGAGGAGGAGGAAGAGAGGGTGGAAGAGATGAGCACACCTCAGGATATGTGTCGAAAACAGACCCAAAGTATTAATTCGGTGTTATCTGAAGCTGGAAAAAGGGCTAAAATAAATCTTCTCTAAAAATATGACAGGAAGTTTGAACTAGAAGTCCCTTTATAGAAAAGCTGAGTTTTAAAAATAAAAATGTATGCCATTGGTAGTGCCATTTACAGAAATATGAACTGAGATTTATTTATGAAGTCAGAAGAAAAGATGGAAAGACTCCATAAAATGCTTAGAATTACAGCAGTGCTGTATGGAAGCAGAACTAAAGTCTGAATGGAAACATTCACCCCTGTACTTTGTGTTCTCTTCCCACATATGAGGCCTATATTCAAAAATCTGTAGAGTTAATGGGCGGTTTCTCAGATCTACTTTCTTCTATTTTGAAATTGAGAGATTAAATATAGCAAATCCACTTGAAATAGATCTTTGAGGATTTAGTTTTTGCATTTAGTAAGAAAATACTAAGTCTAATTCAATTTAGTGGAAGAATTTCTTCCAATACCACCATAATTTGTGAACATATATATGTGGATATAAAGCAATACCTCTAACTTCTCACTGTCAGAAAAATCTGTCAAAGAATGGCTTCTTCTCAGAAGAAGTTTTGCCTATAGATAAAACAAAAAGTGAAAATAAGTCTTAATTAGTCTGAGTCAAGTATGATACAGCTTTCAGATAAACTTGGCTTTTTAGGGCTGGGACTACTAAAAGTAACATCCAAAGAAATCTGAATTTTCCCCATTTCAGTCTGAGTGGAGTAAGAGTGCATTTATCTATATTTCCAGATGTCTTAAGCTCATTTCCATTGCCAGATGTCCAAAAAATCCCCCACATATCCAATGTACTCATACAGATTAACCCTAGAGAGCAAGTGCAGTCAGATGGATACTTCTAGGAGTGCCCATGTTCTACACACATGCTGCACAGATGCTCTGTGCAAGCATAGGAAGTTCAACAACCTCAGAATGCACTGTGAACATGACAAACTGTTCATGACCTAGACTACATTTACTGGATGACAGTTAATATGTATTAGGCACAAAAATTCCTGAAAGTGCTAGACTCACTGAGCATTGATTTCCATTACTTACACACACACATTTTTTTTCTCTAGACAAATGGCTACCAACAGCCTTCACCTCTGCTTCACAGTTCCAAAATAGTTTATAGTTATGAATATAGCTATTGCATAGTTATGAATATAATCTCCTTGTGCCTGAAGTCATCCACAATACAAAATTTCAAAAAATTTTATACTTATATAAAACAAATCTTAATTTGCTGCTTCCTGGCTGCAAAAGGAGACAAGCAAAGTGGACCACAGAACATTTTGGTTTTGATATATTGAATAAGGTTCTTATTATTTATAGCCAATACCTGCAAAAAGTGTTCACACTATCAAGTGTTCCTTTACCATTATCAAATTTACTGTTCTGCTCCTGTGCCATCTGTAAGTCACATTCTCTTGAATGAGAGATCTCAGATATCAATAGCCACTAATAAACTTGATCTCACGGACAAAGGCAAATGTATCTTGCCCGGCATATATTACCTTCAGTAGGAAACACTTTGTTCAATTAACTGGATAACTTAGCCGCATTAGTAGTCTATCACTGCAGATGAAACTCCGAATTACAACAATATTAAACAGTGCCTTCTTTCATTAAAGCATATCTGGAGGCTCAGCAGCAGTAACACTGTGCTAGCCTCACTTGGTCCAGTTCTGGATGCAAATACATCCAACTGTGTATTGGTCTCCCACAGTTCCAACCGAGGTCACAGTAGCACCTCCAGCTCCAAGGTTTCAGTTGTGCTTTAGCTACAGAAACACTAAGTTCTTCCTCAAATTCTCTAGTAAAGAAAGATTTTCTGTTTAATTCTCAGGGCATGTGGGTAAGCTTGAACCCACTTCCACCTTTCAAATGCTTTTGATAGAAACAGCTAGCCCCAGGTAAACATACTTAACTATAATTTACCACTTCCACGTTCTCTGTGGAGCTTATGGCAATTCCTACAATGCTTCCAAGAACTAAGATCTAAGGTGTATTAGATGATCAGGATTCTGTAACCGCAAGGCCCCACACTACAGCCAAGAGTCACGCTTCAACATGCCACTGGTAAATCACCCTTTGCCTATCTTTTAATATTGCATTCTGAGAAACTCCACAAAAATTCCACATAAAGGGAAACATCTATCTTCTCTTCTGCTTCCTGATTCTCAGAACTTTTTAGATGGTTGGGTAAAGTTGAATATCCAGTAAGCCACCCTGTTAAGAAATGTCATGTTCCCAAAAAACTGTTACATATGCAATATGCAATGATTCTTTCTACATGTGTATTTTCCTAAGTCTTAAGGGATATCAATACACGGCTAATGTCAGTAGGCTAATATCAATATCAGTAGAAATTCCAACATCCTAAATTAAGTACAGTCTCAGGTTTAAAAAGGGTGGTTTAGCTTTTGTTATTCAGGAATTAAGAAAATCTAAATGTACAAATTTAAGTGTAAAAATACAACACCAGATCAAAATGGTAGAAATCAAGATCCCCAGGTTTGAACTCTTCATCTTCCTGATGATCAGTGAAGTCTTCAAATACAACACCTTCAATAAGATTGCTCTGAAATATTAATATATGCACATATTTGAATACGTAAAATACCATTACTTTAGCCAGCTATAAAAAACATAGCAACAGATTAATAAGTAAAGCCTATACTTGGGCTAAAGATTTATGATGATCAAGTCCTACATTGCAGAAACCAGGTATCCTGTGCTTCTGATAAACAGACACTGGAGTATATTCTTTAATGTGATCCCGATTTACATGGTGCACATAGAGCAAGAACATGAGGGAAGCACTAATTGCTACCAGATTTTCTAAATTTTCCCCTGCATACTTTGCAAATTATGTCAGCTAGCATTAGTCCACACAGTAACATCACTACAGCTCAGTGCAGGCTAGGAGATGGTGGTACAGCAGAAACATGTCAGGTTACTCCTGCTGTCAGTTCATCCATTCAGAAGAAAAAGTCATTTTTTCTCTTGCACCGGGCAGTGAAGTTGTAATGAAATACAAGTTTCCCTGTAACCTTTGCCCTACATGCACCATATGGTAGGCATGCCCTTTTATGTGACTGGCTCCTCCCTGGAAATAACGTGATCAGAATGGAGATTCAAACCACCCCAAAACTCAGAAAGAGCACTTTTCTAAAGCAGAATTTACTAAAAAAGATAAGATGTTTTTATGCCATGTTAATAGAAATCAGTCAGCACAGCTGAAGAGAGACATTATGTAAAAGTAGCTCTCTACCTGAAGACACAAAAAGGGAAAGACATTTTTTACTTCAATTAATTAAAATACAAGTAAGCACTACACAAGATAACATAGTAAGAAATGGTAATTAAGAATACTTAATTACTTAAGAACCTTAATTTCCATTTGCAGAAAAATAAAACCACAACAATACTATGCAAAGCATTATTACAGACTGTACAATGACTTACCAACTGTGCTTACAGAATGCAGAAATTTTAATAAAATAGCAGGATATTACAAAACTGCTAGAGATAATAAATATGTGAGAAAAAGATGTGTATTTCTGCCAAAGATGGGAAGACTGAAAATACATTTAAATTTTTTACCTTATACGTAGGAAATAAAATTTCCTTCATGTAAGAAATGGGAGCAGCGAATTTTGGTGGAGCTGGAGCCCAAAACATTTTTAAAGCTTCTGGATAAATGGAAACCTTCAAAAACAATACAGTTCCATTACCAATTAACAACAATCCAATTTATAAATTTCTGTATTTAATATGAACACAACTATCATGCAATAAAATTCCAGTCTTTACTAAATATGAGTTTGGAAAAGAAACAAACAAACAAACACACACCACATGTAATGAAATCTTGAAAGGTATAGGGCTTCTCGGCCTGAATCAATTACCTACCTCACTCTTTTCATTTTTAATTTATTACTAATTAGCATCTTAGCCTTTGTTGTTTTTCAGAAAAAAGAAATAAGACCAGGCACACAATGTTTCAGAATATAAAATCCTACATTCTCCATCAGTAGAAATGTTCATATGCATTTTATATCATGTGGTCTCAAATACAGAAAAAAATCAGTAAACCTTTGTTTCATACAACAAAAGAACAAAAACAAACAAAAAAACTTTTCAGATTTTGTGTAACACATTTATTAAACATATTTCTTACTTTCTCTCCTAGCAGTTCCAGTTGTGGTTTTTTAAGACAATATTCAGCTATTTTTTGCCATTCTGTTAGACTTTTTGACATATAAGGAGGAAGGGCATGGATCCTATCCTTCTGAAATTGCTCTGAAATAGGAACACCTTCATAACAAATTCTGAAGTAACAGAAAAGATGAAAAAATTACTTAGGTGTCAGGTATTGCAAGCACAGAGAATATTTGCTGTCATTTAAAGATAAAATTAAGTAAAATCGAAAGTAATTAATGAGTAAAATAGAAGAGAAAAACTGAAGAACAGAATGACTAAACACACACCAGAAACTTGGTGCTACGCTTGTAATTCTTAAAGTCACATTCCAAATAACTTCCAGAAGCCTCTCATAATCAGATCCATGGCATGCATTGCATGAAGTCATTAAAAACAAAACAGGCAACACTAAGGTCTAAGTCAGCAAGAAAGGTATAACAGAAGTAACTTCAAGCATAATAAATACACCATTAAAGTACTTATGATCAACCATATACTTAAATGCCAGGGAACTGATTTCAGTAGGAATATCTGGCTGCTTTTCAATAAGACCTTTTGTGATTACACTGGGGATTAGATTCTGATTCTTCTTTATTTGTTCATTTTTATAAACTTACCTACTTCAAACATCATGCAAAAGGAATATTTCACATTCTAAAGTTGTAGTATGAAGTAATTATACATCCTAATTTCTTAGCTACAATTGTTTCAAATGAAAAAACACTGAAAACATTTTTAGACAACACTAACTCATAAATGCACATATGCACACACTTCCATATGATTATATCATTATTCCTTTTTTTTTTTTTACCTCTATTTCCTTTGTTTCTGGCATGTGAAAAGAGAAATTTGGATGTGAAGACTATTAATACTACTAAACTGGTAAAACTATTTTAAAAATTAGAAACAAGTCTATTAATATTCATCATCTGAAAAATATTTTACAGGATTTATGCACTAAATGATTACAGATATTTTTACTTTACAGAGAGTAGAAATTATGGGGTTTTTTTTGTCCTTGTTTATTTTGTAATACAAAAATACTTAAGTTCTCACATATACTGTACCAGCAACTATAAGCCCAGAATATAATAAATGGAAAAGTATGTACTACATGTACAAATAATAATAAAAAAGCACTCAGTTTCATTTACTCAGGTGTCCATAAAACTAAAATACACTTTCGTTCAACACTTGAGTTTTCTCAACACATCCGTACATACCAACAGTGACATCTACTGGCAGTATTCAAGTTTGGGGTAGGTTTTCTGAAAACACTAATAATACTAATAAAACTAATAATAAAGTTTTCTTTCTGCTTTCATGAAACAATGGGATATGATTTCTATTAGTAGTATCCTTGTCACATGAACACCTGTAATAGTGGACTGGATTCGCAGTTATATTAAGGGTACTGTATTTCCTTTTTAACACCTATTTAAACTATCGCAGCAGGGTATATGAAAGGGGCAGTGGTCTCAGCATAACAAGCCATCCTATTTAGCAAACAAAATACCCTCCAGATTGAAGTGTGATTGAATTTTATAAAGGAATCTTTTAAAATCAGCAGTAGACCAAAGTAGTAGTTCCTGTCAAAGCAGGAAGACAGATCATCATTCTGGGAGTAGTTGAGCTGCTTTATGGAATGTTCAAGTGGAGGTTTCAGTAAAAAGACCTATTACTTATAAGAAAGAAAAACAAGAACTGAGAACCTAACTCTTGGTAAGTGGCCTTTCTAGTTTTTCCTTTATGTCTAAGTACTTGGTGGTGCTGAACTTCAAGGTGGGAGCCTGCATAAAAGGAGTGGCAAGTAAAGTTATTTGAGATACAAAAAGGTAGAAAACAATCAGTTGAAAGATACTTTAGCATTTGGTGGTGATTTAAGTGACCAAATTAAAAAGGACTGACCATTATTTAGAGCATTTTTGTAACAAACAGTTTTTAATTCAAAGAGTATATACTAAGGAATAAAATGCAAGCTAATGTGAAACAACATTCAAATTTATCATTTTGGGGAAAGAGAAACAAAATGAAGGAAAGTTCCAAGCAATAATAGTATTGACCTAATATTCTGATCCATTGCTCCATTCTATTTTCATCTGTTGGCAAAAAAAAAAAGAAAAAAAAAACAGTAGATCAGAAAAAAAAAAAAGGTGTAAAATCAGAATGTCTCAGGAAGATGAAGGTATCCTGCTAAAGGGAATCTTTCCAAACAACATAAAGCTACCAAGTCTGTTAAAATTACTGCAAGATATTTGTCAGGAGAAGGTTTGACTATCCAATTACTATCTTCATAAAAATATATTCTGCTTGCACTTGTGTTCATAACTAAAAAAGTAACATTTTTAAACTTCAGATAGCTGATTCCTGTAAAATATACCAAGATAAAACCAGAGAACAAAAACAAGGGCTTTTAGCTCAACCCCAGGACAGAGACACTTGCAAAGTTTGCATTTTGACAAACTGATGCACTTTTCATAACAAAGAAAAGACCTTAAAGGAAAATAATTATTGCACTCTTGATCTCATTGACTATAAGGTGCTACCGTTGCAGGCTTGCTTGGAATTTGCTACAGCCAAACAAGTCTCACAGATCTCAGAGATAGTACTGAAAATCTAAAGGAAATAGCTCTATTGCTATTTAAATAGCAAAGTCATTTGAATTTTACTAACCACTATACAAATATCATACTTAACCCTACCTAGATTATTTGCAGTTGTGAAATTAGCCAAATGCAGGGAACTGATCAGTAATGAAATGTGGACAGCTACATTCTTAAAGATGCCTAAACTAGTGTCATATAAATTATACCTGTGACCTTCGAAGTTCCCACAGAAAACCTGTTTTAAAATTAAAAGCCGATGGGACTAGAGAGTGCCACTAGATGGCAGTGCTCCAAAGAATTTAGTTTTCTAAACTTTGAGTATTAAATGAACTCAGCAAAAGCTCAAGCATACGCATCTTTCTTAACTCTCTTAATTGGTGGACAGTGCAACCCTCCAGTGAAACTTTTCTTTCCAAAATCTCTAGTGAATATTACACAAAGCACAGATTCCTCCTCCACTTCCTTAACCTGTTGTCCACCTCTTGAAAACCAAACCATTTTCTTCTGGAAATCCTGTTATCCCATAGCTTCTACAGCTCATCTCACCTAGTTTTACTCCCATTTAACTGCTTCAGCTTTCTGTGCATTTCAAGGTATTCTATGATCCAGTCAAATCTCTTCCTCCTATATGCTATATTTCTAGCAATGTTGTAGACAAAAACCATAAACAGGTATCCTCTCCATGATTATAAATCAGAGTACGACTCACTAATCCACTCAGTACAAACAAAACAGTCAACTTATCTTCCTCCTGAGATGTCCAGATGCCAGTGCTAGCTCAGCAAGGCTCAAATACGACTTCATGAGTCTTTCCCTTCCCCTCACGTACCCTAACTCAGAATATGGGTATCATTCACACATGCTAAAGGCTTTTTCTAATCATCCTAATAAGCTAAAAATCTGGTATCTAATTTCATATCTTAGTTGCTGCAGCATCCCTTTCTTAGTTTAATGCTAAGGCTAGTATAACCGCTCTGCTCACATCCATTCAAAGTGCTATTGCAAAGATCATAGCTCCTTGCTTCAAACATAGCGTCCCATTCTTTGAAATAACTCAAAAAAGCAAAGTTAATTCAGATATAAGCTGCCTCTCTGCTTTCAAAACCTTCACAATCTTTTCTTTTCCTGTCATTTCTAGATCAGTAAAGAGATATCACCTTCTATTTCTGAGTGACTTCTGACTCCATAACTGATATCCTACATATCTTTTTTTTTCTCTTGTTTTTTTCTCTCTTTCCCCATGTTGCTTCTCACACTTGAGGAAAAACTTAAAAACTTAATACAGATTATTCACCCTTAAAATGTCCTTAATATATCTTCCACTGTGACCTACAAAATACTTAATGGAAATATTTAATGGCTGGGTCACTGCTAAGCTAAAAACCCTGCTCATAATACTGATCATACTGATCACTGTCCTTATTACATCCTCATACTTTATCTGTATCTGTCCAACAAGCAAATATGTAAATAACGCAATGAATGATATCCATAAGTACTCAAATTTCTGCCAAATATAGATATTCACATTGACCAAAAGGAAATATCAGTGCATAAGCCTTGCACCCTTAAATAAAACCATGTTTATTGGGTAGGCTACCTTGATTGTATTAAAGGAAATCAAAGTCTACCAACTTTTGTATGGCAACTTTACAGATTCACAGATCTCAAGGTCAAAGAAAAGCATTATGATCATCCAACCTGACCTTTTGAATAATACAAATAAAAGAATTTCACTTGTTTTTCTGCATCAAGCTCTTTCTTCATCACCATGGCTTATCAGCATCTCTGGTTGAAAGTCAGCGCATAACCCAGAGATACATCCAGTCTTGACCTAAAGACCTAAAGTAACAATTCACCCATGAGTAAGCTATTCCAGAAGTTACTTCTTCTGTTATTATATATCCAAATCTTCCATCTACTCTCACTTTGCCTTCAGCTAGGGGTTTGCAATGCTTTTGTCCAGCAAATCTTCCTCAGTCAGAAACAATATTATGCAGGTAAAAAGTTCAAGTCATCTCAAGCCATCTCTTAAATCTCTATAAAAAACAACACAAGGCTCTTTTTCAAGGTCTTAATGAAGGTATTAAAGCAAAGGAGAAATAACACACAAGAGTCAATGGTTCTGTTTGCTCCACCACAATGATATTTGGATCACATTAAGCATCTAGACTCCATACTAAGCACAAAACATTCCTACAAACCTGCATATGGAAGAAGAATCACAGATTTAACCCACAATCTGTTGCCCTTCTCTGAAGCTTAGATTTTTCAGGGGCTACTAATGGAAACATCCTTCTATTTCAAATCCAAGGTAGATGCCTGCATTCTTTCAAAGAAGGCCAGTGGGATTTTTTTTCCATTGTAGGACAGTCAGTGTGAGCGGGGAAAAAAATGTGGCAATTTATACCTATTTATGATAATCCACTATTTAAAAGCACAGACAGGAAAAGAAAATCTGTTGCCTATCAGAGGATTCAGACCTCAGTCACTGTTAGATTATTTGACCATTGTGGGTAGAAGAAGTGGTGCTATTGAGCAAAAAAGAATGCAAAAGTCCTGCAGGCAAGAGAGAGAACAAATGGTGGCATGACTCTATCTCACTTGTTGGAGCACTTGCCAGGAATAGAAGAGCCCTGCATAATATTTCTACTTTGATTTTTTTTCTGTGTTATAGCTAATATTTTACCTTCTGTATTTCAAGCTAGCTAGTCCATAAAGTATGGCACAGCCATCCTCAGCCAGTTATCTATGAAGACCATGAAACTCCTTTCAGGATACAATCTCCCCACCTACAAAGCATGACCCCTATTCTCTATTCTTATCCTTATGACCTTGCATTTGTCTGCACTAAAATGCATGTTTTTCAAGTGAGACCAATTTAACAAGCTATTCAAATTGCCCTGTAAAACAGACTATCTTTAACCTTATTTATCACTCTACCATTCTTTGGGTCACTTACAAATTTTATGAGCAATTATTTTATATTTCTGAGGCTGGTGATATATAAGAATTTAGGTAGCAAACTGTCAATCTGAAAAATCATGCTGAAAAACGTAGTGCTCCAATTCTATGGATGAATTCTCAAGGCGAATTCAGCTAAGAAAGAAAAAAAGAAAAAAAAAGGCAAAACGTGGACTCAAGTAATAAGCAATGAAAAATGAATTATTCCTCATATTCATTATCTAACTTTATTTCACAATATTTTAGGGCAAAATATGTCAAAAAGACAACAATTTAGAAATGTGTAAATCAAATATAAAAACTGGTAGTGGAATAATATGTGAGTAGGCATATTCCAAACCCCATTAACATATCCTCCCTACTCATAAAACAAATTTGCTGACAGATCATCATTTGATATGTTGCACTGATATTTTTAATGTGATTTTTTTCCACTCAAAAATAATGTAACTAATGTTCATTTTGCTCTAATCCAGTTCCTCATACATTAAACACAGAGGAGCCTACAGCTGTCCCATGGGCACCCCTTCTCTATGCAAAGAATACCAGGAATATCCAAGGCCCCAGTTTTGTATGTGCTTAACTCTGTGCATATGTTGAACTCAACAAAACTACACTCAATTACTTAAAGCTATGCTGGTTCCTAAGTGCTTGTAGAATCAGGATTGATGCAAATGGTCTCTGAGATAAAGGGCTAGTGAGTCTGGACTTTAAACTTTTTACTCTTGCAGAATTTGACATTCACAGAACAACTTCTCTATTTGTTCAGCATTTGTGATTTCCATAGGACTTCTCACGTGAGTGGAATGAAGTATCAGCATTCATAGATTTATAACCTAAACCATGACATATCTTTTAAAATATAACTACAAAATAGGATTTACTTTAGAAATAAACAGCTGACCTTATATTCTCAACAAAATATAAGCCTTTTAGTCTTAACGCTAGTACTAATTATTTTAAAACATACCCACCAAAATAAAGCAATCTTTTTTTCAGTAATTTTCTTTGCCACTTCTATTAAACTACTAAATATTGAATGATCAGAGAAGTTATTTCTTAACAATAAATTCTTTAAAAAAGCAAAAAAAAATGAAAAAAGTTCATACCTTTCCCTTTCAGCTTGCTCTTTCATATAAATATTTTTTGAACAGGTGGGTTCTTCCTCCCTATTGTTCAGATCCTCTGCTGTAAATACGACATTGTGACCTCTTCTGTCTAAGGTATGATAGATTCTAGAAGCCAATTGCAAATCAGGAGGCAAAATAAAACTGGGAAAAGCAGTACAGAGACGATGAATCTCTGGATAATGTTGACCTCTAGAAAGGAGAAAAAGAAACATGTATATATTATAAATATCTATTACAGATAGAGAGTTTTTTTTTTTTTTTAACAAAAGACAGAACAAAACCTTGAATGGTAATTTTAAAGTAAAAAGTAAATGCAGAAGTCAAAATTTAACTTTCCTAACTTAAGGGCATTTACTTGCTGCATTGAACATTTAGCCCAAGTACTGTAGGTTTATGGCTTAAACTGGGTATGTGAAAAAATGTTATGTTAAAATGTTACATGTATATTCATCTGCAAATTCTCTCCCCTGACCAAGTACCTTGTAAATACTCTTAAAACTCTGAATTACGTTTATGACTTGCTATCACTTGAAATTTTTCTTAATTTTTCAATTAAGCTGTTGATTTTAGAGGAAAAAAAGTGTCTTTGGTTTAATTTGCAAAGTTAAAACTAAAAAAATCTACCATTTAACCCTCCAATCCAAGTTGCACTGAAGGTGATGAAAGTCTATTGACTTCAAAAGGCCATGGATCAAGTTCTAAAAACAGACTCTAGCTACTGTATGAACTCTACAAAGTTAATAAATGTCTAACGTGCAGACGGTTACGATATGAAGAGCAGTATATGGAAAGTGTCTGAGATGCAAAAAAAATCAGCAGTGCTTCCCCAAATATACCCTACTTTTAATTAAAGTTTCCAAATGCCTTCATATTTTAAAAGAAAATCCCAAATGAAAATGGTTAAAATTCCACTTTGAAATTACACTGAATAGTTTTCCAGTTTAACTAGTTTTCTAAGGTTCTCCAGAAACAATGACACTTTCAGAAACCTGTTTGCTTATTTTTTTCTGAAGAATGTGCTTTGTATCATAAGGATATGATATAAAGGGGAGAGTAGCAAAAATTCCAATGAAATAAGGAAAAATACGAATTGAATTTATTATGTGACACCTATTCACATTACAAAAATAATATTTTATATTTGCTTGCTTGAATGGAAAACTAACAACAATAAAAATTTGACATGCAAGGGGGGAAAATGTGACAGATATTCCTCTCATGCTTAAGAAATTTTCCTATAAAATAGAGATGAAGGGTTTTTAATATGCTTTTTTTTCAGTAAATTTGAGATTCTCTTTTCCTTTCTTGGGAAATATTTTTAAAACGCTTTTTCTTAAGCCATATGGCTTAATAGAAAAGAGCCTGGTTACTTAGATCTTCAGCAAGAAGCAATTTGATCAGATCCTACAGTTCAAAGTCTGCTGAAATCAGTCAGAGTCATACCTGAATAAGAACAACAACATAGAATTTAGGAAATAAAATGTAAAATAGTTTTAAAAATGAAATGTCCAGTTTGAAAAGCAACTCATTGCCATAGCACGCAAGACTGATTAGGAATTAAGGCAAACTCACAGTCATCCCATGTAATTCAATGGGTAATTTTTAGGAACTGATTTCATACATTTTGAAGCAAAAATGGAAATAAACAACTTATTTTAAATGGGAAATCAGAGATCATCATTTCAACAAGTAGATCACATTCAATTTAAAATTAGAAAGAATATTTTATACAACTTTTTTGAATAGAAAAATATGCAATCTATGTAAATGTATATGGTGTTTTATCTCATGCTATAGCACCTCATTTAACTTTGTCTAAAATACAATTATAATGTAATTAAAAAATAAAAATAAAATTAGACAGCAAAGAGGTTCCTAAATCTGAATTTTTATCAGTCAGAGTGATTTCTATAAACAAAGGCACACAGGATGATTTGAATCCTATGCAAGCACTTCTTCTCCATACTTTTATTCATTTAAATTAATTTACAAAATCAGTAAAGTTTAAATGTATCTTTAATTGGATTGTTTTCTTACTACTTTTGTGTTAGAGTTTATTGTTTCATTGAATGAATAAACTGAATGCTTTATCAATGTAAACTAAAATATTTAGGGCATGCTGCAGCTAAAGGTGAATGTTTTTACAGCACACACTTTCCTAAAACAGACTATTTATCATTCTTTGAAAAAGGGGACATGAAAAAACAATACTATGTGTGTGGCCTACATTGCCTTCACTTAATGCACTAAATACAGGTTTTTTTAGAAAATCATGCAGTTTCTGCACTGTTGATAATCTGACAGTAACTATTTATTGAAGGTAAAAAACTCATTGTCTGTTGTCAGTATTTGTTTTAATATATAATCTGGCTAACCAAATGATCTTTAAGCAATGCAGATAAGCAATGGCATGCAAAGGGTCACTTAAATGCCAATTTGACTGTTTCATAAACTTAAGCATTCTTTTCCCATGACTATTCCCAGCTACTTAATTGAAAGTATTATCCATTTACAAACTTTAAACCTGCCATAAAAAGGCTCTCTTCTGTGTCCAATAGACCTTTCAGGACCCTAAGAACAACAAAAGCTAATAATTAAAGCTGCTGCTTTTTTTTAAACCTCAATAAAGAGAGAAGTGAAGAAGCAACTTGTGGTACATCTAAACAAAGCTAGTCATAAAGATCTTATTAGCACAGAAAATCATAAAACTGAAGAGTCTCCCTTGACATAGGATGGACAAGATCAGTTAAATTAGAGCACAGTCCGTACTACTTTTCTGATTTGCACTCCTACAGTAGAATGATAGATGCTACCTATGACAAGAGCAAGGGAATAAGCAGTTGCCCTTAAATTATAGCTCTCAAAGTAAAATCTCCTGAATTTCAGACAAGCACTGACTGTAATACAAATTCAAGTTAATGAATTTTTAATACATCTTGTCTATTTAAAGATGATAGCTTGCAGCTGCCATTGCTTATATTAAATTTTGGTATTTTCCATTGTTTGTTTTTAATTATTTTGATTAGATTACGCTTGGAATTGTATGGACAAATTCAAACCCCCAATAAGCAACTTTGATTTCTGCTGCAGTCAAGTAGTTTCATCTGCATACACCAGGTTTGAAGAGGCATTCCTGATTTTAAAAACCTTAAATCAGAACTATTCCAAAGAGATAAAGATCAAGTTAAAATTAGAGATACCAAAATGAACTTGATAGTTCCTATCAAAACATGCTTAAAAATTGTAAAGTGTCTAGACCCAGAGTTCTGTGGGTAGCCTTTCTTCTATTCCAAAAATGTCCATTATGCTGAATTTATAACATTTATAACTTAATGTTCAATATTATTTTCATAATAATGAAATAAGGTTTTTTAAATTACTTGACATTTGAAGCCTGAGGAGGCTGTAAAGGTGAAGATTGTTGTAAACGGTGTTCCTCTTGTAGCTGTCTCTGATTTTCATGAGATTTAACTTTCACTATTCTTCTTCCTTTCACTTGCATCACATTTGAGAATGGAATCTAAAAAGTACATGAAGAGACAACAAAAAAACTAAAGAAGCTATCTAAAATGTTAGGTAGCTTCTATGGATATTTTCACATCCACTCTGTAGGAGGATTGGGAGCGAAGGCAAAAAAGCAAATTTGACCATCTGAGAAAACAACTCAACAATTCAGCTAGAGTAGTTCAGATCCATTGGCTCTCTAGAAATCATTGTCTGCAAGAATTCAGGATATAAGATATACAGTAAAGTACAATAAGCAACATTTCCAGTGTGCCTCTTAAAATTTCACTTCTGAACAGGATAAAAGTGGAGCTTCATGCAAAATTTAAGCATCTTGCGAATCTTGGGAAAACTGATGCATGCTTTTTGAAAACCAGTAAGATTCAAAGCAAGGGTGGAAAGAAGGAGGGAAGGAAGGAACGAGAAAAAAGAAAGAAAGGGAAAGAAAACAGTTTAAAAAGTTTGGTAGCCAGGGGGTTAACACTGCTAAAATAAGCATTGTGAAATATGTTAAACAGAGAGTAAAAAAAAATCATAATTATGCTATTATTCAAAAAGTTAAAAATGCATGAATCAATCAAATTTTCTTGCACCTTTATGGAAACTCAAAACAGAAATATAAAGCATTTCTAAAAGTTACAGCTTCTCAAGATACACATGGTTTAATGGATGGAGCTTTCAGAAAAAGCTCTTTCAAGGCTATGTTTATTCAATATAGGAAGGTCAGCAGCAATAGAGATGTAAGGAATTCCTACTGCTTCCACCTACAGCTGCTCATTACTATTTATTAGAGCTCCACCTGCTCAGTGTGCCAAAAAAATGTTTTTCACACTGCAAACCAGGTCAGATAACTGATCCATGTTGAAAAACCTCGTGCCCACCCCCCACCACCACCACCAAAAACAGTTAGGGGGAAGAAGAAAGGGAGAGAGCAAACCAGATCCCTACATTTCTTTGTAGTGCCCCCGCAAAGAAATTTTGTCAGGACGCAGCTCACTGTAGTCCAAGGGTAACAGCAAATGGCAGGAAAAAGGAATTTCTTAAGTTAGTATTGCTGCTACAGTGACTGTGAAATCAAACCCAGCCTCAGAATCTTTGTATCTGTGATATTTTTTACATATTGCTTCCTGAAATCTGTTAAATATCTTCTTAAAACAGATAGCAGTGCCACCGACATTCTTCTGAACCACAGTTAAATGCTTGCAAGCATAATACAGGAACATAACTTTATAAAAAACAAACCTGTATACTCATGGCATAACAATGAAAATAAATTTTAAAGTGTTTTGTCTTGAAAAACTTTTCTCTCTCAAAATTAAAATTAAGTCCTCTTTTTGCCCAGCCCTCCCTGATATAATTCAGGGTCATAATTCAGGTCATAATTCAGTCAGCTGGGCTTACAGAAATTTATATGAACCCAGAAAAAAGCAACTGCAGAGGACATATGCCTTTCTAATGATGATTTTTCAGTCACATATCTGTTTAAATTAATCATAAAAGTGCAAGATATTACTCTTTGTCCACTCACATAATTTAGAATAAAACTAGGCATACTGTCTATGTTTACTGGCAAGTTCAGCAAGATCTTCATGCACTGATTGAAGTGCATGAAAAAAATATGGCAATATTCATCATTCATAAACAAGAATACAAAACAGCAAGTAAAAGATAACTAAGAGGTATAGAAGACATCTAAATAAACATTTACCACCTGAAAAGACATACTTAGAGTGTTTTAATATATTATTTCATTTCCTTAATTGTCTGAAAACACCATCACTCATTACATTAGCATTATACTTAATATGAAGAAATTCAGACAATAGAAGTCACACATTTGCCACTTACTGTAGAAACTGGAAGGTGATCAAAATCATATTTAGAGAATAGTCTAACAAAATAAGGAATGTAAAAAAAGTAAAAATACTACTTAGAAACATACCCACTTAAGTGGAATAAGACAAGAGCAGGACTATTACTTTGAGATTTTAAATGTCAGGTAAATGTTTCTGTCATGATTCTGTCATGTCCAATTAAAATAGGAAAAAGGGAAAAGGGAAAAGGGAAAGAGAAAAGGGAAAAGGGAAAAGGGAAAAGGGAAAAGGGAAAAGGGAAGTAACATGCAAAATTATAACACCTAATGAAAAAGTATGTATTCTTTCAGCAAAAGTATGTATTCTTTAAGCAAATTCCCAAGAACATCAGCACAATCAATTACTCAATTTATCTTGAAATTGTATGGACTCTTCGGCCCACTAAGAAAAGCAAAAGTATTTAAAAAAAATAAGCTAACATTAAAAACATGCTTTTGAATACTAAAATGTATTAAATTGCTCTCATTGCTTATATAATTTGTTCTGTTAATGATAGGATAGAGCATTTACTTAATAAATATGGGTTCTGAAACAGACAAGTTTTTTTCTTTCTGTAATTCTGTCTCCATCATTATCTCTGCATGTAATAGAGAAGGCATACATTTTCAAATTAAGTTAAATATTTAAATTGCTTAGTCCTTCTGTTAAGTAGAACCAAACTTATTTTACCTTTTAAGATGCCAATCCTGCAAACCATTTTTTGTTGTTAGATCAAAGAACACTCACTAACGGGCGTTGTTATAACATCACTACTGTAGTACAGAAGGGTCATGCTGCCCAAAATAGTACTGTCTAAAACACATGATCATAGTACCCTAAGCCTGTTGAATTAACTGTGCAAGTGCTCCATTGGCAAAAAGTGTATAATTTAGAAGTAATAAATAATCCGACTGTGCCTTAGAGCCCACCATCAGTAAGGTTGTACTGTGTCTGTTTACACAACATTTGGCATATTCATTTTAATAACCAATAAATGTAAAGGTATTATCACAGAGTATAGTCTTAGAACTGCTTACAGAAAAGATCATACGTATTAATTATATTGAGCATTATAGTTAAATATAGACACCATGTAGGACTTCAGTTATTCAACTGAAAGTTATTGAAGAATTTAAAATGTTTATTTTTGGACCTGTAGACATAAAAACCCTACATAGTATTCTTTTTAAAATTTAGTAGATTTTTTTTAAAGTAATATAATTTTATTTTTACCCAAGCAGAAGAAAGCTAAGGAATCCACCTAGCAGAAATAACCAAGGTAGCACTGCCTCAGTGCACCCTTGGGGAGGACAGGCTGACAGCACATCCCTCCGCCTCCCAGTCTGTGCACCTCCTCCTGGGTCTGAGGTGCACAACCAAGGGGAGCTGCCCTGTGGCTCCGTGTTGACACGAACATCGCGTGCAACGGCAGTGGGTTTGGGTTAACACAGCAGCTGCTGGGCAAACCAAATCCTTGGCTCCTTGGCAGAAGAACAGCAGCCAACTGGAACCGCTTCGGCTGTTATCATCAGGTCACCCCGGCCTTGGCTGCATGGTCACTTTAGCCCCATCACAGAAAGCAGCACTGGGACTAACACTGATGTTGTCCTGCAAAACATTCTCAGATCTCCACAAGTCCTTAGCTCTTTGGAGTAAGCTGCATGCAACTCAGGGTTTCACTTGGTCTCACTTTGATCTTACATTGACTGGCCCTTGAAACAACCTACTCTGCAGTAATATGGCCATCAATACTTTCAGATCTCTTTTTTAAATCCTTTTTTCATTTAGTTTCTATTACAACTTCTTTTCAAAATCCACATATGCCTTTTCATGTAGCTTATCCAACCTTGTACTCCTCTCATTTACTAATGGTTAGGCCAAAACCATCTGGTATTTCTTCACATGTAACTACCTGATACAAATATATATAATTTTTGTTTTTCCTTCACATAATGTTGTAGCAAACAGCAGTACTTTGTTTTGCACTGACCATATGATACCCTTAAGGTACAGTAATCATTCATGTTAAAAGTTGCAGAGGGAACTAAACTACGGTGCGGTTTTAGTGTCGGTTGGTACTCTTGAAATACAAGAACCCCAGTGTCGGATTCGTTATCAACCCGTGGTGGTTGTCCGTGGTTATAGAGGGAATACTGAGGCCATCCACCTCAGGGTCAAGAAGCACTGACACCTATGAGATGATATGCCAAATGACGTTTTTTGAAATACACTGCTGGTTCTTGTAACTTCTGCCCAGGTGGAAGTTGTCTTATGTACCAATCAGGTTCCGGATATCACTTTTTGCCCTCCTCCGTCCGCTATTCCTTATCTCTGCTTCTGCCACGTGCAACAGGTCTCGTTAGCAGTACGGCTGCAACCCCCACACCCCAGGAACTGACAACATTCAAGAAAAGACATTACTTGGCCTTAGTAACAAAGTTCAGTAGTGCTGTCTCCCTAAACTTGTACTTGCTCTTGCTTATTGCTTATTATTATTATTATTTTTAAAAAGCTCAATAGATTCAATATCTTAGTGACAATTTTTCTAAAGGATAAAATAACTGCAAGGCAAAGAAAAAAGGATATTGAGTATTGTGCCATTTTACAGGAAGGCATTCAGTTGTTAAATGTAGATGGGAGTCTATTTATGTTGTTTCATTTGTAATCTTATTTCCAATCTCATAATTAGAAGCCTAACCCAACATCTGACCGAATGAACCTTAATTCGTTTTTTCCTCTAAGCTTAAGCTGCAGGACCAGTATGGAGACCTGTTTTATAGGATAGTCTTCTTTTAAAGGGCAGGTGGTGAGAAACAAGCTTGCAGAGCTCTGTATACTCTAAAGCATCAAAACCATTAGCATGGGAAAACTCTTGCACTCTCCCAATGGCACTAAACCAGTTTACCTGTTTCACTTGCTTAATATCTGTGGACAGTTCCTTAGGTTGAGATTCATTTTCTCCTGCTTGAGATTCTTTTTCAATTACTGGTGTCTTTTTAGGGAACGAAAAAGTCCACCAAAGAGGGGAAAACACAGTATTTTGTCAAAAAAAACCCTTTGTTCTACCTGACAAATTATTCATATATATATATGAATATATATATATATTCATATATGAATATACATTTATTGATAAGAAATTGTTCATTCACTCTTCACATGTATTTTATGATGCAGCTAGAACACTGCAACAATTTTATCTTAAGCCAAACGTTTCCTTAATGGACAAATGTATTTACACAAACAAATACAGGAAAAGGTAATGATTAACACTAAATAATAATATTTATAAAGATTTCTTATTAAAAAAAAAATCTGGTCTGTTTCTCCTACAATACTTCCAAAGCATAAGTAGATATAAATATATATCAAGAGATATATGATCTTTAAAGAGAATAAAATATTAATATCTCTAAATACTGGCCAATCAACAAACATATCTATTTTTAAGTGTTTAAACTTTAAAAAAAGTTTGAATGCAAGGCATAGAATGATCAGCACTAGCGTACAGAAGTATAGATGAACTGCTCTTGACTCCAGGGCCCTAATCCTTGTGCTACTTAATTCAAGTAGAATTTTGCACAGGTAGAGAAATAAAAAGAAAAACAAGAAAGCAAGAAAAAGAAAGGTATACTTATAATTAATGAAGTACTAAAATATTTTGAAGCACAATTTCATTTCCTTCAGTTTTATCAGTTTAAAATATGAACTACCTATCTTAACAACACTGCAAGCAAAGAGAAGAACAAATAACTTCTTATTATATTTTAACATTCCTAGATAATGCAGAATGTTACCAGGCTTGGTTGATGAAAACTTGGCAGCACTCCTTTGCTAGCTTGAGGTTCAGTTTTCTCTTCCTGATGTTCAGCTGGTGCCTGCTTTACAAGCAAAAGAAGAAAATTAGCATTGAACAAGAATGCAAAAGGGATTATTCACACTACCTTACAGAACAAAACACCATCAAAACAAAATATATGCATGCTTTAAAGATTGTGGTCTTTACTAAATATTTAGTTTGAAAGCCACAGCTATATTGATAAACAAATGATCTTCAGCTCATATTTTGCAAAGATTTACACACGTTTAACTCATTACAATTAATAACTTCTCTGTGGAATTGCTTAAAGTCGGTTAAAAAGCAGACTGCAGTGTTCTGTTATTCATATCCTCCTCAGGAGAAAAACAGTAATTGCCCCACTAGGAGAAAAGCTACTACAAAATGTAGAGTTTTCTCAGCTCTACGAAGTACTGCTATCCCTGGTCAAAGGAAACAGTTTCCCATGTCCCCCTTTGGTTCCAGTACAGCAATACTAAAAAAAGAAAAGCAGCAAGAAAACCCAATACCAACTCCCCAGCAAGATGACTGCTGTAAGGGCAGTGCGCTTCCCAAGCACGGCCAGCACACATGCAGGTAGCTCAGCACACTTACTTTACCCTTTGTGCCATATACTGCACTGGAATCAAGTATTCAAGACAGTAGTCACAAACAAAAGCATTACGTTTACAAAGTCCTCACAAAACTGCTACACAAAAAAATCCAAGTATTTCTAGAAAAAAAAATCAGAAATAAATGCAAGAATTTGTTTAAGATGTTAATTGAACATATGCCGGAAGCAATCCACTGCTTTCTGAAAAAGAACACTTTGGTTGGCACTGCAAGTTTCATTTGCCATTTCCCTGTGAGAACCTTCTCTAGATTTCTTTTTCTATTGAATGCATTGTGCACCTAAACATCTAAATATTAATTTTCTTAAGGTCTAGGATTTTTTGTATGTCAGACTAAATTTAACATACCATGTAAAAAGCAAATCCTGATTCTTAACATTGTTTCTCTTGTATATTACAAAATAAAAAGGAATAATAAAAGGAGTGTTCAAAACAAGGAAAAAAATGGTAAGTGTGTATACTACCGAAAATATGTAAGCTAAAATGCAGAAAAAGATGTGGTATTTCAGAATGCTGCATACACTGGCGTTTTGTTTTTACCCAGAGCTTTAGTAATTCATCTACATTTGGCAGAAAAGTGAATAAGAAAAGCTCATACAAAAAGCTCATGTTCTTTCAATCCCTGTGACATCAAGGATAAATAAATATAGTAAGGATAATAATCCCTCAGCCTTAAAGGAATAGATTTGAAGGCACTATCTCAAACTATAACCTTCCTCTTCTTTGCAACATGTGTTTCAAACATGGTGAATGCCATGGCCTGTCAACCATCCCATCAGCAGCCTTTGCAACATCCAAGAGTTTAGCCAAGTGTAATTCTTGCCCCGTGCAGCTTATCATCCCATTCAGAGAATCAAAGAGATTTTCACACATCCTTTCCTTTAGTCAACTGCACCATAAATCTTGTCATGGTTTAGAAACCATTTGTAAATTATATGTTTTGTTGTTGTTGTTGTTGTTTCAAAACAGACTTATATGAACAAATGATGTCTTAATTCTGTTTAAGACATTTGTACGTGTTAGGTGAGTGCTTCCCTTTGCTGGGTGTGGCGTTTTCCCTTTTGTCCGCTCCCATGGGAGAATCGCAGGCACAATGCCACTCTGTTATTTTAATAAAATTATGTGTGCTGTGCATATATGTACTATGGGCAGTGTGTTTGTATTAGCAAGGCCAAAGAGATGTGATCTAACTTCTGGAAAGTAAAGCCTTGAGAACTGTAACATCTCTTGATTCCCCTGGGAATCTGTTCTAGAGGGTTCTGCTGATTCTTGAGGAAGCTGTTCCCTCACTAATTTAACCTTATGATGAAAAAACATCTATTGTGCTTTAAAAGCAGTTTTATTAGCCATAGGCTTCCTTCTGTGGGTTTAGGAAGGTAAGCACCTTCACAAGAAAATGCTCTTACTTCATGAGAAAACATTTTAATATTTTAAATAACATTAATGTCAGTGGTTGTGTATTTATTGCTGAAAATATTTACTGAGAGTCTTCACATACAGAAAATTAAGATTTAATAACTGTAAATATATCTCACACTTAAAACATTTTGATCTAGTATTTCTTTGATTCCTCATTTAACATTTACACGCTATTACAATAAACAATCTTCCTATCTGTTTTGATGATAGAAATCTGTTATTAGTCACAAAAGACCTGATGAATGACAGAAAACAGTCAGTCTAGGTGTATGAACCAGCAAATTATTTAAAACATTTCTTTATCATGGTGAACTTAAACAAATTATTTATATACATGCATATAGAATATCTAAAAATTACTCTGTAGCCCTTTGACAAAGCTCCAGACTCTGGGAGATTACAATCCAGCTGATCAAAATTAATTCATTCTCATACTATAACAGCACCTCACTGACCTAATCAGGATTAGGTCTATTGGAAAAAAATAGAATAAAATAAGAGGAGCAATGTAAGTTAACTGTTTCAAAATTTTTCATGTGACCAGGATAGGTGGTGTTCACGGCCGAAGGCTGAGCAGCTCCCTTCAGCAAGCGGCAGGAGACGGTCACGCTCCTCTCTGTGCCACAAGAAACCCTCCCGAGCCCAATAAATACCGTGCACTTCCTGAATTCATACAGGAAAAGCTGCCTCCTAATAAAAAGCATCATGGTCTTGATCTAGCTACTTCTTAATAGATGCACGAGCATGCCTGTGAGAAGTACATTCCGTGAGTCAACTGTAAGCGGGAAATCAGAAAACGAATAGGAAAAATTAAAAAGATCTATTAGAAATAAAAGAAGCCTCAGGTTCATGTCCACGAAACTTAGAGATGCACCTTAGAGCACTTCAAAGGCAAAAACACAAAAAAAAAAAAAAGAAAAAAAACTGTTTACCAGAAAGTAACATATGATGTTACACACTTTAAATCTCAGATGAAATATAAAAACATATATAGCAAATACCAACTAAATAAGATTATACTTATGAATAAATACGAACAAGTCCTTCTCTTCTTATATTTTAACAATAATTAGTTTTCATTCAACCACCTTTGAGGAGGCATTAAAGCAGCCCTGAGAAAAGTCTCCTTGAGCCCTCACACTTGAGCATAGCTGACAAGAGCTAGAGATATTTTTATATGAAAAACGAAACTATATTTTATGTGCATTGCATAGCTCTTATTTAACTGGAGCATTTGATTAGGTGCAAAGCAACTTTGGCTTTTCCAAAGCAAAAATATTCTTTTAGTTACCACCTTCACAAGCTCATATGAGTTACCAGAAAACTGATCTCTGAAAACAGTAAACTAACTAAAGATGATGAGCTGCAGGCTGTTTTAAACTGAAGACCATGAAAATGCATTTCCGCAATGAATAAAAACTCGCTCCTATGGGTAATAAAGACAACAAAGTCCAAACACCGAAAGAGATATTACAATTATGATAAAAAATGTACTTTTCAATAGAAAACATGGTAGGAATCATTATTTGTAACTGATTTCCCTCAAGGTTACCAAAGGAAACATGGCTAAATACTAATGCCCTGCTAAGCTGGCAATGCCACTCTTCACTCAGATAATGCTCTTTTTAATGCTGTGAGAAAAACAGTGCTCAGCTCCACAGCAATATCATAAGCTGCCATAATGCTAACCAGTCATTAATTCAAAATCGAGGATAAAATAAAGAGAATAGAATAAAATATTTATTTTTAAGAAAGGAAAGTCACATCTAGTTCTAAGAGCTTGCTTTCATTTTAGGAGTTCTATTCTTTTCCTACATATGTCTGTCTCATTTAAAATAATACATTTCTTACTTTTTTAGAGAAAGTAGATCTTGAAGCTCAGTGTAAAGTACATAAACCATGCATAATAATAAAAGATAGTTAGATTCTTCATTCCATTTAAAAAGGTCACATAAGTTCACAAGTCACCCGCTGCAAATGCCCTTGATTTAAAAAAAAAAAAAAAGTGATCAACAAGGGTGTGATTGATTCTCACTAATGCAGAGAATGAAGGTACTACACTTTAAATTCTAAGTGAGATACTCCATGATCATAAAAGATGATATTTTGATAGGAAACAATGTTCACTGTTCTTTCCTAAGACATGGGCACACAAGCTTTTCCTTAGTCTCACACACTTCCTTGCAGAGACCGTGGCTGCTCCAAAAAAGCCCTTCAGTCTTCATGAGTCTCAGGGGTTCACCCCATGGCATCTCTAACAGCAAATGTTGATATGGATAGCATGTGCAGTAGTATTTCTCATGACATGAATTTCAGCCCTCCTGGAAATAAAATAAAACTATCTATCTTGCTCAGAGAGGAAAAAATAGACACCTGATAGTAAGCTATTAGTCCAGATACAAACTGAATCAGCAACTTCCTGGTGAAAATCTTGGACAGTCTTCTGTAACATCAGCCCAGTGCCTAGTCTTATTGATAGGTCTTGCTGTAATTAATTAAAAGGACAGCAATTTACAGAGTTTACTTAACTGCAACAGTGCAGAATACTATCACTAAAACTTCACCAAGGCAAAACAACTAAAAGAAGGATACTTTATATTCCAAATGTGTCTAATGCACTTCTTCAGCTGCTGGACTGAAATATGTCATCTTAAAACAAGGGAAAAAACTTCATTGGGAAGCAAAACAAAGCAAACAAACAAAAAAGATACATTAAACTATAAATAGTAGATTACAACTAATACCCAAAAGAGATTTTGGGTATGGCCAATTTTCTTTTTAAAGGGACATCAAAAAATGCAGCAGAAACAGTGAAGCACATTCTATGATATATTCCTGTCTTTATCCATTTGTTTTGTCTGGCTTCTGTGTTATAACACATTGTAGGAGTTGAAAAAAAAATATACAACTCTTATAAAAGTAACATTTACCCAACAGAAAAATATTGTTCTTGTTCTGGTTCACCTACTTCCATTTTTATGTTGTAGTTCTGGCCAAGAACACTCTCCGGGAGTTCTTTGATCGTCTGCTCTAAAGGAGAAGGAGAAGTAGACTGCAGGGAAGCAATTATTTCATCAATAGACCTCGCAGCCACTTTCACAGGCGATGCTGGTGTGGAAGTAGGCTCTTCAGGTTTGCTCTGCTGGAAGTTCTTCTCGTATATTTTTGAAGCGTCTGGTCTGGTCACATCTTTAGCCTCTTCCAACTGTTCTCGAGCGGACCTCACACTTGGCTGCTTGCTTCTTTTTCTCAACATTCTGCCTGATTCATTGTCTAGAGCGTGCTGATTTGTTTTTGAAACCTCTGCACTTCTCTTCTTACAGTCTGCCTTGGTTAATTTTTCCTTTTTTGAAATATTTTTATTTGAATTAGAGTCTGTAAAGCTAACTTCATGACTATCTTTAATCATGGTTTCTATTTCTTCGTTTCTACTTTTTCTTAAATTCTGTGGTCTCATCTTTTGTATATGCACTCCACCCTGTACTTTACTAACAGCTTTTGTCTTTTGAAATGAGCTGGCGGAGTTATTAATTAACGGTCCTGCATGGAAATTAGATCTACAATAACTCTGCTTTTGAGGTGGTGCTGGGTGCTTAACCATAGTTATTTTTTTAGTGGTACCTGCTATCGATGCTATTACTGGCAGCTTTACAGTTGTACTTTCGCGGCTACAGCTGCCATTTTCCGTGCTGCCTTTTTCAGAGCTGCTCCTCTGATTTTTACCAGCACTATTCTCTTCCATAGACTTATTTCTTTGAGCCATCATGCTAAAATGGGAAGTTTTTTTCAAGTCCTTTACGTCAGAAGATACCCTTATGAACCTTCTGTGAACCTCAGAGCAGCCAATGAATTAATTAGGAATATTTTTATTTGTATTCGCGCTAAGCTTATGTGGATTCTCTGACCTCAGAAGAGGGGCAACGTTCTTAACCGATTCTACTGATGTGGCGTTAACTCTTCCGGCAAGTTCCTAGGTGCGGTAACTACCAGTCGTTCGGTTTCCACGCTGTCCCACCGAGGTCCCCTGCACGCGGCCACACACTCCTGAGCGGTATGCAGCCCCTCCAGACACCTCCGTCCAAAAGCACTCGTGTCCCCTGGGAATTGTCTCCTGCTGTCGGTAGCCTGTAGGATAAAACACAAACAGGGCTTTCCGTTACCAACACAGCACCCAGTCCTGCAAACCGAGTTCATTTGGGTAACGACCCCAAGGATTTCAGTAAGACCGTGCAGAGGGCGTATGACAAAGCACCAGGAATGGCCACCAGCGCTTTGGCTACAGAAGCCACCCTGGCACTTCTATCCTGGGGAGCCATGCACTGTAATTCGGACAAATCCTCCTAACAGCGGGGCGATCAGGGCGGGCAACGGGAAGCCCTTCCGACGGGGATTCCCCCCGCGCACCTCGCCCTGGGGCCGCCACAGGCCCGGCCCCGCGGCGCGCAGCGGCCGCCGCCGCCGC